>OW028706.1:7265000-7865000 GCA_932294345.1 Pandemis cinnamomeana
AAGATACTAAAACCAAACCAACCTTAATTCGGTAAATTTTTGAATAGACTTCAAAAAAAGATTATTCCACTTTTTTAATGTTTATCCATTTTGATATCTTCATCGCCTGTAAATTTACAATATTGGTTTTTTGTTTCTAACCGACTTCAAAAAAAGAAGGAAGAGGTTCTCGATACGATTGCATTATTTAATCATTTTTTATTATAATTTTTATCTCATTGAAATTTCAACACGAATTTCAAGAGGCAGTTTGTAACGTCAACGTACTTAGCAGTGCAACATACTCAGGTGTATATTTCATATCATTTCAGAGACCACATGTTTAAAAAAACAGTATAATAATAAGCCAAAACCCGCCTTCTCATCTTACTTGTTACATTACATTGTGGTTAAATTTCAACCTAAAATAGCCGCACAAACATCGCAACGCTGCTATTATTTAGTATCATAACAATATCGTCGGCTCTACCATACTGGAACTAATTTACCAACGCGAGTAACACTGAACTGAATACGTCCCCGGGTGCGTGTACTGACTCGGTGATATTAAAAAGGAGATAGGGTCGCTTTACCCGGAGCGTTGAGCTTGTCTGACACACAAAAGTATTATTTTTGAGGTTCGTGTCAGCTGGGAATATTTCTTCTGTTTGTTGATTAAAATATTGCTAACGGGTTACGAATGCACGTGACATAGTAGAGGCAGAAAGTTTGACAGACGGACAAGATTGATAGATTTAATATGCCGTTGATTCTGTAGTAATGTTCGGAAATATCCCTTAATATTGACTAACTGATTGTACTTGTATTATCATACATCTTACATAATTAAGTCGAGCCAATTACTCGAAGTGGGTCAAATTTAACCCACAAAAAGAATGCTAGGTTTCTACGTAAGAAAAATGGTCTCGTATAACTCGCCCTAATTACTCGTATCATATCGCTCTTTCTCTTGAATCATCCTTCTATTGTTTTCTAAATCTATGTGTGTATATGTATTTAGAACTCTTTATTGTACATAACACACATAAAATTACCTACGGGACAAAACAAAGTGTACCTACAAAGGTGAACATTTATTCATAAACGCGCGGTAATCGTGCCTGACCTGTACAATATGCAACATTACGCGTGCTCTCGTGTTATGAGATCGGATAACTCTTTTGTTTCACCGGACTGTTTGCCCTGGGCTACAGACCCCAGGGCTATGGACTTCCGCGACGATACAAAAAAATAATATACGTAACCTGTTGCGATGTGTTCAGTTCATTGTGAGAAAAAAAAGGGCAGTTCAACTTTTTCACTGACAAAAATAGAATCAATGATGACTTACAACTTACTTACATTTACTTGCTTATATTTGTACAGTAAAGCATTTACTTACTTGCTTACTCGTATTTCTTTGACGACCCGCCCCGGCTTAGCACAGGTTATCAAACTATTTGTAAGTATAAACCTTCCTCTTCAATCACTCTATGTATTGATGAAAACCACAATAAAACCTATTGCATAGTTTAAAAGAATGATCTCCGGGTATTATTTTAAGTAAGGTAGAGAAATATGTAAAATTATTTTTACGGTAAATCAACTGAAATAAAACTATTGGGGATTTCCATGACTAGGTAGCACTGATCTGTTCGAGATACAGTGAAATGAAAATAATTGTTGCTCTCAAAACAAAATAGAAGTGATTTATTTTCAATGCACGCTTTTTAATTCCTGGTTAAATTTCATTTGTTTCCAATTTCGACATATGAAAAGCACTGTAACAATGTTTGGATTTACTGTTTGGTTATGTCCGAAATTGTAACGCGCGGTAGACTAGGTAAACTCGTCACCAAAAATATCTAATAACCTTCCTGTTAGCAACCTTTAGTGATTAAAATTTGCGTACATAAATAATTTGCTGATACCACAGCAATTTAGACAGGCTTTCATCGAAATAATCGTCGAGATTACTTGTGTTATGAAATGATAAGAAACGCTCTAAACAGAAGCTTTTAATGTGGCTTTAGTTCTTGTTTTGATCTTTAGATCAAGTAAAGTGTTATTGTAGCATTAGCGTCATAGTTGTATTTAGTCAACGTGGAAACTACATTTATTTTTAAGTACAATGAATACTTATTCCTGTTCTAAAACAAATGTAATGTGTGTTCTGTTCTGAAATTGTTCAGCACCAGCTCTGATGTACAGTCATGGGCATAAATAATTATGTACGTTTATGCTTACTTTATGCTACAAACAATAAGGTCGATGGCACATAATATATTTGATTATGATAACTGTATCGATATTTATGCCCTCGACTGTATCTGATGGAGACTGTATTACTATGTAAACAAAAATTCTGGATACTGTGGAACAAACAAATAAACGAAATGAATATCACATTATTCCTCGACAACATTGGAACTTTGGTAATCTGACATTTTATAACGTAGACCTCCAATTATTTGGATTGCTTTGAGTCGAACCGGTGCGTGTTGTCGTCCCCGCGGTGTCGCAACCGTGTTTGCGAGGCAAAAATAAATATGTATACTGTTCTTGTGTGAAAGATTATATTTGTATTTTGTGGAATACGCCGGCGTTAGATTGAATGGATAGTTGAGTAGGGTTTGTAATACAGTACTCATATAAATTTCGGAAAAAAAATATAGTAAAGTGAAAGAGAAAATAGGTACTTAATAAAATTCAATTCGGAACTCGTTTCTTAAGAAAAAATCGTTATCACTAAGAAAATATAAACGGATCGCCCGCTACCGAATTTACGGAATTTATACCTGAAAAAAATATCTCCGTCGTCCTTCAGCCCTTAAAGGTTCTATTGGACGTATCGAGTACTTTCTTCTTAATAACCTACTCGAGGATTATCCAGGATTACCGGTATGATTAATGTGGCGGCCTGAAAAGACACCTTTCTTCGCGTTAGTGAGGATTAAGGAAAAAAAGATAGGAAACAGAAAAACTAATTTGATCGAGAGAGTCGGGGATTTATTTGACTCCGAAAAAGGCAGCTGAATCGCAATTAAGTACAAGAACCTGATACCGGATCTTTGTTTTGATGTAAACTGGTTTTCTATTAAAATTAGCTTCAAAACCAGTTAGGTGGCAAGGAAGTAATTGATATCCTTCAGATAGGATTATTCAGTTGATTACTGAAGTTAACGCTTTCTATAAAACCGATATTATTATTGGTACTAATTGCAAGCTTTGCTATTGTTTACATGCTTTTGTACAGCAACTAATGATCACCAATTAAGTCTTGTGTCGTGCAGTTTTTAAAAATGGCATTCAGAAATTTGTCTAAAGTTACCACAGCGTTATGTACATTGATGTACCTATCCAACGCATACTAGATCATTTACAACAACACTACCAGCGCGAACCCTCCCGAAATTTATGAGTTTCTAGTAAATAAACTCGTAAGTTACTTTACAACGGCTTACGATAAATTCTTCAACTATTTCATTATTCATTCCCAATTGAGACATGGCTCTCACCAGCCATAACTCAGGACACGCCGAAATTTTCCGGATAAAGGTGCGAACATCCATCTCAGTCTGAGACGGTAGGTACACGTATTGGGAAATTATTAGAATAAATGTTGTCGTAAGGCCGTGTTAGGACAACCTTTTAATGGAACCGTGAAACATCTAAGTGCTTAGGTAAACTAATTGAGTTTGTAAAGTAACACAAATGTTTTGCAAACTGGTGACAAATTAGACGAATGTGCCCGGAAAATACTACGTCTGATTATTTTATTCTCTACATGGAACATCATGATTATATATTATTTAGTTGTAGTTGGAGATAATTAGTTACCAAAACTCGTCTCATGGTCGTAAAGTCGTCTTATTTCAAAGAAAGTTGACACAGATCACCGCAGTTCAAAAACAATCTGCCTTACTTGCACTCCCTTAGCGCTCTGAATTTCAGAACAAATTAGGCCAAAAAAACGTTGGAACGAGACCGATGGTCGAAGACTTGTTACGTGAGTGATATGACATTGACGACCGTTACATTAGGTCAAAACTATCGTTACGGGCCTGTCAACGTTATATTCGTCCGGCACATCCTTTGTCAGAGCCGTTGCAGCCAAAGAATATATACTACGAACTGAACACTGTCATATTATTATTTTTCATAATCATTAACTATATTTTACCCAACTCTAATGTAGTGTCCAGGAGCCTTACCATGACGCCTTAATGCGATTCAATTCCGACTGAGTTCAGGTTTTAGCTGTCATTTTAGTATGGATCCTAAAGCGAGCGAACCTAAACTGAATCGGAATTGAATGGCATTAAGACGTCATGGTAACCACATGAATGAAAGTTCAATCACTGAGTACTTTGCCCACTCTGGTTGATCCATTATTTTTATTGTGTTGTGATCTCGGAATAGCAGGTATATTTGTATTTATTTGAGTATTTATAAAATGCTGTCAGTTTCATCAAAAACAATGCGTACGGGATTAATAATTCCACTTAAGTACCAACAAATCCGATATCCGACATCTATTCAAACTGGAGAGGAGTCCCGAGCACCGTGTTTTCTGGCATCCCGGTCAGACCCCCTCAGTTGTCAACTCTTCAAGCGAGTTCTGAAGCGAATATTGAGTGCCGGCCTAAATCCGTTGTATTATTATTTATAAGGTATGGAAATTGTCTGTTATAAAGTTTGCCTGAGGCTCTGTCTAGCTTTCGTTAATTTGTTTTAGGTGAGTACGTAAAAGACGAAGATTTAATTAAATCTTTAACCATCAAACGTATAACTGTCAGAGTTCTATTTCATCTCATCACCCTGCTTGTCTAAGCTGTTTTGGTTGTGGTTTTTTGGTCATAATTTTATTGTTTGTAGGTAGTTACAGGCGGATCGAGTCCGACTCGCACTTGACCGGTTTTTATAAAAAAACCGCAAAAAAATAACATAAACAAAAAACGAAGCGCTTAAAACAGAAGGATTAAGCCCACAAACATTATTATTATTACCTATTTTATATTTTATTAGCCTACTATGGTGTCCCGCTGCTGGGCAAAGGCTTTTCCCCTCGACCTCTACAACTCCCGGTCCGACGCAATGTCAAGGCAATCATCCATATACGTGTCGAAATTGTCCAGCCATCGCTTTCTTGTTCTTTCTCGTAGTCGTTGGCCAGTCTCCGGCACACACCAAGTGGCACCAAGTGGCACCAAGTGGCAAATGGCATACGGCGGACAGATCTAGCTCAGTCTCATTTAAGCTTAGTAGTCTTTTCCTGACGTCAGGTGTGCATGTTTTTGAGCGCAGCGCGGTGTTTCGGGTTCTATCTATCTTTTTTACCCCTAATATACCTACTGGGTTCCATCGCTTTTTGGCAAACCTTAAGCTTGAACTTTTGATTTAGTTAGGATGAGGATACATACATTATCGACGAGTTTTCGCTTAAGTTTTCTGGAAGAAGTCTGGAAGACTTTCCTCTATAAGCTCTTTCGTGGACCAGTAGCTATTCCAGGCGTTTTCGACGCGTCTTTCGACTACTTTATCTTCTTCATTTTCCAAATAATATATATAAATAATATACGCGTCAACATATCCCATTACCTGCCCATCTATCGTTTCGTGCTTTTGGTCATAAGTTGAGTTTTTGACCTATTCGCCGCTAGTCCAAGCGCGAGGCTTGGCGTGGTGAAATCTTGTAGCATCGACTCGAGTTCTTGAGATTCTTCGTTCGTTCTTCGAGGGCGCTGGTATTACACAAACATTATATTGTAGACTAAGCAAAATGTCGGTACTCTGAAAAGCCAATTTCTGTACGCAAGTTGGAAGTAGGCTATTAAGTGGTAGCTAGGTAAGTTGGTAAAACATAAGAGTATTTTTCAACACAATTACATTAGCTTTTACTTGTAACCAACTAAAATGTGATCAAATCTTCTAAGTCAATTTCAACCCACTCCCAATGCTCCGATTGACTTGAAATTGGATACTGTTACAGAACTCTAATAAAAATAAATACATACATACATAAATCATTTCATTATCCCTTACGGGGTAGACAGAGCCTAAGGTAACGCGATTTAAAGGGCATTTAGCATAATTGTGGGCGTAAAGGTGTAGAGAGGATTAAAATAGTGATGAATTGCTAGCCGCATCACCTATAACATGATTCCTACGATTTTTGCCCATTGCACAACCAAAAACAGTCTTCATAGAGGTTATATTCAAAATGATTTTTTGTTGCATTTGCTAACTACGAAATTTAGTGAAACGCTAGTCATACCAACACATATCTTCAAGAGCCCTTTTCTAAACTGAAATATCAAATTTTCAAGTGACTTGAGCAACAAAGGTCAATGATTCTCGTTTGCATAAATCAGAATTCAAATATCTCACTCGAGACGATGGTATAGTTAGATGGAAGATGTTGGAAGAAGTCTCAAGCCTTAGTCTATAAATTGTTTGGTGCACGTGCGCTTGTAATCACATTCACTATCTCTTTCCACCAGTATCCTGATACTGTTTGACAGAAATGAATGGTGATTCATGATTCTAACTGCGTCAAACAGTATGGTTTATTATTTGTACCAGAATTTGTATTACTACTAGTTAGCAAACTACATTTACATTAGAAATGAATATATCGGAACAAAGTGCAGTTAATGAACAAACGTTTCCCTTGCTACTCCGCTATGACACACATTGTGGTAACTAGCAAATGATTTAGTTTATTAATATAGACCTCCGCAAAGTAACATTTGATTCAATCAATGATAGCAGCATTGCAGTCTCACAAGCCAACGCAGCATGACATAATAGGCAATCATGGTGTAAGTATGAGTACCCTTGGTGTGTATTTGCAACGAGGCTAAAAGACTCGTTCAACCTTCAACCTAGTTTTCCCGTATAGGGATAAGTTCGCTTTTGTGCATATATATTTAAGGTTTTTTTTGTGATTTGTCTCTGCTTCTTTATATTTGTACAATAAAGCATTTAGTTACTTACTTACTTACTTACTAGTTTCCCCAATTTCACGATTTTTTTCTTATAAAAAGCTAATATCACATATTGTCATATGAGTCATGTTTTGTTTTGTAAAGAATAAAGTTTTTATCTATCTATCTATCTATCTATCTAATTTCAAAATTTAAACATTAGAACGTTCTGTTTTAAAATTATTTCCTTTGAAAAAATCATTCGAACTTGGTCAGCGGTGCAAAGTAGACGCCTTTCTTATTAATAATAACGTACCTATAGCCTCAATTCATAAACCCCAGTAATCATTCGTGAAATCTATTTAGTGTTCTGTTCAGTGGAAAAATGTAAACAATCTATTTAACCTATGAATCTACCTTCGGCATCAACATCCTTATGTCCTAAGAACTCTTGAAGGCACATTTGTAAATTCCTTGTAACTGTTTAAAGCCACCCATGATTACGAGGAAGTGCTCATATTTGCGTTTTATCTGCATTGTTGCATGTGCCTTCTTCTTCTTGTGCTTATAAAATATACCTTTCGTTACACACCAACTAACTTTTTTTATTATCACGTCATGATATACCTACCTTTGTCTTAGGTTAAGCATCAATAATACTCTGCCCATAGGCCATCTCCCAGTTAAGTCAATGAAAAACCTTCCCGCAAACGGTGATTCTATTGTAATGGTTGTGGCCTAGATTTCAGTAATGACACGAAAACCCTATAAGAATCTGTTAGACCGATTTAGTCCAGTGATAATTGTACGTGAGTGCTAATATCGAGACGCTTGTTTTGTAACTCGTGATTACCTGTAACAATAAAAACATACAAAATTAATTATAAAATATTGTATGGCCTTGTTTTAGCTTATTGTCAAAAAAACTACTTTCTCTAGCGTTTGAAATTGGAAAATCCTTATCGCGTTCCACAATGAAATTTGTGTTCAAGAGCATAAATAAAAATGTAATAAAATGCACAAGGGCTCAGTTACTTTTGAGTATACTATCTAAAGTATTACACGGACTGATAGGTAGGTTGTCATCGTCAATATTTTGAGCTACAAAACGAACGGTTTGAGCACGTTAATCGGCTTCATGACATCCTATCGAACCGTGATTGTCGATCCGTACCTGCAATCAATTTGTACGGTAAAATATAAAATGCCCATTAGCTTTTACATGAGTCCACGCATGTACTAAAAAGAGTCGATTGCATTATGTACTCCACCAGTTACGGTTTGACCTCTACAACATTTATTTACGTTCTTTGGCCTTCAGTTATTTATAATTCCGATTAACTAATTTAAAATAAAATCAAAGGCCGTCGATAACAATATATCGTCAATACTCAGAGACGTCAAACGTCGACAGTTCGCAACGTACTCGAATCCGGAGCGCTGACGCAGAGGTACTGAAGCCAAACTCTTAAAAGAGGTGACGTCAGTGAACTCGAGTGCTTTTAGGGACGTGTCTCGCAGACTCAGTATTATGAGGTGCTCTTGAGGGGCTATTGATTAAAGTGGAGTTCTAGGGTTCGGGGGGTATTCGTGATTTGTTGAGAGTTTATCTTAGTGTTAGGCACGCTGAATTAGCAAGTTTTTGGGTAAGACACCCAAGAACTTGTTAATTTTAAATATCTGCGATTAGATTAGGCTTAGGAAAGTTTTAATCACGCTAAATACATGTTATATTTATATCAACGCGGTCGGTCGTATTGACATTTACCCAAAGTTGATGCAATTAAAAAGAGCGTAACAATTGGGAAAATATGTAACATAAGGTGAACGTGTTTCGGAAAATTTATACAAACTTAGCAAGAATCCCTCTCAGACTCCATTTCATTATATGAATGTACAACTGAATTTGCAGCAAGTAAGCAATCATCAGCAACAACATTGTATCTGTTTCTTTATATTTGTACAATAAAGCATTTACTTACTTACTTACTTTTATACAGCATAATATCAGCAACATTTAATACAGTACTTACAGATTTTAATAATGTAAAAGTCTTTAATTTTATTGATTTGTTAGTTTGTGGGTAACTAAGCATAGATTTGGATGCAACTCGTGGAGATAGACAATGATCCAGAGACGGATACTTATTTTTGACCCCGAAAAATTGCCTACATTTCACGTGATAGCAATTTAAAAAATTCTGCGCAAATGGAATCGCGGGCGTCTACCTGTTGTTAATAATGATTACCAAAAATATTCCGAGACAGGATACCGATATAGAACGGAAATCAGTTAATTGACAATTATATTTCTTGACGGAACCAAGTAATTTTCCAGTAGTTCATCCACTGTCCTCAGCTCGTGATATAAATTGGAGAGCCTGTTTGTCGTTTGTGACATAGAACCTCGGTCCGTTTCATGTAAACCACTTAAGCGGAAAGTTCCCGGTAACGACGCCTCTTGGTGTAATCTTGTAGAGTTCGTTATCGAATTGAAGGTGTTTTGAGATTTTATTCAAACAAAATATTTTTATACTCGTCAGGTTGTGTTATAAACTGGTTGAAGACCGCGGAAAACCGTAACGTATATTTTATGTAGACGACACGGTGACTTTGCATACGCCCGTAGGTATATGTAGTTTGGAAAAATTAAAATATTAATTTCCACACCGTTTTCTTTTAATGCATTATTATTTTGTATTATAATTTACAAAACAGAATTATTGATATTTAAGTAAAGTGAGCTCAAAAATTATTTCATAGACGAGGTTCAAATAAACGAACTAAGAAAAGAAAGCTTGTTCAGATTTCTTGTTCTTTTTACATTTCATGTCTTTTATTGTGATATCATAATATCTTATCAATTTGAAACATACTATTGGCTTAAAATAGCGTTGTCATGTAAACAAAAACCATGATCCATGTTCTTTTGTTTTTCCTTCTCTACAGCTAGCGGCGAATGACATCTTGTTTTCATTCATTAAATTCAAGCACTTTTCTCGTATTTCTCTCATTTATTATGAGTTCTCATAAGACAGACTCATAAAGAACTTAATTTTATTTAAGTATTACGTTGCGGAGGCTAATAAATAAGTACCAATTGACACTGTGTTTTAGAAGGTTTGACATCAACAAAAATAACACTAGCTCAATCTCTTTTGCTCCCACTTCTTGATTACGGCGATATTGCCTATCTGGATCTCACTGAGGGGCTACTTGACAGGCTTGATCGTCTTCAAAATGTATGTATTCGATACATTTTTGGACTCCGAAAGTATGACCACGTGTCTCACTTCCGCGCGCAGCTTGGGTGGTTGCCTGTCAGAGATCGCAGGAATATCCATGTTCTGTCATTACTTTTCAACATTCTTTTTAATCCCTCTGCTCCTATGTATCTTTTCGAGCGATTCAGCTATTTGGCTGCCGGTAGCCAGCATCGGCTACGGTCGAATGCTAATCTCCTTTTGTCCTGTCCTCCTTCATCTTCCAAAACTTACTCCAAATCCTTCACAGTTCACTCTGCTAGGCTGTGGAATCGGTTACCGACCTCCATCAGGCAGTCTGCCTCCGTGGCGTCGTTCAAGGAAGGCTTGAGGAAGATATGGCTCACACCATCTCCTTAGATATTGTGTGTACTCTTATTGTATTTTGTATGTATGCATGTGTGTAATGATATTTAGTAGTTTTTTATGTTTTTTATGTTTTGTTTATTGTGCTTAGATAAGTACGCTCTATTGTGGCTTTCACTATCTGGAATTTTAAACCTTCACTTTGTCGGTCCCTCGTTTAATGCTCCTCTCATCTACTCAAAGGTTAACTGGTAGAGATCCCTTATAGGGATAAGTTCGCCTTTGTGCATATATTAATGTTTTTTCTTTTTTTGTGAATTGTATCTGTTTCTTTATATTTGTACAATAAAGCATTTACTTACTTACTTACTTACATCCTTAAATACTTTTTGTTGGAGAAATACTCCTCCTTTATTATTACAAGAACCAACTGAAATCATTTTAATTTGATGAAAGTGGTAAATAATAGCGCATTGTAGGTAACTAGCATAGGTACAGTTTACTTAAAAATGAAAGTTGCAAAAGTCAAAAGTAGATTTGCTGAATTCATGCTCATTAGACGTATCGTTTCAAAGCCGTAATGACAGATAAATGACGAGGCGACTCTTGTGTAGTCAACACACTCGCACCTCCGCCCCAAGCGTTACGGTCTTGTTTTTTGAGTCGAAATTCGAGCAGCACAAAAGTAGTTCAACAAAGTTAAAGGTTGTCAAAGGAAAAGCATTAAAAGCTTGGAAATGAACATCAAAGGCGTCAGTGTCTATGTATTTATGATTCACACCGCAAATGAGTGGAGTGTTTTGTAATATCGCGAGCGAATTTGCGTAACTGGAAGTTCTTTGTGGATTAAACGCTAAAGACGGAAAAGGCGTTTATACAAAGTTGAAGGAGGACGTTTGTTTAACTTTCTAAGTGGAAATCTTATATAGTCAGTTTTGAAATTGCAAATCAACTCAACGCCTTGTTGCTGTTGAGAACCATCGCCGCGACAAATATTATTAAGCATAAATAACTTGGGCGTACTTCAGTTAAATTAACAATAAATACCTGCATTAATTTAAAGAATGATAATTGTACGAAACCCTTCGCGTGCAATTCCAACCTCGCTTGGTTTATTTCTTTACACAGATTGAAAAGTCATAATGTGTCTGTTTGTGCTAGTCCTAATTCTTGTCTTAATCTCCAAATCAGACATTTCATTTGCCGTTGCAGTATTCAGTTAATATATTTTACCCAAAATGCTGATCAAAGCGTTGAAGCGCTAGAAGCTGACATAATTAATTTCTGTCGGCACGAGTTAGTTCTTACTAGCTTTTAATGCAAATTAAATGCTCATTCAAAATACTTTTTCCAAATAAACTAACAAACATTATGTTTCCTACCTCTACTGCAACCGAAATTGTACAAACTAGAAAGCATTAACACTTTAAAATAATGTAACTACCTTATTTCAGAGAAATAGAGACGATTTTTAAACAGTTCTCAACCACACAACGGCATAATAAGTTTTTCATACCGCTACTGAAATCCAATTGTACTAGACAATGCAGGAATTAACCGTTCTCAGCTTTTCTGTTTGAACAGAGCTTTAATTTTGTGTAAATTAGTTTTTATCAAAGACTTTACTCAGAGGTGTTAGCATTTACTTTGTAGGGCGGCTAGAGTAAGTGGAGCTCTCAGTTGTACAAACTGTTATATCGCTGACGGTCGTAAACAATCTGGCTGGTTTACATTGAGAGTTATTTAATCCAGAAATCGTAGAAAACAAAGGAAGTAAACGCTTCGTGATAAGGGCTCCCAGAAATTTAATATTCTATATGGGCGTCTACAGCGCAGTATTACGCACGCACGTGTAGTTACTTTGACGGAACAGATTGCTGGTTCCTAAACAGGTTAGCTGACATTGATGGATTTTCACTACTATCCTTTTGATCCTTTATTCACAGTTGAAGAAATTCGAGTGGTAGTCAACAGACGAAAAATTCCCGTGATGCTTTCAAACGATCTGTACATTACATACCCGAGCAAAGATCACTTTAAGTGCTAAACTAGTCCAGAGAGCCAGTAAAGTGAATAAGAATAGTATTATATACGTGAAATCGGAATCAAAAGCTTAAACAACACTGTCCAATAAATACTCAATACTCGTATTAAATAGTGCTAGCAAAATTGTATGGATATCGTATGTAGTACTATTTCATAGAAGAAAAATAATTAATACAAAGGAGAAATAAATTGATATTATGTTCCCGTGCTCTTGTTATCTACGTGTGTACGCACGCCCACATATGCATCTGCCCATGTCATCAAAGTGCCCATGCGGGAACCAATTAAAATCAGATAATTACCTATACTGCGTAGGTTGATTTCTCTTTTTTATTGCTTTCGCTTGCATATTCCGCAATAGACACGAGCGGCGACTAACTCGGAAAAATCAGGACGAATCTGTACCATCGAGATTAAGGGAGGAGAACGCGTCAAGCGCGTAATGGTAACGCGCGCAGTTTATCACCGGGTGAAGTATTGCGTGTTATTCGTAGACAATATTGAACTGTGAGGTGATGAGTGAGAGAAAACAGCGGGAGCGACTTGGTGTCTATTAGACAATTTTTTATCAATTACATAGAGGGGTCCCCTGACTAGTTCTAAATACGGTAAAGCTTCTTTGTCGCCTTGTAAGATGTTTTTTTATTTTTCATCTTTAATTGTTTATAACTTTTGCAATTTTTTATGTGCTAATCTTTTAGCACAATTTTCTAGGTACCATTCCGCATCTAATGAGCTATCGCACATAATTTTAAGAGCAGTATCTCTATTTTAGACTATTTTGAACTTGTCGGCTAGACTATGTAGTGGCGTTTACACTTGATGTGTTATATGAAGTGGGAAAAATAAAAGTAAAGAAAAGTGTCCTCGCACAGAGAAAATGACATACTCACCCATCACAAGGTTATTTACGTCGCCTCGACCCGTAAATAGAAATTTACCTCCCCCTACCCAAGCGTTAATTTCCACTTCCTGGCCAGCGAATGGCGTAAAATTGTGTACACACCTCGGGCGGTGATAAAGAAAGCCTCACGTCGCATGTTTATCGCCCTCGCCTTTGGTTCGTGCGACAAGTTCCTGCGATCTCAGACATTTTTTATTTTACCACCCTCGCATTGTACTGTCATACCTTCTATACATTATTACCGTCTTTCTTGCCATCAAAATTTCATAAGTAGCGTAATATGTACTTAAGTTACTAACCGATGCATATAGTCATAAAACGGCTGTTGCTAATAGCAACGTGCAGTCAGTATCAGTGTAAAACGGCGGGGCAGATTTTTACGTATGTGGCTTTACGTTTTTAAAGCCAGCCAGTGTAATTAGCTAGATTCATACAAAAACCTACCCGTCACTTTTTGAGATATGTATTGGTGTAACGCCAATATTGCAACGGCTATGCAACGCCAACATCATTAAGTAGTTTTTTAGAAATAATTTTGTAAATGTGTTATTTGTTTCTTCTTTGCGTAAATTCCCGAAGCTTTTGTCTCTAGAATTTTAGCTAGTACGTGAAGAATAGTTTTATGAAAAATATGTAAATTGACACAGATTGGAGCTTTCCGTTAACGTCAACCAAGCCATGATGGATGCATATTTCAAAACATGGTGGAATAAACACTAGCTCGGCTCTTTTGTAGCATGAACATGTTTTCGGTCATCTCTACAAAGTCATGACCGGAAAATTAAACCACACTATACCAAGATTGACATCCCCTAACATGATTGAGATTTCTTTGAGCACACGCAGACGTGTAGGTATTCAAATGACAACTGTGATAGTACTAGCTCAGAACGAAAGTGACCAAAACGACTTTATGCAATAACCGATACCAATTTGATATGAATGAATGGTTTTATCTTGTTGGCCATTATTTTTGTTTTTGTTTTCACTTGATAGAAAACAATCACTGCCGCCCATGGCTGCCCATAACATATAAGGGTTAAGAGTGCGTTGTCGGCCCTTTAAGAATAGAATTTTGTACATAGACTTGTTTTTAGAAGATCCTTCAAGTAGTACCAGTCCGGAAAAATTGGTGCCGCTAACTGATTCCAGAGTTTATCAGAGTAATTAAACTGACTATTCGCTAACACTAATAAAACAAAAACTTTTTTTTTCTTGTGTCATTCCTACGAGGCTTTTTATTTTTTACTTGCCCCCCAAAAAAGAGACCAGACCGAGGTGGCGAAACGCGTAACGAATGCTACCTGACGATGTAATATTGGGCGCCGTATATCAAGTGTAGAGTGGCGGCTTATATTTTGTGGCCTGCTCGCAGTAGTTTTGAGGTAGATCCGTAGAACAAACGCTGCAAGAATCACACTATGAGACATATTGTAATCAAAAATGACTATGAATTTTCAAATTTCAATTGTGGAGACAATTGGCTGTTAGTGCTCGGAGGCAAAGGTTATTTTAAACAGGTTTAAATTTTTGCTTATGTATTTTTTTTTATTAATTTTGTTGTTTTACACGTTAAATAAATACTTGAATGGCTAAGCAACTACCATGACACAGCTGTGATTTTCCGTGGATAGTCAGAAGTAGCTATATACATTTTCTACTGTTGTGTTAAATACGACAAACCTCAGGTGGGTCACGCATCACTACTTACTCGTGTCATATCGCCTACATTGGTATTAAAATAGAGCCCCTGGAAATGAGAAAAGATTGCGGTTCGTTTCAAGAATGTATACCATATTTAAAAAGCATACATAGATTATATAAATGTTTTATTTAAACATAACTTTAATCTGCACGTGTCTTTTATACATCAAGGAATAATATATTTTCATATAGCATTTAATACAAAAATAGGCTTGAGAGTGCTTCATTTACTCACATTTTATCCTAATACGTTCTTCTAGTAGATTTGATGAATGATTCTTTTAGTACAATCCTCACATACGGCAACGTTTTAGGCTTATTCATAAATCATGCGAAGAATCCCATGCATGGTAATAATAACGGCTCCATAAATCTGACGACACTACACTACAATAATGGAAGAAAAAAATATTATATCTTTGTTTCCGCGACGGTGGTTAGAAAGGAATGGCGCCACGCTTTACTGATACCTTACTGTTTTCACACTGTGGTTTTGCTTTTAAAAAAATACGTTTGGTGTGACTGACTATAGGCAAATTGAATAAAAATACCGCAAACGTACTAAAATAATACACACATGCTTTTTTGGGTGCTTAGTTTTTAACATGCTTGTAAGCTTGGTTGCTTAATGGTTGGCTTGCTAGCTTGCTTGCTGTTTCGATGGCGAGGGTAAAAGCTAGTTTCTGTCATATGTCTTACTTAACATACTGCTGCAGGCCAATTTGAAATCACAGAAAAGAACCAGAGTAAACTAAATAGTTTTATTGTTTCAAAATAAACACAGTACGGTCGGGAATTCATTAAAATTTCTACAATCTGGGACACTCAATAAACTGAGTCAGACCCGGTGGCTTTAAATTTCTTCACAAGGTGTTTGAGAAAACGTTTTAGATTGGGGACAACAACTGTTTTTCGTACAAATATTTTAATTAAATGCAATTCTTGGGAACAAAATTATCTAAATTTGTGTACGAATGCAACGTTGAAGCAAACAAAGAAAAGGAGGCAATCCATGAAATATATAATGCAGGTGTGCAAGAATCCCATCGATAGTAAAAAATACTTGCGTTAAATAAATTTATGGCACTGGAATGTCTTTCATATAGGATCTAAGGGAACAGTTTATGATGGTATTTTGATTTTTTTTGAATTTAGAACTAAATTCAAAATGTAACGCGAAAAACTAGAGCCATCACGGTATAGGTGTCAATTGACTCTACTTTTCCAGCTTTGACGAATTCACGAAAACTTCACACATGTTAAAACTTTTATATGCCTTTGATCCCTACACATTTTTAAGCAGTTTACTTACTGTTGAGCTTGTATAGTTGACACTACGAACTTAATCTCGCTCTTGTTAACTGTATACACTAAGTGTTAAACTCTGCAAAGTCCAAAAAGGAACATCGCAAGACATAAAGAGCAACGTGGTCACGATATTTACAGTCACCCAGCCTCATAATACAGTACGAAGTTAAGGGCCCAACTTGCGAACTAATCCTTCGTCCCTATACAAATATCAGCGCGTGCGTTTGCCGATAGCTCCCTCAAATATTTACCCACTACTATGAGACTGCGCTGAGACTAATGAATTCGGATGTCGCTTTAATGAACTCGCTGTAGCCATGGTCAGGTCATGTACAAATAGGTGCACTACAAGTAAATATGAGCTGCAATTTAATAACATTTGTTGAAGGTTCGTGTACGGATAGGTTAGGTAGGACCTTGGACCTTGGCCTACGTGACGAATTCGGAAACGGATCACCGCCTTCTGGCGATGTAACGGGTTCCGTTGAACAGTTGCGTCGCCAGAAAAGCGGCAAAGAAGGAACACCCCGGGGGTTTTAGTGGGTATAAATCCCACATAACACCATCGCCTCCCCATGGTGATGGGGTATCTGGTTACAGAAGGTTTCCCCCGGGCAACAGAAAAAAAAAGGTAGGACCTTGGACAAGTCCCTCCGGATCACTATCACCATCTTACTCACTATCACGCTGCAAAGCAGCAGTGCTTACGCTGCTGTGTTCCAGCATGGAAAGTAAGATAGCTGATGAAATTACTGACACATCAGTATTTAATCTTGGGCTGGTTGGCAATACATTTTGCAATACTCCAGTGACATCCGCAAGTCTATGGGCAGTGGTGATTGCTTACCATTCAGGTAATGCTCTTGCTCGTTTGCCTTCCTTGTTACTAAAGACTTCTGATTAAACGTGTCCTTAGACAATAAGTCCACAATACAAGCGATAAGCACGACGTAAGCGAAATTTTATTCCACTCTTGCGCATAAAACTTGCGGGTAAAACTCGTAGAATTTTGTTTGCAGCATTTAAGCCAAGTTAAAAACGATGCTGCTATTATAGATAAGCAATTTGCGCAGTGCAAAATAAATTCGCAATTCGGGAACCCATAGATGGTGTGGAGTTAAAAATTGGGTGCAGTGCTGATCGATTACTCGATCGTATTCTAAATAATTAGGTTAGGTACTTACAAGATCTTCTTGATTGACGAGTGATTCCACACTCACAGCCAAAGTTACTAAATATTATTATAAAGCTAAAATTTGGATTGACGATTCCTTATTCTCGATTTATATTCGTAAAAGGAGAGAAGTCGCGGGCTCCTGGTAGTGTAGATTGAGCTAAATACCTGATGTTGAGCTTAATTACATAATGCTGACAAATTAAGTTGGCAGAGTCTGCATGTAAATAGCTAACTTATCTCCTATTAAGCGATATAGTATGGAAATAAGAAGGTAATAAATTAATTAATGTACTGAACAGAGTGTAATTAAGTACGCAGATGATACAAAGTTAACAACATTCAATAAGTACTCTTTACACAAAATGAATAGTTAAATTTGCTAAGAGCAAAACACGAGAATGGTTTGACTAATATAATAAGTACGGTTTTTTATATTATTAATTAAATAGGTCAAGTCGAGAGGCGGCTTTGCCCAGAAGTGAGACGCAAATATAGGCTAATATAATAAAATGATCATAATAATTATACAGAGTATGTTAGAGTTTTAAATGCTGTGAACCGTTTTATCAAAAAAATAACAGTTTTCTTTTGGAGTGTAACTATTATTTTTTTTAATTTCTCGAGCAGCAATGCAAACATGAACAATTTAAACAGAAATACTGGAGCTTTAAAAATATAATTAATTATTGGAAAATCTTAATCAAGTACTCGTTATTTTTAAGGAGTTACATTTGCTATACTGGTCTGCAGAAACATTTTTGGTCAACCGGAGTTATTACACGCAAATACTAAGAAAAAATCACAAAACAGTGTGTGGCTAATAACTAAAAAAAAACACTGCATATCCGTCGAGGTGTTTGCGATGGGCTATAAAGTCATAACATAATCATAGGCAAGCGCGCCAAGGCTTCTGTGCGACCACAAAGTACCGTACCGTACAATATAGCGATTCATAAGGTGCCTATAGAGGTAGGACAGACCGAGAGACTAGGCAGGCTTAATAATTAAAACTCCTTCTTGTATTTAACCTCAAAAATACCAGCAAATCGCAAGCTGTATTTATTTTAAAACGAAATAAAGGTTTCATTAAACGAGGACTACCAACAATTTAACTGATTAAATTAATTCTTGTCTAGTAATCAACTAAATTATCTCATCCTCGCGTGTGACCTAAAGGGTCTTGTACTCTGTAATTAAATAATAGTTCCCAATTCAACCGGCCTACATTTACCACGTTATGTCTACACATGTTAGTGTCGCTAATGTGCAACGGCACCAATCATGAAAGATGTAGTAAAGCTTAGTTCAAAGTTTGACCACCAGCATTGTTATCTTTGTATTTTGGAGTGATGCTAGTCTCCGACTGAGTAATTGTTTAAGGAAACAAAACTATTTGGGACAGACGTTTGCTTTACAAACGTGCCTAGAGACATAAGGTGACGTTACATCATGTTCAACCAGACATACGGTAGGCCTTATATATAAACTCTACTACGCTACCCGTATTTTTATGACCATCAATGCAATGCTACCGGTTTGAAGTCATCCTTATGGTGTTATTGGCACCAATAATATTTTTTACTGTGAGTAACTTAACTCTTTACAGAGACATACTTATGTCGGTTTATAGAGGTACTTAACGATATTTTGGTTCTTTAGCCAATTAATGACAAGGCAGTCATAGCAAAACTAGTACCGTCAACCACAAACTATCCTTTGTCCCGTCACGCGTTTGTCGTCTTTTTTCTATCTTTCTAGTTAGATAAATAGACGTGTTGCCCAGTCCAATGGCAAAAAATGGATTTCTCGACAATAATAAATTACTTTAATTAAAATTGTCGTTTTTAAAAATGGTCGAGTTAGAACAAAACCTCATAAATATAATCAAACTTTGGTTCACAACGGCATTTTTATTGCAATGAATGAAATTCGTAACACGCAACACTGGCGATATATTTGAATCATCCAAATTTTCGCAGTTGATTGTGTAAAATGGAACGCGGTTTATATCCATAGAATTTCATTTTTGCGTCACACCACGTAAAAATTGTATAGAAAATTTAATATAATTGATGAACCACAAATTCTCCTGTAATATATCAAATAAATCTTTCTGCCAGGGCTTTATCTCCGCCTTGAGGTTTACCCTGGGGAACGCCTATTTGCCTGTTTGCAGGTAGAAAACATACCAGGTGAAATTTATGTATCAAACAATGTAACGTGTTGCAGGTATAGGATAAAGTAAACATTGCTCTGGAAATTATGGAGGACGGAATATATTCTATCTGTAGAATACTAAAATTTTAAGCACCCTCAAATTGAAACTACTTAGGAACAAGAAATACATCGAAATAAACGTTCTAATCACATTTTTTTTAATGGCAAACGAGCAGATGGGTCACAATAATTCAATTACAAAGGAATTGCAAGCACTTTGATAGCCTTTCGGAAGACCGAAACTCATTTTTAAGGAACATTATAATTCGTTTTGGTTCACAAACATAGGTCAGGACAGATCAAAAATAATATGAAAAAAGAGAAATTCAGTCAATGATTCCATTCCATTCCACCAGTTTCGTTTTCTGTGTACGTTTCAGTTTTGTCCGCCGGTTGAAGAGCCTCAGTGATTAAGTCTTAGTTTATTTATTTTTGAATACCTACGTTTTCATTTTAGCCCTACCAAAAACTGTAGAATACTAGTAATTCTAACTTCATAACTGAAGAATACCCTTTTCACTTCGAATATTATGTTTAACAGAATCAATCTTAATATTGTCATACAATTATCTCGAAATTTATCTATATTTACCCGCGTACACGCAGATCCCAAAACTTTGCTTCGAGTTTTTAATCTCTTTTACTTCCACATTAACCTTCCGCTAATTATTCATCCAACTTTTTTAATATACCCACTGACACTGATGTTTATATTTGACGGTACATTTAATTACCCGGAAAGTTCCGGTATCGATTAGGCACCACATCTGTCCCGGGCATTGCCAATAAATATGTAAATTATCCAGGATTAAGCGAGGGGTAAGAAATTCGCGCCGTTTGATAAAATCCACCCAGGAATTCTGGGTGCGATGTATATTTATTTTTGTGCGTAATTATATTTACTTTTATCGTCGGTTTTTGTTGCTTTTTAACAGCCTTTGAGCCTTTGAATGTGGGGTGATAATCGATTTCGTGCGAATTGAATTTTGTTTTTAGTGTCATGTTCGTATTGAGGGAGAAAAAATAATGCGTTTTTAACACTTTCGCAGGTGACACACAAACTATAAGTATGTCAATCGGGGTATCATTTAATTGGTCTCCATAAATCAATGATTGACAACAAGGTAGGTATGTTCATAAGCGCTAGTGGATGGTCTGGCGAAAAGTGTTTGCTTGAACTATAAACATTATGCGATTGGAAAAATATTTAGCTAAAAAAAGGTAAAACAAGCAATGAAACACTTGCTACAGAATTTTATTTGATTAAAATTGTAAATCACAAAAAAAAATCCCCCGCCTTCTGCGAAATGTTTTCATTGTGCAGCGAAAAATCTAAATTATCCTCTATACACTTGTCTTATGTCATATTCCATATTCTGTTTAACCTTTTGCAGAAAAAACAATAGACTTTCCGAGTAAGTGCACAGCGTAAACATATTATTAGGGGTCCCCCGGCACCGTAAGCATAAATCGCGCGCGCTCCATAAATTTGCAACCGCGGGATTCTTTCGACGCCATTTTCAAATTAAATCGCGTATTTTTAGCGGTTTTAATGCTTTTATTTTCTTATTAAAAAGGTTTTTTTCGAGTTTTTGAAATACGCCCCCCGTGATTGGTAGACTTTTGTGTTTGTGCCATTTTTTTTACGTATGGTTAGGTAATAGAATGTAAAGTGACAGCCACCGAATAAATGGTAACTGGGTAGCTGACGCACACACACACACACGCAAACACATACTGCAATGCCTTTAAAACTCTGTCATTGGAATCATTTACTAACCGACTGGATACATCATTTTATTCACCGCGTTTGCCTTAACCAATAATATTTTAATGGTCATAAGGTGTTATAAAAACGACAAGGTCGTACAACATCGGAACTGTCTAAGTTCTCAGAAAGGAATAATCAAAATTGGGCTACTCTGTTAAAAGTTATGCGTGGTCATATATAAAAACATAAATATACGCGTTAATTTGAGAACCTCTTCCGTTTTTTTACTAAAGCGATTGACAATACGATCGTGTTCAGATATTTTTGCATACAGTTCCAATGTATACATCTAGTCGCGAATGTACGTATGTACCTATACACTATAATTTCTAAGCCTGCGCTGCATTTATATTACAACCAGTGTCTAAAGCTTTAATTCTCGATCAATTTCTACATTCAACCACTGTCACCAACCATGATTTATACTAATTGCTCCTTCGCTGTGCCACTGCAAACACCAGACGTTTTAAACCTTTAAACACTTACAGTGGCGTGCATTCATAGCCGGCACGAGTTAATTCCGTCCGAAAGATTAACGGCATGATTAACACGTCGAATAAACACGCTGTGTACAGATTTAGCGTCGTATCTTGACGCCACATCAAAATAGTTGAATATAGACTTAAATCTACGAACAGAATTACTGCATCGTCTTTTGTACTTGAAGTGTGAACTTGCAGCGCCAGCAGCCAATATTTTGAAAGAATCACAAAAGGCATTTGACTATTTTGTACCTCTAAATTTTGTGCTCTAGTCACAATATCGCAGCTTGAAAACTAGTTATCTGATTTCTGATACTATTACGACAAAGAATGGTTGTCTTACTTTTATATTTCGTCTGATTCATAATCAACTTCCATGCTGGTCTGGGAGCAAAGAAAAACATAGAATGTACCAGTTGCTTCTCTTCCCGCGCAAATGGTAAAAACCCATTGAAGGAATGGGCGAAAATCATAGGAATCATTTTATAGGCGATGCAGCAAGCAACCCATCACTATTTTGATTCCACTTTCCACCTCTACGCCCTCAGTATCTTGCTAAACGTGGCCTGCAGGTCTTGTTACCAGAGGCTCTATCTAGCCCGTAAGGGATAAAGACGGGATTTGTGTATGTGTGTGTGTGTGTGCATAATCAACTAGACAAGTGACACGTCCATTATTCCAACTACAGTACGGTAATTTAGTATCTAGTAATAGTGGTTTGATGAATCATTATATTTCTAAACAATACCTAGAACAGAAAAATCCGAAAAGTAAAGGTATGGGCGGGAATCGAACCCGGATCCTCATCATTCCGTGCGCTTGCCACTTCAGTGGTAAAAAAAAAACAAATCTAAATCCATTTTAATCAGTTTTCCCGTGATTAACATCTTGTGGCTAGCAACCCATCACTATTTTTATTCCCCTTTCCACCTATACGACCACAATCATGCTAAACGTGGCCTTTAGGTATTGTTACCTTAGGCTCTGTCTACCCCGTAAGGGATAAAGACGTGATTTATGTATGTACGTAAGATCTTGACACATCGGTTTCTAAAATTTCCGAGCCGTAAAAAAAACGATAGTGCCGTTTATGAAATCGTCGTGGCATTATTTTATTCTTATACAGAACTATATCCAACCACTTGCTCAGTTCTGCGTGTGACTTTTTGTATAAGAGCTTGGAATCATAATCGTCATGACCATTGCTTGCTGTAGAAAGAGTGAAAGCGATCGCGTGCGCCTGCGCGTTCAATAATAAAGCCTCAGGTTGTGTCATCATACCCGCCTCGGCTCGCCTTGCTGCTGTAATTATTGTAACCTTACTGTGTTCATCTGGGTAGACATGCCCGGCCCAATTCCATTTTAGCCTAGCGGTCGCTTTTCAAACACCGGCGATCCCAGTTCTGAGGCTCAGTGTTGCGTTTCGGACTCAGCTTTACATTTCGTCGACAAACCTTCATCTTGCATTTCTGGTTCTTAGTCAAAGATATATGTATCACTTCACTACATCACTATCACTACATAGTATAAAATAAAGTCGCTTTCTCTGTCCCTATGTCCCTACGTATGCTTATATCTTCAAAACTACACAACGGATTTTGATGCGGTTTTTTTTAATAGATAGAGTGATTCAAGAGGAAGGTTTTTATGTATAATTCTACGCAGACAAAGTCGCGGGCAGAAGCTAGTAGTATATAACATAAAGTCGCTTTCTCTGTCCCTGTATCCCTATGTCTCTATGTCCCTATGTCCCTATGTATGCTTATATCTTCAAAACCACACAACGGATTTTGATGCGGGTTTTTTTAATAGATAGAGTAATTCAAGAGGAAGGTTTATATGTATAATACATGCATAATATAAAGTGCGAAGCCGGGGTGGGTCGCTAGTAGTTAATAATATCGTTTAGAAATTGCTTGTTTAGTAAAAGGTATAGGATGTAATTCGTTAAATTTATTGAAAACTAAAACGCAGGCTGAAAACTTCCACCGCATACTGCACTTTCGTGTACGCCATTTATCGTGCGCATAGCAACCAACTGCTGAAAGGTCGTTGAAGCGGAAACTAGCTTGTTCTATAACTTCTAGTTTAACTTGTTTTCGTTGCTCGTCTGACGTTAGATAAATTAGAATGGGAGGCGATAAATTATATAAAAATTTTAGAAAATAAATAAAACTATACGTACGTATATCTCATTGTCTGTCTGGTTATCCGACAAGCCTTGACACTATTCTGCTTATAATTAATTATAAATGCTAAGTTTTGTGAGTGCATCTGTCTGTCCTGTTTATAAGTCTGTTACGCCAAAACAGCTGGACGGATTTACATGAACTTTTGTATGTAGATAGTTGGATACTTTTAATAAACATTTGTTTGTATTTTTAATGTAGGTAACATTTCCCTTTGACAGATAGGTATTAATTTTATGTGTATTTAATTAATGTGTGAGTGTTTTGGTTATGCACTGTAAAACTTGCATGTGTTTTTATAAATAAAAAAATAAATAAATAACACAAAGGATTTTTTTGTTCTCGATATTCCCACAGTACCGAAATGTAAAGGAAAATCCCAAGAGCTCGACCGACTAGACGCATGATTTTTTTCACGGATGTTTTTCATACAAAGTAAACAAAGATAGGTTCATAGTGTAGCTGCGGGTAAAATCTGGTGCAGAATATGTCAAAATTGACATCCGAAACTCAACAAATAGAATGGACACGATCGTATAAACACCAGAAACACATTATTTTATTTCAAAAAATCAACTAGTCAATAAACTTTTCATGCGAAAAGATCGCCAAATCGTAGAAACTCATCAAACCCTACAGGGTTTACAAACCGGAGTATATCCAAGAAGTACATTCAAGCACACGAGTCAGAAGTGAAAAAAACTTCATAAGTTTAAATCATAACGCGAGTGGCGCGTCGCGTGGACAGATTTAAGGCGTCAATTAGTACGGAGCTATATTTGTAAACCGAGGGAGGTAAAAATAGTTTCATTGTGCTGTACGATGAGCATGGGATACTGGAAGTGGCTTAGACAAAGCGGGAAGATCATACATCTCTGTCTGTACAGTCTCTGTCTTCCATGCTGGTCTGGGAGTAAAGAAAAGACATAGAATTTACCAGTTGCTTCTCTTCCCGCGCACATGGTAAAAGCTCATCGAGGGAATGGGCGAAAATCGTAAGAATCATGTTATAGGCGTTGCGGCTAGCAACCCATCACTATTTTGATTTCCCTTTCCACCTTAATCATGCTAAATGTGGCCTTAAAGTTTCGTTACCTTATGCTCTGTCTACCGTAAGGGATAAAGACGTGATATATGTATGTCTCTATCTTATCTAAGGATAATGGAGTGTTCTACTAACTGGGCCTAATCCTACCCCCACCTTTTATTCTTCCACAGGGGCAAAGTCTAGATTCTAGACTCTAGATATTGCGCTTTTCTAATAATAATTATTGATATCAATTTAAAATTTAATTTAAAATATAGATGAGTACATTTTGGAGTATGTATTCGGAGTACAGCTATGCATAAGTATTTGGCTAAAGCCGCAAGGCGTTTCAGTTACCATATCCTGAGTATGTCAAGTATTCATTATCGATAAACCAATAACATACACATACATAATATATATAACACAGCATCTTCATGAGTACCTTCATGTAGTGGTGTATGATCGCCAGCAGCGAGGGAATTAATTGGTCTAATTTCTGTTCTTCAATTTTCACAACACGAAGGATTCAGCGTTTGAGGCGCTTTGAGGGCCTTATTCATTTAACTAATATAATAAAAGTCACTAAAGCAAATACCTGAAATAATACAACACACTAGCAGCTGTTGCCTGTGACTTTATTTTCGAAGAATTCATTCATTTATTTATTTATATATTTTATTGTCACAACCATGGTATTACAATGTTGGTAACTAATACTAAAGAAGTTTTACATGGATCCCAGTGGGGTATAGCAATACAAAGGTTAACTGGTAGAGATCCCTTATAGGGATAAGTGCGCCTTTGTGCATATATTTAAGGTCTTTTTTGTGATTTGTCTCTGCTTCTTTATATTTGTACAATAAAGCATTTACTTACTTACTTACAATAGGTAGTGCAATTTCCCGAGATAAAAGTATGTTTATCCAGGTTATAAATATCCGCATTTGTAATATTACTACGATAGAAAGAAAGCAAGAAAGAAAGAAAGAAGAAATTTATTCCTTTTTGCAAGACACACAAATATAAGATAATATACACAATTTTATAGATACATGAGTATATAGGCTGCTCACACAATTACTTAGATAATTTAAAAGCCACTTCCCTCACTGTAACTCTTCGTACAAAGTTAACACCACACAGCTGTCGTGACGTTTCAGTTTCGGTCTTAAAACTTTCCTAAATTGCCGTCTAAAATTCAACCAGCACTCCCTGCCAGTAAAGTCTGTATTACTTCGTCCGTGGTTTTGTTTACGAGTCTTGCGCCGTTTGGTGATGTTTAGTAACGCTTTCGGTTCCGACTGTACTAAATGAAAGATCCACTTATAAAACTTACAAAGTCCACGTCAGGTGTTGGGTGAAAAGAAACTCTGCAGCGCTTTGCATTGTATTTATATTTGACGATCGTGGTGCCGTACTTAGTGCCTTTTAGGATTAGCTTGTCAAAATGCGGGTTTTACTTGAAAGACAACATTATGTGTGATTGTGGTTATGTTGGCACCTAAGTATTTTGTCAACGATATTAGAGCATTTGGCGTGCGGTATTTTTAGATTGTGACAAGTCTAGCAAGTGAGGCATGGTATTATGAGTTTTACTTTCAGCGATCTGATATATCATTTACTGAGTTTTTGTTTGACAGTGTTGTTACAGTAAGTTCTCTTTTTGTATCAGATTACTTAGTAAGAGATGAAACGATTTGAGTTTAATCGTGAAAACTCTCAATTTTGCTGTAGTTTAAATTATTATGTTGTTAATTTTTTGTATGCTTGTATGTTTAGTTTTACTTATTGACATTTAGTACCGTAAAATGGTTTGACTCTAGTCAAATTGGAGCTACGATAATTGTTTAAATTGCTATAAAATCAGTATTGTTCATACATCCATGTAGCTCAGTATCAGCTTCTGCTACTAATTCTTTTCCGAGGAGGACTGGAACTTCACAAATGTGGTTTTTAGAGTTTATTTCAATGACACGAGCTAAGGGAACGCCGATGAAAATGCGAATGATCGTAAGTTGAAAAAAATAACCATTACAAGTTGAGTTGGTAATTAACAACAAAAAGATCGATGATGACAGTTACTAGGAGCGGCATGCATAAGTAAAATAAGTAAATACGTCATCAAACTGCTTTTAAAAGTAGCCTGGGTAACATGTTTCTTATAAAATATTCCATATAATTCCATCAGATGCAAATAACTCTTACACAAAAGCATTCAGGATGTAAATGTCCCTTACGAGTATCCATGTCATGCTCTCACGAATCAGGTCAAAGAAAATCAACAATATCCAAATATCAGCAATACGGAATATTATTCCGATAAATCGTCGCTTGTCGACAAAGAGCTTTGTATAAAAACAGCCAAGTCCTATCCATCATATAAAATAACTACAGCATAAGCCAGCTTGAGGGACGCAGTGTGAATATTAAAGCAGAAGATTAAGTGGGAACACTTACTTGTTAGTTTGCTCGCGTGGGTACTCCCCTGATTTTATCTACCACAATAAGGGTTAATGCACGAAGCATTAAGATTCCAGATAATATCTCTAGTCAGATTATAAGATTATACTACTAAGCGAAATTTAGCTAGAGGTTTTCTTAGTCACAGCTTATTAACAATGATGGAATCATGAAAATTTTCTTTGGGTTAACTACGAAAAAAATTCAAAACCGTATTCCAATCATGTTTTAATTAATTCTAACACTAAAATTAGACCAGAATGCGACTTCAAAAATTAGTGTAGGTATTCGGGACTTCTAAAAAACAAAACCGGTCAAGTGCGAATCGGACTCGAGCACCGAGGGTTCCGTAGAAGTTTGGGAAGTGAATATAAAATCCAGTGTGATAAATAGTAGAGCCGAGAGTCCTGCTGCTTCAGTATTCGGTATTAATTTCATCTCAATATCTCTACGCGTTCCTGAGAAAACGGACAACGAATTGATCTTATAAGGGTTCTTTGTTTCATTTAGGGGTACAGAATCCTAAACCCCTATGCTTCACCAAATAAAACCATCTCCGCAGCGTCCAATGGATTGAAAGGTGAGACCTTTGGCCTCGTCTGTACTTTCCATTAGGATATATTTCGTAGTTATGAGCTATAGAGGTCAATCTATATTATGTATGTAATAATAGTTATATGTATATTAAAGAGAATGGGCGAAAATCGTAAGAATCATGTTGTAGGCGATGCGGTTAGCAACCCATCGCTGTTTTGATTCCCCTTGCCACCTATACGTCCACAATCATGCTAAACGTGGCCTTTAGGTCTTGTTACCTTAGATTCTGTCAACCCCGTAAGGGATACAGACGTGATGTATGTACGTATGTTTATATAAAAATGAATCCCTTGGACCGATTTCGCTAATTCTTTATTGTTGTGTTTGTTATTATCGGGAGAAAGTTCTTATGTGACAATATTTTGAAAAAAAAAGTAACAGCTAGATTTACATAAGAAATATAATAAAATTTCCTTGATTCCACCGTTTTTTGCAGAGTTATGTAAATGTTTCCTGCCTTACTGCTATTAGCTATCATACGTTGACGCGCAAAGTCTTAGAACTCCCTTATCCCAAAAGTTTTGTGGGTCACCGAGACTTGTGCGTTGTTCGGGGACGTGTTTAACTAAATGTGTAAACAAATAAGAACAAAGTATGTACCCACTTTATGAACACGTTCAAATAACTTGAGAAGATGCTGTTTATTGTCTCGTGATTTGAAATAATTGTTTTATGTCTTGTGATAAGGTTATTCTGAAGGTAATAGTATGGTTCTAGGTAGCAATGCAAAAAACTGTCAAGTGTGAGTCGGACTCGCACACTAAGGGTTCTGAACCATTGTTTCGTATTGAGAACTTAGTTTACATATTTGTTAAAATGCACAAAAACTATTTACCTTACGTTTCGATACCAACGCGTCAGTTGGTCAGATTGATGTAAGGGATAATTAAGTTTGTGGGATTTACATGTGTTTTATGTGGCAGTAATGGAGGGAGGGATTGCATAAAAACATATATACTTCGCACTGGCTTGGTTATCTTGCATGTTTGTTTTTGGAATATTTAATAGTAGACTAGTTATTAGTTATTGATACTATTAGCATACGGCAAAACCGGCAAAAACATATAGGGGTAGGAGCTTGTCTCTATATAATCTATGTTAGTTTAGTAAATGGAACAGATAATTATTTATTGTACCTAATTCAAAGTTCTGATTACGCCATACCGCTTATTAGATCCTTCCATATTTCTGACTGATTCCCGTCCAATACAACAAACTTTGGCTCCAACATTGGTGCCAACAGTAATCTGATCCTAAGTCCCGGTGAGTAAGCACAAACCTTTATGACTATTTTAGATCTCAACTTGCTTCATGTCACGTCTCATCCACGCGAGAGGCTTCTCCCGAATTAGATCCTGAATGACATGGGAGCTATGAATATAATGACGAATGATTTTTAGAGGTTCCGTACGGGAAGGTCTCCTATAGGACCCGGTGCTGTCTACCCGTCCAACCGTCTGGCACACGACTGTACAACCATATTAGATAGACATACATACATAAAACACGTCTTTATAAACACCCTTACATAGCCTAAAGTTAGAAGACATGACGGCCATATTTAGCAAGATTTTGGGCGTATAGGTGGACAATGGAATCAAAATAGTGATGGCTTGCTAGCCTCATCGAATATAACATGATTCCTATAATTTTCGCCCATTACCTCGATGAGCTTTTACCACCTGCGCGGGTAGAGAAGCAACTGGTGTATCCTATGTTTTTTTGTTTGCTCTCTTGCTCTTTATATTGCACAGTGTCTTGAAATACTGATATTGAATAATAGTTAGTACCGTTTTGTTAAACTTTGCCTCGGAACTATAAGTTTGAATCGCTCAATTGATTATAACGGACTATAAAAACCATTGTGTCCGCCATTTTAACGGCACTTCGTGATTGGCTTTGCTGATGATAAGATCATTAACAAAATTACGTGCAAGTGTCTTGACTATCTTATTAAAAGCAGACCTCGTTAAACCTATCATCGACTGTGCTTAACAGCTGTAACTATAACATTCTAGCATATAAAACACAATGTGTTTTACTACAAAGAGCCCCCTAAAGAAGGAACTTTATATTTAGTACGGCAGCCTTCGCGGAAGAGTCCGACTCCCCCCTTGTTTGATTTTTTCAGGAGGTTTGAGTTGGGTGGATACCTTTCCCCTAGACTTCTGCAACTCACGGGCTAGGTCATGTGGGTTCAATCCTTGCGCGATCAAGAAAGAGATGGAGACATGTACGATTGATTCTTTTTCTAAATAAATAGATGCTCATAATAACCCAACCGCATTAGGTATAGGGAAACAGAAGCAGCGCTTGCCTGGGAAACAATAGCAGATGAGCGCTTGGCTTGTTCTTCACAGGAGGGGGTCACGATTTTCAACCGCAGTTCGCACGTCCTAGCTGGGTCGTAAATTAAGTTTGAAATTGTTCCAACAGCGAAGGAAAAACAGCGTAGAAAGTGCGAAACAATGCAAATCTACCTTCGTATTTTTAATTGTATCCACATACTTTAGCGTTAGGTCCATCATGTACGGAAAGAATATTCGTGCTTCTTTTAATTCGTACAAAATTTAGTAGTAGTAGAGTTTAGGCTGCACGAATAACAGAATTAATTGATTTTCAATTTATGTTATTTCGAGATTCTATACTTGAATTATGTTCGGTTAGTAAACCAATACTCATTAAACTCTAACGTATCTTTTTCATTAATTTCATCTTCGCTAACGTAAATCGCTTTTTCATTCCATTTTGCTATAAAACCTTTTTACATTCGAAAAAATCAAGCAAAAACGTGGGTACCATCGTATCTTTATGCTTCGACGAGTATGGAGAACACCTCAATCGCTTCAATCATTGAACCGTTCATACGGTGCCATACACGTGCGTTTGTTTCGTAGGTATATTGTATACGGATTTTACGTGCTTCACGTTTACGACAAAGCTTTGATAATTTGGTATTTGATCAAGAAAGAATTTTTATAGGAAACAGGAAGATCATTTCTCGCCAGCAGCTTAAGAGGGACATTTAACATTTAATGTTCGTAAAAACGTATGTTTTGCTCCGTTTTAGAAAAAGCATGGCAAAACAAACCAGAATTTATTAAACGGGGGTAGAACACATTAGCAATTTAGGGGACACCGTTGCGCTTAGCAAAACTGAAACATTGGAAAGAACCTATAGGTACTTACAGATAATAAACCATCTCTTTCATCTAGTTTCACAGTACGCCGCTCTCTTAAATACTCCCTAATTAGCTTTTTTGATTTTTTTTTGCATTTTACTCATCCCGTAGTCTACAAGAGTACCTTCACATAGCGTAAAAATTTAATAGAACGCTATCTTCATTGTCTTGGTGCTAACTGCCTGCAATGGCTGAGTCTCAAGCACTGAAGGTCGGACGTACTGGGGTCTATGAATCAGCGTTGGGAGGACATAATCCTGAGCTATAATACCGCGTCGCGTAGTTCTGTTGCCCTGTTTAGACACCCGAGTGGTGTGTTATTATTGCGCTATGGTGTTTATTCTTACCTGCCAGCTTCAGTCCAATTCGCTTCCCTAGTGGTTTGAGTAGCTCGATATGTGTGCGCCTGAGTCCTCGCTCCGTGCACAGCCCGGAATCAGTCGACAGGGACGTCTGTGATTTAAAAACTGAAAAAAAAACAAAAAAAACCATTAGTAGGTAATCATTTTTAAAACTTCCAGTTGCGTCTCTTCCCGCGCATATGGCAAAAGCCCATTGAGGGAATGGACGAAGATCATTATAGTACTTGTTGGCGACTGGCTGCAGTGTGGCCTTTTTTATAATCCTTTTGTCACGTTATTGCTCTATATCTTGTTTTTATGTTACAATGTCAGTTGTCAAGTGGTAGTGATCCTGTCCTAGCCTATTATTGTGAATTAGTGATTAAACCCGTGTTTCTACTTACATTTTAGCCTTTCATTCATACAGTCCACTCAATAGCTATCAGTACTCATGTTGTAGGCAATGCGGCTAGCGACCCATCACTATTTTGATTCCATGTTCCATATTTGTGTACATTTATGTGGCCACTATATGCATTATGCCTAGAAAAGAGTTAAAGAAACAACTATACATAATTAAGTACTTCAAACGTACGCTTTCACAGACAAATACATTTTGCCGCAAATTATTATCACTGAACCTATACAAGCCGCACGCTTGTTGACCTCTGACAGAGACGTAAAAAACAAAAAAAATAACATGAGCACTGTAAAGTCTCTCCGCATTTCTGAATGTTTTTAGTTTTTAAGGCAAGCTGTTATATTAATAAAACGAACTCTGCTGCATTTCATCAATGCCGCCGCCTCTTATCATACGTAATAAAACTAGGAAACACTTAAACGTGTCTTCGGTAACAAATCTCTGTAACTTTTAATGTTACGGCACTTGGTAACTGCTTAGCGCCTGATATAATGCGCCAGCTCTGTATGCCCCATTTGTTCCACCTTTATTGTTCTGTCTTGGCAGAAGCTGCTTGTATAGCTTATACTTGAAAATATATAAGGTACGTTGTTCGGAGAACATAATAGTTAAATAAACATGTTGTTATGGAAACAGCTGCAGCCTCAGAAGATTTTTGACACTAACAGTGGAATACAAAATTATAGTCGCATTAAGCAAGTTTTATTTTTTGTCCAGATGGTATACGAGTAAATGTAGGTTGTTGTTTCATGTAAAATGTAAATCATCATTGAAATCAATTTCTTATCTTACAAAATCACAAAATTGGCACATCATTAGCGCCTGTACTTTTTCGAATTCTAGTGCCTATTATTTTCAGTTCTTTAAACTGAAAGTAAATGCAACCAATTCAATATGTAAAACCAGAAACCTTCAAATAAAACCTTAGTTTTAATCACAATATGCTCGAATATTTCGAAACATTCACAGACAACAAAAACATGACAAACCTAATTTTATTCAGTTCCTAAAAAAGAAACAACGCCGCAAAACCGATCTGCATATTCAAGGATTGAAATTCACGTCAACCTGTGAACGTTTCAGACTCAACACGATCCAAATCCTAACCGTATCAAACGTGACTAGTAGCAAAAATATCAAATATTATTTTTTGTAACAAAATATCGATGTAGCTGTAACAGCTTCATCATGTAAGCGGAACTCGGTCACTGGTGAGCGAAATAAAAGGCGACGTTTCGGGATAGGCATTGGGTTTCAGGCGTTAGAGTCATAAAAACAGAGCAATATTGGATGTTTGTGGAGATGACAATGATGAACCGTATTGTACAAATTGTACAATGGGCATTAAGCAAATAAAACTTTCTAGGGTTTATGACTTTCAATGCTCTGCTATGGTTTTTGGGTTAGATATGTGCTACGTACACACGCTTAAACTATGCTTTATTATCATTTATTTACTTTCATGTAAATGAGGAATCCTAAATTAATATGATGTCTATGTATGTGTATATTAACGTTATTCAATTCGGTCCAAAATTACTATACTAAATTGCATCCACCACAAGAAATGTGCAAAGAACCGCAATTATTCTTAATCACTAAATTTAAACTAAAATATCAAAACCGGTTACATCAGAACCTTCAAACGGTACATCTTATACTTGATGGACTGTAAAACAGATTGCCGTTTTGGAGTGGCGACCACGTTGCCGAAAGCGAAATGTTGGTAAGCCTCCCGCTAGATGGACGGATGATGTAGGATAGATCGCGGTCTATTGGAAGCGGGTAATAAGCCTCCCGCTAGATGGACGGATGATGTAGGATAGATCGCGGTCTATTGGAAGCGGGTAATACCAAACCGATCATCATCCAGCAGTGGACGACATGCGATTGATATTATGAATATGATGACGATGAAAAAAAAGATTTTATCTTAATTATTAGATCGATAACAAACCGAACAAGAGTATAAACAATGTCTCTGCTACTAACACCTCTTAAGATCCACTAGTCCATTTATCATCTTCTTGTTTTGCAGATCCCGCTCCCGTTGATTACTTTAATTCTGTTTGCGTGGGTCGTTAGTAAAACTTGACGTTCCGTTCCGAGCAGTAAGAAAGATTGTTCCTCTTTTAATTTGTTATGGAACAGAAAAGTTTGGTATCTTTTAAATAGTTTTATCCTTACGGTTTTATTTCGGCTTCTGAATCGGACTGGACCCGGATATTAGAGCAAGTTCCAATTGACCTACAGTTATTTTCTTAATAAAATTGGTTTGGAAGGAAGCTGGACTGACTGATATGAAGGAATCAAGGAAACTAGCTTTATAGTTTCCTTGGTTGAGCCGCACGAATAATATTCTTAAGAATAATAAAAGTGTTTTTTGTACCTATTCTTCAGCGGAAAAGTCATCACCTTGCTTGTAGTTTCTTAACATTCGTCTGTTTATTTAAAATAAGTCCGTAGGAATCAAAATAAATTAAAAAAACAACACATTCTTTCAAAAAAGCGGATAAGACTACAAAGAACACGCAATAAGGGCGTCCTTTTATATAAATGCCATCACAATAAACGCGTTAACTTCCCAATATTTTTTCGTACACAAAGAAATTAAGGCGATCCCTTTGTTCATTGGTCTGTTACGAATGTTTTTCGTGCTTAAGCTGCAGTTGACATTTTTAAATTCCAACCTCAATCAGGAATTAGCTGGCATTCCGGGACGAATCATTTATCAAGAGGGTGAAATAAGAAGCAAACGCAAGTAAATTGTGAGCTCTCGTTAAATCTGCAGCCGGGGTAGAGCACGAGCGTCAGCGGTTTATTCAATTTAAAGAAGTTCGCTTAGAACCCGGCGAAATGGAGAATACTTTATGTGAAACATGTTAAGCCGTCAAAATAGTCAGCAAGTTAGCAAATTTCTAAACTAAAACGCAACTACATAGCCCACCGCAAATATGTGTAATTTTTTAAGCTTTTCTACTGAACATTGAACTGCATATTATATTTATACGTTCATATCGTATGACGAGTACTCTCCTAGGCTATAATAGGATGATTTTGTTGAGTGTCTTTCTCACATCGTTAAGCACGGGGGTGGATATTTCTCAATGTTAAAAACTTAAATTGCATAAAATCATTATGTATGTATAATAAAAAAACTTGACTAACTTTCGTGCTATAGAATAATGTTTTACAGCACGAAAGTTGATAAAGTTACTTGACTTCAGTATAAATAAACTGCTCAGTTGCATAAATGAGTCCCTTTTCCCCGCTCTCCGCTGACACCAGCGACCCAAGGAAAAGGGTACATCCCGCCGGTATTTACAGCCGCTCCCGCCGACAAATTCAACGTTATTTTTGACGCGCTTTAGTCCGCGATACACATAATTTGAGCACGTAATTGGGAAGCAAATATGTGGTTAAACAATGACGTTTAAAGTTAGCTTGACGAGCGTTGAATTCCGAGTGTCTTAGCAAAACAAAGGGAATTACATTTGCATTAATGTTTATTTGATTATTACGTTGTTGGGACATAACTGATAAGTATTTCACAAGCTAGTGTGTATTGACTTGTAAAGTAAAAGAGGTGAAGTTATTGGTTTGCTCGATTTCAATTATTTTTCAAGTATTGTAGTGTAGTATTTTTTTTGCGGTATACTTGCATTGCGATCCTTTGAATTTCGCGAGTATGGGCCAACTCTTTAAAATTTTTAAGTGTCTTCCCATTAAAAATCAAAAGAAACCGTCCTATGACAGACGAACAGTCAGTTGAAGCTTATTATTTAAAAGGGTCCCTTTGGCACCGGAATTCTAAGAATGTCAACATGATCACCCACAATATTCAACTAAAGAGTACATTACAGTCACACTTCACATCCCCCGTACAGTCAGTTACAGTAAAAATTGACATGTCTGTTCCGAGTTTCTTTTGCCTGCCGCTTACAGAGACTTAACGTCCAACCAAATAAAAATGGCAATATCATTTTTTTATATATCACGGGATCTATGCCAGGTAGCCGACGTGACTTAACACAAGCAAAACTTGTATTTAAAGAAGTTGATTTTAAAAATAGAAAAGAAAATTAGCATTTTTGGTAATTTCACCATTTTCTCCGTCGAAGTCTTTAAATGCATCACGTTCCCGCCGAAATTTAAAACGATTCAAAAATGCATACCGAGTGAGAATACCTATAGAGGCGGAAGGTATCGGAGTCAAAAGATCACGTAATCCATTACTATGGGTGCGCGTGACTCTTTGAAACGACGGGCTGCTGTCGGTAATTTTATTTATCTTCTGCCTGGGCGGTGTAAACGAGAGGATAGTGCGAAATTACGGTGAGACGTTGACAGGGCCTTGCGGATGCTAGACAAGAATTTGCAAGTTGAGGACTCAAGTATTCTTTCTATGAAAGTAGTTCTCTCATCCCTTATGAAAACATTAAAAATGCTTTACTTTTTTATTTCTTGTCTGCATCTGAGTGAGAACATGAACTCGAATTTACTCATGCCAGAAAATTAACAATTTTCGTTGGGGCCGCTCTGGTTAGTAAAATGAAACTTTTAGACTTACTTCTTGTTTTTTTTATTATTTATGTTTACGGTTTTACCCGTTAGAAATTAAATTTCTAAACGATAGGTACTGAAAACTAGAACACATTCAAAGTCTCTATGGTGGGGAATGGAACTCGGATCTTCATCATTCCGTGATGCGTGACCCCTGCACCTGCCCCTGCAGGTGAGTAAGTCTTCGATTTTTTTCTATCTGTACCAGCTGTCTTGTGATCTTTTTACTACGCGAATTTTTGTCGCCGAGCGCCATCTGTTTGAATGATGTGTGCCTGTACGACACAATTACATACTCCCGTGGAACACCAACTGCTCACTTAGCTGTATTCAAATACCTACTATTAAATGAATGAATGGATTTTTCAATAAGTTCTAGTTTTCGATATTGTTTAGAAACTAGCTAACGTGTAACTAAATTGATGAGCTCGTTTTTTTAATATTGCTGTAGGTTTTTGTGTGTAACTTTCTAATTTGCTGCCTGCAACCCTAGAGAATAAGACTTAATTGTAAGCCCAGACAGAGCAAACATAATTAATACTAGCTGTTGCCCGCGGCTTCGCACGCGTGAACCATGAGCATTTCAAAGAAGCAAGCAATCAAGCAAGCAAGCAAGCGAAACTGCAAGCTTTCAAGCAAGCATGCAAGCATGTAAGTATGCAAGCAGGCATGCAAGCAGGCATGCAAGCAAGCATGCAAGCATGTAAGTATGCAAGCAGGCATGCAAGCAGGCATGCAAGCAGGCATGAAAGCAGGCAAAGCAAGCATGCAAGCAAGCATGCAAGCAAGCGTGCAAGCAAGCACTCAGCGAGAATGCATGAAAGCATGACATGCAAGCGTGCAAGCAAGCACGCAGTGAGCATGCAAGTAAGCATGCCAAGCAAGCGTGCAAGCAAGCATGCATGCAAGTAAGCAAGCGAACCATGAGCATTTCAAAGAAGCAAGCAATCGAGCAAGCATGTAAGTATGCAAGCAGGCATGCAAGCAGGCATGCAAGCAAGCATGCAAGCATCTAAATATGCAAGCAGGCATGCAAGCAAGCAAGCAAGCAAACCTGCAAGCTTTCAAGCAAGCATGCAAGCATGTAAGTATGCAAGCAGGCATGCCAACAGGCATGCAAGCATGTAAGTATGCAAGCAAGCATGCAAGCAGGCATGCAAGCAGGCATGAAAGCAGGCAAAGCAAGCATGCAAGCAAGCATGCAAGCAAGCGTGCAAGCAAGCACGCAGTGAGCATGCAAGTAAGCATGCCAAGCAAGCTTGCAAGCAAGCATGCATGCAAGTAAGCTCGCAAGCAAGCATGCATGAAAGCAAGTATGCAATCAAGCATGCAAAGCAAGGACTCAAGCAAGCATGCAAGCAAGCCCCCGCATTGCCCCGCTGCCTTAATTTTTCTGAAACTGTAAATATTGCAGGATTTTTATAAAACAAACCTAACCTAACCTATAGGGCTGTCCTAAAATATATCCTAAATAGCTTTGCCCACTACTTCGTACGCGCTAAGATGTAAAACGAAAAAATAAGTTTTTCCCGTTCCCGTGGAAATTTTGGGGAGTGCTTTCGGAGTTCACTTAAAGCCTTTAAAGAAACACACGTTATAAATGTTAAGTCTCTTTCTTCCGCTGTTTCGTCTCGAAACGTAAAATCCCGTTTTTTCTCGTCCCTGTGGGCGTTTCGGAAAATCCTTTCTTAGTGTCCCCCTACACTCCCGAATAAACCTACGTGACAAATTTCAACTTTCTGCCTGTTCCCGTTTTTCCCGTTCCCGTAAGAACTGAATATATAAATCCCGATTTTTCCTTATCCCGTGGGAATCTCCAAACATCCTGAAATTAGTTTCTTAGTTTTGTAATCACTTACTTTTGTATCAAATTTGAAGAGTCTAGTTATTGTAGTTACTGAGATAGCGTCACTCGGAATCGAATATATAATTCCCGTTTTTTCCTTATCAGTGCGTCCTACCCGTTATGACCTACGGAGCTGAGACGTGGACACTCACGGTAGGGTTGGTCCACCAGTTCAAAGTCGCTCAGCGAGCTATGGAAAGAGCTATGCTCGGAGTCTCTCTGAAGGACAGGATTCGTAACGAATACATCCGACAGAGGACCAGAGTTACCGACATAGCTCAAAGAATTAGTAAGAATGAAGTGGCAGTGGGCCGGCCATATCTCGCGAAGAACCGACAACCGCTGGGGGAAACGTGTTCTTGAGTGGAGACCGCGACTTGGCAAACGTAGTGTAGGACGCCCTCCGGCCAGGTGGGATGACGATCTGCGAAAGACTGCAGGCAGATGCTGGATGCTTCAAGCTAAAGACAGGGCGCTGTGGCGCTCATTAGGGAAGGCCTATGTCCAGCAGTGGACTAACATAGGCTGATGATGATGATGATGATGAGATATACCCACACATTTATAAAAAAATAATTTTCCCGTAGGAAAAGGTATTTTCCCGCGGTAAAAAGTAGCCTATGTCACTCAGTGATAATGTAGCTTTCTAACGGCAAAAGAATTTTTGAAATCGGTCCAGTAGTTTCGGAGCCTATTCAATTCAAACAAACAAACAATCAAATCTTTCCTCTTTATAATATTATATATTATTATAGTATAGATTACATGTGTAACGGTTTTGGCAGCGCACGCCAGAATAGCTCGCAGATGGTTGATTTACTTTTTATCCCGGAAAAATGAACGGTTCCCGAGGGATATATTTGTTTTTGTTTTTTTCGCTATTTACTATTACTATAATTACTATTACTACATCGCGACGTAATAGTAGTAATAGTACCCACTTAGTAGTAATATATTCATCACCATCATCATCATCATATATCCCTCGGGAACCGTTCATTTTTCCGGGATAAAAACTATCCTATGTCCTTTCCCGGGACTCAAACTATCTGTATACCAAATTTCAACTAAATCGGCCCAGCGGTTTAAGCGTGAAAAGGTAACAGACAGACAGACAGACAGACAGAGTTACTTTCGCATTTATAATATTAATAATATTAATATTGAACAACGTTTTTATAGTACGGGAGTAGAATAAATAATTCAACACAGAGTAAGTACCTACCTAATATTTTGTTAAGTTTCTAAAATGGTGTTCAATGGCTTTACTGTGGGGTTTCATTAATTCATTGTAGGTACATGTCACGGACATAAACATAATAATATCATTATGTACGTTAGGTACTATGACTTTAACAACAAACAATAAGGTCGATGGTACATAATATATTTGACATGATGACTGTCTCCCTATCTTCTCCATGCTGGTCTGGAAGCAAAGAAAACAACATGGAATGTACCAGATGCTTCTCTTCCCGCGCAAATGGCAAAAGCTCATCGAGAAAACGGGCAAAATTCTTAGGAATCATGTTATAGGCGGCTAGCAACCCATCACTATTTCCAACTTATACGCCCACAATCACGCTGAACGTGACCTTTTGGTCTTGTTAGGCTTAGGCATAGAATTTTGGAGCATATTGAAGATAAATATAGATTCTTATCCTCCCACATAATCTAGGGGCCAATTGCTTTATTCTGTTCAGTAGTAACCTTCCAGCTTTTTCTCGAAATTTTATGTAGTTTCCAAGTTTTCACCTTCCTACTAGTAATTCAAGACAAGGCTATAGTTCGTATACGCACTTGATATGGCTCCACCAACGTTACGTATAGGCTGGACCCACATTTTATCGAGGTTAATACGAGTACGTACGGGTTTTTGTTGAACTTATTCCCTAACCCCAAATACAAGACGACCCAAACCGGTAAAACGTTTGGTCGCAAAATATAAAAGATGACTGACTTAAGATCATGGATATATAATTTCGTACAAGCAGTTGTATTATAAGCCGTCAGACTGTTGCGGGCAATGTAGGCGACTGAGTAAAGGTGCGTTGGTAAATGAATAATAAAGGTAAACTGGACAAAATCTAAGCTACAATTTATTGTTAGTGTCCAAAAAAAACACTAGCCTGCTGTTACTAATAAGCTATTATGTTAACTTAACATTATTTTGTCTTTATTGTTATTTCGTTGCTTTGGTATTTAAGTGCGTTGAGTAGGTACCTTCTCAGACACAGACAAGATAAATTATTTATCTTTTTGTGAATGAACGTCTCTCCTAAAATGTTTTTAAACTTAATTATTAGTGCAAGATGATTATGCTCTCAAATGCGTGTCAATCGCTTTATTGAAAGGTTAATAATTTTGAGTATCGTTGGCTAAATATTTTAATCAACTTAGCACAAATCTTCTAAATAAACTTGGATTAATTTCTTCAGTGACTTGTATTTACTTGCATCGGTTCATAGTTATTTGATTAGTTGTTACGATTTTGTTTCTTTGATGGAATGACTTCGTAGCGTTGTATCAACAAAAATGATTTCTGATAATGATTATTACATACGTCATTTATTTATTTGACACGAACAAAAAAAAATCACAAGTCCTAGTGAAGTACTACTGAAGGTATTTTCTCCTGCCATAGTCAGTGCTGCGGCATTACTGATGCCACATGAAGATTTTTTGAATTGACCACGTTTTCTTAGTTTACACATTGACTATCTAGATAAGATTAGTATAACCCTTCCAATATAGCGCCTCACAACTGTTTATCGAATCAAATCTAACTTCAAACACATTATAACCCTGATCGAGACGTAGTTTGATCTCAGCCTGGCTTTATGAATGGGTCAAATATCTTAAGTTACCCAATAGTTCTAGTAACACGATTGGATGCTTCACTCGAAAGCCAACAGAGTAAAGCCGATTCAATAGTCTCTTTAGGGATCTCAATTTGTGTTAGTGATAACTTCAGAGGGATTGGCAGTTAGTACGATAATAGAATTACTGTAGTGTCTTTGGCTTTGGGTACGTACTGAATTGTTGGAAGTCCGAACCATAGAATGCTGTTAAACTTTACCGTCCAGTTAGTCCTATCTTCGGGCAGGCTTGTACTAAAACGAAACCGCGTATTTAATCGATCAAGCGAAGCGCCTGTTTCTGTTTGAACAAAAATGCTTCCTTTTGACCAGCTGTATGTTCTCCTCTAGGTACAGGCCGCACTTCTAAACCAATTCTCGTGAAATTTTGTGAGCAAGTTCATAATTTTATCAGTCGGTGTCTAAATAACCATTCATTGAGCCGTTAATATACGTAGTCAAGTTTTACCCATGTTAATGAAGAGCACAACTTAAAAAAAAAGTTATATCACTGTCTGTAATCTTTCAAACACATCTTTCTTTTGACAACACTACTACCATAAAACAAAGGAAAAAGTAACACCTGACTCTCCATTAAGGCTGCCACGACCCGTAACGACCAACTAAGGTTTACGTTGTACGTGACGGACACAGTTCTTTAATTAAATTTCCACTGACGCCTTTCATGGGACGATATCTTAGAGTAGGTTTGAAAAAAATCAACCTACACTTGTGTACCTATTATGTCCGATCTGTCGATTGTATCATGTGGAATGCGAAATACAGTAAACTAATGGTACATAAACAGATACGAGTAATAATATGGCACAATAGGTTACATTTACTATTAAATAAATTTGTAGAAAATCAAACAGGTACGAATTTAGGTAGGTACTACATTTTCTGTTGATTGAGGACCAACTCTAGTTCTGGGTGAACAGGTTGTTCTATGAAAGTGTAGTTTCATGTCGTACGGATATTTTTATCGGTAATAGATTGCGTTCAGTGTCAAAAATTTGCTAATTGTGTGTGCTGTTAATCGTTTGTTTTAATAGTGTATAAATGACGATCGTATTCCCCCTTCTAAGCTTATAAGCTTTCCTTATAAGCTTTCTTTTTTTTATTTATCTTTACGTTTTAGTCTTTGTATAATTTATTTAAAAGCATAAAAACCAAATTTAAATGGGATACATACAATACAATACAAATACTCTTTATTGAATACCACAAATCAGTACAAAGCAATACAGAAACAAAGAACAACATAACTCCCGTTATAAAAACAACACTAATAAGTGATTAAAATATGCCTGTATTTTAAACCTGGTGACGTAAACAAACAATAATGTTGTGCTATACCAGCTAGATAAATACGGCTATTTACGGTTTAGGTAAAGTCATAAAAAAGGAGACGGAAGATGAGTTCTTTTTATAGAAGCAATCGTATCGTAACCGCAAATTCTAAATGCCCTGCGGAACGAACTTCGCTCGTAACTCGCTAAGTTCACTTAAATGAAGACTTAGAGGCGATGGAATAAAGTTGATAATAGTTTGATTAACTTTGGCTTAAGTGAAATGAGATTTTCTTAATGTTGTTTAGCAGTTCAGACTAAGATATGTTCCTAACACCGTATTTCTACCAACTTTATTGTAAGATACATCAGAGGCTAGGAGGTACTGAGGTGTTTATTTTCAACTTAACTTTGTGTTTATCGGTAAAAAAATATTTTATTTTTAAGTACTAATTATGGCGGTTAAGTTTAAGGGTTTTTTTTTTAAAGTTTTGTCATCTCCCATGGGATTTCCAAAAACATCCCATCTTGGTCTTTTTTACGTTGCGAGAACAACATCCACATACATACATACCGTCACGCATCTTTCCCATAGGGGTAGGCAGACACAACCTTGTTCCACTTGCTACTATCCTGACCCCTTTCACTTCACACACATTCATCAATCTCTTCACAGTCCACCAATCCATGAATAACAATAAAATGTACAATAGCAGGTATGTCTACTTATTTGGAGACCAGGTAGGAAGCAATTTCGAATATACGAGACGAAATTGTGTAGATAGAATTACCGGCCCATGGGGAGAGATATCAGACACCTGCAATTTCAATATCTTACTAATCTATTCAGTGCTTAAACGTTGTTTCGGTTTGCTTCAGAACTACAGTTATCAGATGCAGTCGATTTACTGATCAATCGACAAATGAATCTCTGTCATCATTGCTGTTATTTGTTTCCGCCACCTACCTAAACTGTCTCCGACTTATTTCTTTCTTTTATTGGTTGTCTGGTAGAGATCGCTATAAAGCGATAACACCGCCTATTGTCTACCTTGCTCTTTGTTTCTGTATTGTATTGTATTGTTCCATACTTCATCAAGCAGATTCTAAAGAAAGACGAAAACGGTTTTTTCACACGTGTTAGCAAATCTCGTTCAGCCAAGATATATAAAACTAATAACAACACAAAAAACACTGGCTTCAAATAAATTATAGGTGATGAATACCGTATTCATAACAATAACTACCACTCGGTACTTAATCGCGTAATTATTTGATGTTTTAATCAATTGATGATTGTCATGTCGATGGGAGGGGAAGGCCTAGACTAGACGAACGTCGGGACCAAATAGGAAGAGGTTTGAAAAAAGGGCATGTTAGGAGTACCTTAAACCGGCGAGCATATATGAAGAGATTTATGAATGTGGATGAAGCGAAAGAGGTATGTCAGAACCGTGGCATGTGGAACAAAGTAGTCCCTGCCTACTCCTATGGCAAAGAGGCGTGATTGTATGTATGTATGTATGTTTAATTACCTCGACGTTTCGGCTGCGATGCACCGGCCATGGTCACGAGTAGACTCGCATCGCATGAATGTTTGAACCCGAATCATGGATGTAATTCTTAATGTATGTAGGTATATAAATGAAACTGAACAACACTGAAAAAGAGCGACCTCGCTGAGTCTCCCTTCCATTTTACCTTCGCATCTAATTCTACTTTGTAATTTTTGAATTTTTGTGATTTTTTTGTGTTGGTGAATAAAAATTTCTTCTATTCTATTCTATTCTATTCTATAAATAAGTATGTTTAGCCGTTCTTAGTTTGGGATTAGGTAAATTGGTGTTAATTATCCCATGTTTTTTTTTTATTCAATTATCTGCCCGAGGAACCCACGACGTCAAACTTCATGGTCAGGTTCTCTAACCACTAGGCTAACCGGTACTCAAATAACGATGTGCAAAGGCTGTCAGTTCTGAAAACTCCACCCTCATCTCCCATGGGATTTCCAAAAACATCCCATCTTGGTCTTTTTTTACGTTGCGAGAACAACATCCACATACATACATACCGTCACGCATCTTTCCCATAGGGGTAGGCAGAGACTACTTTGTTCCCCTTGCTACGGTCCTGACATACCTCTTTCGCTTCATCCACATTCATCAATCTCTTCATTCATGCTCGTCGGTTTCGGGTAGGTACTCCTGTCCTGACCTTTTTTCAAAACGTCTCCTATTTGGTCCCGGAACGTCTGTCTACGCCTTATCCTCCCAACGAACCCATTCACACTCCCCATATATTTAGATCTGCGAAAAAGACGCTCTTACTTGATATTAGGTTGTTCTTTTGAAGTACGGAACCCAAAAAATGAATTAAGTATGTTTCATTTGATTAAGTCTAGATTAACTGTGTATATAACGTCACTAGCTGAAACCCTTTCAGGAAGTATTCGATCACAGTCCGTAGCCTATTATTCTGTAATGAATGGCCGCCTTATCAACATGTCGTCGACAGACATTCGCTGTAAGATTAGCAGTTGTGTGAGAATACGTGAACGGAGCTAAAGGCAATTTAGGATTGGATGTCCAAGAAAAAGCATTCGGAAATGTAATTAGTGAAAACAAAATAACGGTTCCATCACCAAAGTTAATATAGGTACGTAAGGAACCTATAACGTACCTACCTATAGTCTTGAACATAGAGGAATTATTTGACATGTTATAAATTTGTATTTGTTGTTGTTGTTATTGTAACTTGAGTCAGTCGAACAGAATTTAATACCGAGGATGGTAAAATCCTTACCTACTAATATTATAAATGCGAATGTAAGTTTGTTTGTTACGGTTTCACGCGAAAACTGCTCAACCGATCATCATGAAATTTTGTACCCATGTTCTTGAAGGTATTAGAAGTAACATAGGATAATTTTTATTAAAAAAAATATTTTTTTTTATGTCGTCACTCTGATGTTATCTGCGCGGACGAAGTCGCGGGAAAAAGCTAATAAAGAATATTTAGATAATTGTAGGAACTTGTCGCAAGAGCCAAAGGCGAGGCTGATAAACATGCGATCTGAGGCTTTTTTTATCACCGCCCGAGGTATGTACACAATTTTACGTCTTCCCTTGGCCAGGAAGTGGAAATTTCCGCGAAAAAAACTACGAAATCATTCTGGTCACTGGCTTTGTTTCATGTAGGATATAAAGGGAAAATTGACGCGAAAAACTAGTGGCAGTGTAGTGTGAGAGACAAATCACTAATGTGTCGCAGTCCGTTTAGCCCATTTTTACCGTTTCATTAACTCTTCTATGGTTAGAACACCGAAAAATTTAGAAACTTTCAGAGAAACTAAATAAACTGAGTATAATTCACAAACAAACACATTTCAGGATAATCAACACTCCAGGAAATCGAAATATACACACATACACATACACAAAGCACGTCTTTATCCCTTACGGGGTAGACAGAGCCTAAGGTAACCAGACATACAGGCCACGTTGAGCAAGATTGTGGGCGTATAGATGGAAAATGGTCATCATGGAAGTATTAAGACAGATTCGATGTCTCTTGAGAATTGAATACAAAAACCTTGGCACTTAGTTTATATACATATTTTATATTTTATATACTTATCTATACATATAAAATTCAAAGTCCTGACTGACTGACTGACTGACTGACTGACTGACTGACTGACTGACTGACTTAACTATATATCAACGCACAGCCCAAACCACTGGACTTAGAGACTTGAAATTTTGCACATAGATACCTTATACAATGTAGGCATCCACTAAGGAAGGATTTTTGGAAACTCCCACGGGATAAGGAAAAAACGGGAATTATATATTCGATTCTTTGTAATGGCTGAGATGATGATGATGATGATGATGATGATATATTCGATTCCGAGTGACGCTATCTCAGTAACTATAATAACTAGACTCTTCAAATTTGATACATAAGTAGGTGATTACAAAACTAAGAAACTAATTTCAGGATTTTTGGAAATTTCCACGGGATAAGGAATAAAACGGGATTTATATACTCAGTTCTACGGGATCGATTTTTCGTTTTACTGGTCGTATAAAACTGAAATTTGGCGTTCAAGTTCTCTTGGGGAGTGTAGGGGAGCACTACAAAAGGATTTCCCGAAATTCCCACGGGAACGGAAACACCGGGACTTTTCGTTTTACTGGTTGCAGAAAGCTGAAATTCGGCATGTAGGTTGCTTCGGGAGTGTAGAGGATCATTAAGAGAGTACTTTCCAAAATTCCCACGGAAACGGGAAAAAAACAGGATTTTTCGTTTTACTGGTCGTAGAAAGCTGAAATTTTGCAAGTGGGTTCCTTGGGGAGTGTAGGAGTTCCCGTAAGAATTTCGGGAATTGGTCTATTTAGCGAAATTCTTACGGGAACGGGAAAAACGGGACGCGGGGGAAAAGTTGAAATTTGTCACGTAGGTATATTCGGGAGTGTAGGGGAACACTAAGAAAGGATTTTCCGAAACACCCACAGGGACGGGAAAAAACGGGATTTTACGTTTCCAGACGAAACAGCGGAAGAAAGAGACTTAACATTTATAACGTGTGTTTCTTTAAAGGCTTTAAGTGTACTCCGAAAGCACTCCCCAAAATTTCTGCGGGAACGGGAAAAAACGTATTTTTTCGTTTTACATCATAGCGCGTACGAAGTCGCGGGAAAAAGCTATTTAGGGTATATTTTAGGACAGCCCTATAGGTTAGGTTAGGTTTGTTTTATAAAAATCCTGCAATATTTACAGTTTCAGAAAAATCAAGGTAGCGGGGCAATGCGGGGGCTTGCTTGCATGCTTGCTTGAGTGCTTGCTTTGCATGCTTGATTGCATACTTGCTTTCATGCATGCTTGCATGCTTGCTTGAATGCATGCATGCTTGCGTGCTTACTTGCATGCATGCTTGCTTGCACGCTTGCTTGCATGCTTGCATGCCTGCTTGCATGCCTGCTTGCATACTTACATGCTTGAAAGCTTATTGCAGGCTTGATTGCTAGCTTCTTTGAAATACTCATGGTTCACGCGTGCGAAGCCGCGGGCAAAAGCTAGTATTATTATAAAACGTCAAAGTTTGTGAGTTTTTGACGTTGTAAAGGGTAATTTCTGGACCTACTGAATCGATTCAACCGGACCTATTGAACTGAAATTCTTTTACCAATAGAGAGCCACATTATTTGTGAGTGTCATAGACTATATTATCATAGTGTGCGTGGACGAAGTCAGAAAAATAAAGCTCTAAAATTCCATTATACAGATTACCAAGCGAGTTCACCAAAACAAGTCAAAACAAGTCTGGTATCATTAAAGAGCAAACATGTAATAGGCAGAACAACATGTCAATGTGAACAGGAAGTGAACTCATAACTTCGTAATCACTTGGTTACTCGGTTCGTTCCCGAGATACAGAACACACCAGAATATTCAGTTTTAACATAAAATATCTTTAAATTATCATATGTTATTCTATGTAGAATAAATCCCATGATGACTATTATTTCAGAGAATATTTTATTAGCCCGAATTTTCATTCGATTTTGTTATTTTGATGAAACCGTCTCGTCGTTATTATTGTTAGATACCAAGCTCAAATTGAAATAGTCATGTTTCAGTTAAACGCTTTTTGACTATAATAATGCTATCGTTATTTATTATCAAGAATCGTAAAATGCGAGCAAAATCGATTGAAATTTTAGTTACACGTCACTGATAAACGACAGACACTGATGAGGGCAATTTAATAATATAATAACAAATAAATACATTCCACCATAATCACCATATATACGAATATGACATGTATAAGTGACAAAACCCAATAGTTCAATGGACTTTTCTCGCATTTTACGAGCGTTTTATTGCGATTCAATGCCGAACCAAAGTTGGATCGCTCGCTGTCAGATCCATAGTAGAAGTTTCAAAAATGATATCTAAAACGTAACATTGAATCGGAATTGAATCGCATTAAGAGCCCTGTAAGGCCCCTGTTTATTATACAGTGACGTACAGTGGGGAGTCGCCAAAGTAGGCAGCAGTATGATGGCGGTAAGCAGTGGGGAGGTGACGCAACACTATTTCTATGCTGTAGGCCCTGCCTACCCTCGTGACCCCACATTGCACGCCATAGGTACCCAAGTATCCTCTATTTTTTAATAATAGTTGAAATGCCGAGATGATCTAGGGATTCTAATTTCAATATCTTCACCGAATCCCTTAAAATTAAGACTGAAAACATCTCCCAAAGTTAAGTTTATTTGTCAGTAATAATTGCGTCTATAAGTAATTTAAACCGATCTTTCCACGTGCTTAAGATTTCAATATTATAATTAAGGTGTACATAAATGATTATTTGACTATGATGAGTACGTTGTAAGCTGCCTCGGCCTGACAGTAGCGGCAAATTCAGCGGATATTTAATAGCGTAAGAACCTCAAACAACTTTCAGTCTCATTTGTAATTAATATTACATTTTTCTTTGAGCTTCATTATTAGACACTAATGTACGTACCTAATGTTTTAACTTAATTAATTTATAAATATAAATAATACGTTTTCTCGTTTTCTCTGACTTCTAACTAGTTTATTTAGGTTGATCTTCAGACAAGCCTAAACATAAAAATTGAAGTTAAAACGTGTATAAATGCTATCAAATTTCAAGTTAGGTACTTATTCGTACTTATACACTTATGCAATACAAGAATGCACACGTGGCTTCGCTCATGTTGTGGATCTCCCTATCCCGTGAGAATTTCGAAAATTCAGTTCTCAGTAGACACGTTAGTAGGTTTCGCGTTTTCGCTAACAATGGAATTATTAGTCTAAATTTCAAATTTCTTGACTTAATATTTTAGCTGTGCTTTGATTAGTCAGTCAAGACAAACTATACAAACGAAACTTCACGATATCTCATCATGAGACGGTACAAAGTTAGCTAGGAATGCTAAGACGTAGTCACATCGCTTTGACTAACACAAATGAGACAGTTCTGACTTGGAGAATCACTAATTTAAAATATGTATATATGTTCCCTTTGTAGGTTACTCAGTTGAAGGAGAAGCTAGATTACTCATTGAGTCAAACCAATTGAAGATAGCGATCGTGCCCGACCAATATACCTAATATGAGCTAGGTATCTATGTTGCAAAATAGATAACTGTCGAAAGGTTTAACAGTAAAACCGAATGAAAAGTTTTCAGTCCAGTATTCATTTGCCCAACCGATTTTTTAAAGTATATATGTATTATGTATGCATATTTCTTTATTGGTCAGAAAACACAAGAAAAAGATGAATACAGGGAAACACACATGCACAAAGTATTATAAGACTTGTTAGTACTTAAATACTTTAAAATTTGACGGTGTTTTGGTAAAGATTTGAAGCAGCAGCAAAGCTTACTAAGAATGTCCGTCCTAACTTAAGTAAGACACATTTCTTAAGTGCGCAAAAACACAAATTGGCATTTGCAAATCGAACAGCAACTCCCAACAACAGCAACAAATCATGCGCGAAAGAGAAAAATGAAAAAAAAAAACCTCAATTTACGTCGCCCCAAAAAAAACTTCGGTCATAAACGTCAGCGTTAAACCCCGAAATGGGTGAAATGTACTTAAAACCGGCCATAGATTACCCGCGAAACAGAACAGTCTTCCAAGCCGTTGGGTTTCCAATTTAGCAACAATAAAACGCAAAATTGAAATTATCCGCCGTAGATTTATTAGTCGTAAAGCCGTCGCTGGGAGTAATCGCAGAACACGAACGCGCGTGAATGTAAGTAGGACCTTTGTCAGTGGTTCCGTAGTCATAATGGCAAAAAATATACCGTGTATTTTTGCCACGCACGTTCACCTGTCCATCTGTCTGTGATAAATATCTGAAATAGGGTGGCAAAAGAGCTAGGGAGTCACCTGATGGGGTAATGGCCTAGAGGGCTAAGTAGAAGCCCTCATGCGCAAATTTGGCCGAATATTTTGCTCTCCACGCCGAAGCCTAGCAACGCATGCACCAGCTTGACGGCATTACCACCTGTTCGCCATCAGCCAAATGGTCTGCCACCCTATGGTTGACAAATCCTTTGCAGGTCATAAGATACAATGTCGATAACATATAGCTGTTAACTTGAAAGTTCGACTTAAGCGATATATTCATTTGATAGGAAGTTGGATGAAAAGTGATAGATTATTTGACTGACCGTACAGGGTTATTGTACCCGCAAGCAAGTCAGTTCAAGCTGTCCTTTCTGTTTTTATTTTATAATCTATTTCTTTACTGCAGATCATTTATAGGTAGCTACGTTAATAGGCACAGGTCGTGTAGATGAATTGCCAATTCACGCAGCCACTGCATAATGTTTACGTCTCACAGCCATGTTAAATGTAAAATCAAATATGCGTCGGTGACAGTGAATGCGTTAAAACAGTACATTTTATTATTTATCAAGTTATTATTATTTAGTATGTGCTTGACAATTTATTACGAGATAAGTCAATCATAACTGCGTCGGTCTAAGCGACCTTTGTTACAATTTCAATAAATAAAGAAAAAGATGAAATGAATCTGCCTCTATTTCAATCGACACTGAAATTGTTGGTGAAACGTGGCTACCAATATGCAATGCGTAGTCAATATTATGAAGCCCGCCGGCGTAGATTCTTGTCAGATTTGTAATGTAAACAAAATTGTCACTACAATAATTAATGTCGCGTTGAAGAAATAGGAGCCTGGTACTTATGTATACCTACCTAACATCATAATAAACATAATTCCTAATTTTTACGCTATTATTTCAGAAAGAAAGCAAAAGAAAAACTGTACTTAATTTACTATATTCTCAAAGCTATTAAGTTAGAACACCGTAACTGAAAATTTATTTCTTTGACGTGAGGCCAGGTCGTAGTTTGACCTTTTTCAGCGGAGCCGAGGTAGCCGTGCGTAACTATTTTATTGGACACCAGTTTTAACACTCGGTTTTCTTTGGCATGAAATGCACGGTACCGTCCTGAACGAAAAATGCATTTTATGATCTGAATTCTGTTTTTATCTAGTGACTAAAGGTCAGTTGTTCTTGGAAGGCTTTTGACGGTGGAGTTGTACAAAGCAAAAAACTTTCTTTATTAAAATGATGGATTCTGTTAAAAAGGTATGAACTAAAAAAAACACTCATTTAAACAAAACCACAAAATTCTATAGGTACTAATATATTTTCAATTTTACAAAATCGTCCAGGCACTGCTAATAAGCAAACGAAAGTACACTTTTAATATCATAAAAGTACCTACTCAAATAATATCTATAAGTATTTTTTATTCACGAGACAATCAATTAAACTACTGCGTGTTTTGCTGTTCGAGATCCCCTTGCTTTAGTTCTGACTATGCCGCTAGCTTCCTGCTGCTGGCCTACTAGCTAAACTGCTACCAATCATTCACAAACACCAGATAATCGATCACAGCACGACTCATTACTCCTCGCTCGTTAGCATACTCGGCCAAGCAACCCTTAAGGGCAATTTTTCCCTTGGCCACACCCCAGACTTTCCGAAAGTTTCCAAACTTCACTCGCAAGGTTCAATCTCGAGATAATTTACTCGAAACCGTTGGAAGTTTTAACGTTCTTTCCTTAAGCGCAGGATATTTTTTTTAACACAAATGCATAGCTACGCCTTCCTTTTGAAACGGTCTTTGGGAAAAAGTTTTAATTCAATGACTGTGAAATGAAAATTTCGGAGGTTGCTGTGAAGGGATGTGATAAAGGGCTGCCTGGAACTGCTGTTTTGTGGGAAAGCAATCGATTCCGCCGTGCTGGCGTGGCAAGGCTCAGAGAATGACGTGGCATTCGATAAATTCAAGATAAAAAAGTTTTTATTCTACTTATTATAAGGCTGCCTTTCAATTCCTTTCTTTCTGGCCAGTGTGGTTTACTAAGCACTGATACGCCATAAAAGATTAATCTTACACTTGATCTCAAGATTTACAATATTATTAATAATGGTTGAATAAGCAATACTGACACTCTAAACTAATTACACTTCAAAACCAGACTACGGACTTGAAAGTCGCTTCAGGGTTGCGCAAAGGTCAAAGTTTTCAGCTCAATAGGCATTAAACTTGTTTAGTCTGGATAACTTATTCTGTTATTCATAAAAAGTTATAAGCTCGTTAATTCTTTAAAACTATGCTTTGTCTGTGTCAGTCACAGGAAAACGTCACAGTAGCAGATAATGTAATGACAAATGAATATTAAATTTATTGATTTATTTATTAACAGAAGCTAAAGGGAATAAACCCATAAACGCTTATATAAAAGGGTCACTAATAATAATTTCTTCCATGCTACTTGTACATGCTACTACTATTTGTGTACCTGTAAGTGGAAGAGAGGAAATCCTAGTATACATAATTGCGTTTTGGAAACAGAAAGGTACCTACTAAAACACTCGATGAAGATTATCAAAATAAAAACCAGTTCCGCACAACGAACCGTTTGCGTGCAAAATCTGTTTAAACAAAGCGTTTTAAGTATTATCATCGTAATATCATCGCTTTGTTTTATATTTTTTCCTCCACTTTAGTATCACACAACCCTCAACGAAGCACGTGCTCGAATTATCATCACCATTACAATTACGTGTGTACACTATCGCATGGCTGATTGTATAGCGTATTTGCGGTCCTTAATTTCCTCCAATATTAGCCGAACAATCAGGGAATGATGTTGGAAATAAACACACTGCTATTAACTATAATGGCGTAGCTACCACGTGTTTCAAACGCGATAATTATCTTGAAATCGCAGTATTAATTAGCTTGAGATAATGGGGGGTAATAATCCCCAATAATGTGGTGTCGAAGGTTGGAGGTTTTCTTATTTCGAGTCACGTCACGATATTTACAATGCCGTGTTTTGTTTTTCTGCGAAACTGGTAAAAAATATTTTCTTGATTCATTGTAAAGTGCCGTTTTTAAATTAAGTGCCGGGAATTTCAATAATCACATTTTGTTACTTTAAAAATTGTCGCTAGCGAGAATTTCCCTTCTCGATTTCCGTATCTCAAAATGAAACAGGAACCCGTAGTACCACGGTTCAATTTTACGAAACCCTGAGTAAGTGAGTTCAACGCCCACTTTTCTGTTTTTTTTTCTCATTTACAAAAACTAGCTTACATCCGCGGCTTTGCTCTCGTTACAGAACTTCTGACCCGATGAGGATTTCCCAAAATTGGCTCTTGTTCCTTGTCTACATAATAAATGTACTCCTCAGCTTTCCAGGTGGAAGGGTTTGAGATGGGAGTAGATGAGCCAATTACTCAGTTAGTGTGAGTTGCACAAAGTATTTTTTTAATGAATAACATGTTCGCCGGCTGTCAATTCAGAGGCTCCTTCAAGTGCTGCAAACGCACATTATGTGCATTTTAACGTCACAATAAGCGTTGCTGGGAGTGAATGCGTTGCAAACAATATAAAAGTTATGCGTCCCACGGTATAATAATATCAGTAAAGCTAGTCAAATTAATTTAAAAAAGGTTCGAGGCTATCCAGTCAACATTCATTAACCAATGATTAAAATAGGAATTTAGTACCAAAATGAATGCTTTAAAATTCTGTTAATTAAGTCTTTGACGTAATCATTGAGGGGGAGAGGGACAGTCGACAAAAGCAGCGGGACAAAGGACGAATTTGTTTTTGTCATGAAACCTTTTTGTAGGTTAGCACCATAAAATACTGAGCAAGCCCGGGGTGAAATGTCAGCGAGAAGCGTTTTTCATGAATTAAAAATTTAAGGATGAAGGATTAGGAGGAAGTGTTAAAAGCTCGTTATTTTTTCGGTTTTGTCGTTGTAGATTCATTTTTGCTGGTCGAAAATATGAAAAAGGTGTCAAAATTTTAAACATGCTTTGTGCTTTAACAATGACGGCTGCAGTTTCAGTTGTTTTTTAATGTCACGTCAGCTTTTGGAATGCGAATATAAATGTGAAAATAACGCATTGCTAAACTTGAAGATTACAAATACCGAAAACTTGAATTAGCGTTTAATTTTTAAACATAATTTTATGCCTCGTTTGTGTTGTTCACCTAACGCTAAATTTCAAGAAACAAGAAACTACTGGTTGTTTTTAATAATGTTTCACTATAAAAAAACGGTATCCAATCCCAAAAGGCGGCCAGAAAACAAAGAAACACAGATAAGCTGAACTGTCAGGCGAAAAGTAATAAAAATAAACTTCGAAAATACAAAAAAGAGTCCGCTTGAAAGAGAATATTCAAAAGCAACAATCTTGAGCAAAATTGCCAAATCATTGCAATCTCAGTCGTAGCCGGGGGCAAAAGAGCAATACCAAGTATATTGGATCCTTAGGAAATGTTTTCGTGAAACAAAATTCGAAATTAGCTCAAAAATGAGGGCCGAGATTCGGGAATTCTCGATAACGATGATTACCTACTTCGCTTTTATTATGAATGTCATATTTAAAGACCGTAGTAAACTTGAATGGGTAATAGAAGACGTGATTCCTGAAATAATCAGCAGGGCATAGAATCTAATGAGACTAACGCTCCGTACGTTAGGAAGGTGAACTTTGCAATAAGCTTGGGCTACGAATTTGAAGCACGAATCATCGGACTAGATATTGCGAGATTTTATCTCAAAAAAAAATGGATCCACCCGCGAAACATTTTCGAACCTATTTTTAATTATTCCGGTTTCTATATTCGCAATCATCAGAATAAATGTAAATTGCATCAAGTTACTTTAACAATAACATTTAACACAACCGAATATTTCATGGTTTTCTACCAAATATGCGTCAAAATAGTTGGTTATGGTCAATTTTAAAGGCGATTGGTGCAACTCATATTCAGTTTATGTCATTCAGGTACTGTTTAACTGCAACTTACTTCGAGAATGTTAAGAGTTTCTGATTTTCGCAAGGCGCAGGCATGTTTCACTTCGCCACGTTCAAATTTGTGTTAAGTAGCCCAGAAGTAAAGCGTCAGGGCAACGTTGCATGGAGGTAATCTCGCTGGCTTATAAGGCCCTTTGCTATGTCTAATGGGGCTATAAGTTTAATATATAGAGCAACTGTAGCGTAATGGCATTCATTACCATTAGAATACAATTGTTTCAAACGGAAACTATGTATTCTAATCACGAAATGATACGGCTTAATTAATTTACCTAACAGCTGTGTTTCTACGAAATAATCTTAAAGTCTAGACTTACGCACACAATTCTTAATAACAATCTCTTGTAATTATTTGTTTTAAAGCAATTTATTACAATTATGTTATTAAGTGCCTACATTTAAATTAAATCACAGATTATAAAATATTTAATGCGACTTTTCCATCTTCATAGTAAAACATGTAAATTCAGGACAAGGGACTTTTTCGTAAATTATTTTACATTTGATTTAGCGCTTTTTAATTGTGTCTGGTTATCAATCACTTACCGTCTAGCTCATATCCCTGAGGCCCCCACTGAGGCAGTTCCTGGGAATATGCCTTGGGATCAGCTCGGCTGCCTATTGAGATCTTCAGGCTCTTCCACAACTTCATCCTGACATGACGGTCTGCCCACACTGCACTGACACTAGACACACACAGCACTGTACACGGTCATATCTGAAAAGAAAGAAATTAAGAGTTAAATTCAATTCAAAAATTATTCAGGCAGGAACTATCAAATGAATCAGCAAAATTTTTATTTCTTAATTTAAATGTTTTACTTTTTCGGTTTTACCGTTAGAAATTAAATTTCTAAATGTCAGTGAAAATTAGAACACATAGAAAAATCCGAAAAGTAAAGCTATGGCCGCTATGACCTGCTATGGGTGGTGTAGGGGTATAGCACGCGTCACGGAATGACGAGGATCCGGCTTCGATTCCCGGCCATAGCTTTACTTTTCGGATTTTTCTGTGTTCTAATTTTCACTGACATTTAGAAATTTTTATTCAGGTAGGATACGCAGACAAAACCAGCGACGCGAGTTAATTTAAAATGGCTCGCAGGTGTGAATACGGATGAATATCTGGGATAGTATGGTGATTAAGTATGATGATACTTTGATAAAACTAACATCCTTGTTATTGTTAACGACTCTGACGTTTGAACATCGTCCATTCATATATTACATTCGTAGTTTTATAACACAATTCCAATTGTATCACCGTCCCGGTTATAATTTGTGTCTGGAATAGCCCGCCTCACAAAAGCACGTTCCTGATGCACTGCGTATCGGATCCACGTACCGTGATTGGTAATAGAGACGTGCTCTGATATTGACACGTAGAGAAAGGATACTTGGGTGTGGCTACGTTGATATTTGGAGAGGCACGAGTATTTATTTTTTAATGATTTAACGGTACTTGTACGGTTACTCGCCAATCGGAATAATTGCAACGATTTATTACGAATACCATACAATTTTACGTTTTAATTTAATTTATTAGCTGATCATATTTACTGTGACTGCAAAAACGAACTACATTTTTGCTTCGTTGGAGATTATTAATAGCGAATGTTTGTAAAAAAAAAATACTGTAACTTAGTGCATGCCGATGTGAAAGAACAAAAGGTAACCAGTTGTAATGCTATAGAAAGTTATTAAATTTTACAACAAAAATTACCAGCATAGTTCAAAACTAAGTCGGTTTATGTGGTTTGGAGCAGTGCAGAAAGGTCGTGGAGACGTCACAAAAGTTGACGCGAGACACAAATAGGGCGCACACATCCCCGGCGTCACGCGTTACACTTGTTAAGTGAAGCAGTATACTGTTAATAGGACTGCAGGTAAAGTCTAGCTCGTTTTCAATATTGCAACTGCTATACAACAATCACATAAAAATATCTTCAATTACTTCAACGTTTCAGCTACAAGAGTAATAGAATCAAGCTGAAAGAAAGGATCAAGTTCGTTTAGCTGCGTAAGTTTTCCGAACTGGGGATTGCAGCTCGATCCAGTACCTAATTTGGTCCTGATTCCAGGAAATGCTTGGCTATGGCCGATAAATGTTCCTTTTGTAATGTCTCGTGAATTGAAAATTGTATACCGAAATGAGGACTCCAGCCTTAGCACAACGTCACGGGCTGATAGCGTTGATCACGGACACGCTCCTTCGAACAATGCCGCCTGCACAATGCTTATAATAATAGCTCATGCCTTGACCTGAGGAAGTAGACTGTAGGTCATTGTTTTGGTTAGTTACTGGTTAACAGCGTGACATTTAATAGCATACAGATACAAATATCGTTCATTGAGCAATAATTAAAACAATATATTATAAATGAAGACACTGGAGATATCTTTGATAAAGAAAAGTTATGTTTTCCGTAGAATGAACGGATATAATTAAGATAATATTGGTCTTCTATCACCTGCGCATTGTGTTAGATCATTGTTGATACTAGCCGTTGGCTGGACAATGCATGGTAAAGGTGTTGTATTAGAAATCTGGTGAGCCGTTGTCTGCAGCTGTTTCACTCTGTTTTTGCAGTGATATTGATTTTAAGTCAGGAGTCTGAACATAAACTTTTAGGTAACAAATTTATGCTCCACATATTAATTTAGTAAAAAAAAGGACTCAGAAATTGATGATCCTTAGAAAATAAACTTCATTTCGACATAAGGAAGGGATTAGAGTGAGTCGACACTGTTTAAAAGAATATAACGAAAGAATTATGATGTATAAACCGACTTATACTCGTAAATTGAACTAAATCCGCATTTTCATCCTCACGAAGGTCTGGAATGAAATCTAAGCGGCTATTTAACGTAGTTAGTGTTAGGGTAATCCGTTAACTGGGCTCGTTACTCGGGTGGGGCAACGCGATTAGCGTTGCTCGGCAACCAGAGTTGCCTTGCTTCTTTTTTGTGTATACTATACGTGATAACAGAAAAAAGACCTGTCTGCAGGATAGCGTAGTAAAGTGGTGTTGCTTTTCAAAATTTTGTTTAACAGGGTTTTGTAGCATACTAGCTTACGCTTTTGGCTTTGCCAGTGAAGAATTCATTATTATTCCTTATTAAATGATCTATCCGTATTATGAAATACAAATGGCAAAATTCAGCTTTCTAGGAGCAAGAGTTTGGGCTGTAAATTAATAAGTTATTCACTTGATTTAGTCAATTAGAACGTTTCTTTTTATTTGGAGTCTGATGGACATTTCTATTGTTTAAAGTCATATAAATAAACATTATTTCGATTAAGCTGCATACAATGCGGTTAATAGTCAGGTAGGTACTTGTGTAATAATATACTATTATTATTGTTCAGTTATTCCAGACATTTTTTTCTTGAATTGTTCGCCAGGCGCTGCCTCGCAAGCTCTTGGAATACGCAGACAGGTTATTTAAAAAGGGTCTTTTTTTAGAAGACATATTTCATTTTGGCTTATTTTAGCTCCGTCTCAAACGCGCGACGATTTGTACTTCAAAGGAACGATTATTTTTTGCGCAGCGCGCCAAAGGGTGAAGCTCCAGAATTATAATTGCGGTTTTAAATTGGTAACATAAATAAGGAGTTATGATTTAATTTTACCAAATTGTATTAATGTTCTTGTTATTATAATACTGCTCAATTCGGCCGTATCGTATTGCGCTTTGTGTGTTTATTTGCAGATTTAATACTTACAGTATGAATAATTTCACCACTGTGTAAACATTCTGTAACGGGTAATGATTTAGGCTTCTAAAACTTTTTTGTCGTCGCCAGCCTATACCTATACGTCCCACTGCTGGAGGCCTCCGCGCATAATGAGAGGGCTTGAGCTATAGTTACTAAGCGGCTAGTGTAGATTGGGAACTTCACACTCACCATTAATTTGGCCTACAGGTTTATACCATTTTTTCCTTCACCGAAAGGCTAACGATGAATTTCAAATACGATTTCGCACATAAATCTCAAAAAACTCAGAGGTGTTCGGATGCGAACCCAGAAAGCCGTAGACTTTTCAAAACTCTAATAAAGTGAAATGCTAAGAAACCTAAGTTAATTAAAGTTTTAGATGAGACTGTACCCAATGTCACATCAGATCGTGTACTGTACTCGTAATAGGAGAGCGCAACACCTTCCTAAGTCGCTATAAGCTAACGCCAACACTTATTGTTGTCTGCTTGACAAATGTTGCCTGAGGCAATTAGGTGGATTTAATTTTACGGTAATCATTACCGGCGTGGAGCGGCTACTGTCACGGGGGATTAAACGACGCTCATAACTACGGAGACATCGAAGTAAGTTGGATCACTAGAAATGACATGAAACGGAGCTTAATTCACTTTATAAGTCGGTCTGTATTATGCCTTGATCACACGTTCCGAGTACAGTGGCGAGAGAGTGCCCTCGGCCGAGTGCTCTGTTTATGTGTACTTTATAACAAGTACTCGGCCTAGTACTCAGCCCAGCAAAATGACGAGCGAGTCACTCGGACCCTGTCTTGTTTACTAGACTGAATGCCCACTCGCCCACTCTACTCTCTTGGGCAAGCACCAATTTGCTGTCTCGCCATCGCCACTGTACTCGATACGTGTGATAAAGACAATTGAGCGTTTCCTTAATTGATGACTTATCTGGTTACCAGCAGACGCCTTCATGTTAGGTACTGTAGCAACAAAGATGCTTAATTACTAGCTACTTGCTTATAAATAAGCAATTAAACTTGCTTGTAATTATGCTACTAACTTGATACTTGCAGTATTGTGGTGCACGTAAATCAAACGTTGTACGGGCCTGGAGTGCATCAAACTTTCTCGAGGCAAGCTAAGTATAACACTTAACCTCAAAATGCTACAACTGGCACTGCGGTTCTTAAAACCAAACCAAATGGTGCCAAATATGTTAGATTTCTATCAAAAGCTGTAATCTGTGTCAAAACTGAAGGAACCTTCCATTAGTGCGATTTGAGATTGTCCCCAACTCAAATGGTGACTTACGATGAGGAAAGTTGTTAAGAACTATTATTATCATTGACTTATGTAGGAAACGCAAGTTCAAATGCATCAGTAATATTAGTTCTAAATAAGGCCTTTTAGGTTTTATAGTAATTACGCTTAACTCGTCCATAATCCGTGAGTAAGCGAAGGGACACAGTAAAGTGTGCATGTTGTGTGTTTGGATCGAGCGATGGGTCCGGTCGAAACGAGAGGGCACTGAGTCGACGCGAAAGAATGATGGAGCTCGGTTTGAACCTTGGCATCTACCCGCACTTTCTTCGGTCCAGCCGTACGCATGTAATTGCATCGAAATGTGGAGAGCTCATAATTGAATTTAAAAGTAATGCCGATCAAAATCCCCCTAAAAATAAGTCTTATTTAAAACTTATCGTCGAATGTTTAAAACTGTCACCAGTAACAGTACAGAGAGGTTACCAAGACGCCTTAATGCGCTTCAGTTTAGTTTCGCTCGCTGTCAGATCTAAATATGACAGCTCAACCCTGAACTGAGTCATTCTAAGGCCCCAGATAACCGTGTAGAAAATTTACAACTCTCTATATCCGTGCTTTCGTCTCATGTAACTAAAATAATAATTATATTATAAGGTATCATTAAAATACACGCTCACCTCGCTCGTTGGTTTGAACATTAACGGCTTTATTTGACGATGGAAGCGACTTTCAGTTGAATTTAACGTCCCGAGCGCTGTTTGGCACGTTATTTAATTTACGGACGTTTTCGCTACGTTTCCAGCAAAGCATTTCCGTTATTTTGATCTTTTAGTTAATTATAGTATCCAAGCTTGTAGTAATTTTGTGGCATAGAAAGGGAACTTAACATTCAATTTTTCGAAACTTCACGATTTTGCTCATAATTACCAACACTGGCTGGACTTAATCACGAAAAGTATTGCTAAAGTGACCTCGACGTTATGGCCGCATTGTCGCAGCTGTAGTCACGAGTAGATTGAGATTCTAGTTAAAGTTTTTACAGGGAAAAAGCATGCGATGATTTTGCCAATGTCAAGGTAATAAATACAGTATTCAAAAATCTTGTGACAAAAATGTCGGCAACGTTGTACGGTAGAACATGGTCATGAGACCCCTCCCCCCCCCCCTGTCGGGCTCTTAGCCAACGGATAATGATATCCCTCGGAGACCGCCAGGAAATCATTAACCGGTGCCCAGGGTGCACCGGAACAAGCACTGCACTTCCCCTCGGACGGATCCAAAAACGAACCGCAGCTCTTGATCACACGCGGAGGTAACCCGACTCGCACCCCTGGGAAAAAGTCTCGAACATCTTGAATTGGCAGCGTCACTAGCGGAATGAAATGGCAACAAACAGTTCTCGCAGTATTTGACATTCAATGACATAAGCAAACGCGCTCGAAATGTATTTTGGAACCGAAAACTTTACTAAGTAGGTAGTAGTAGTAGCTAGTACTAAAGTGTAGGGCAATGGAATTTTCTAGCACGACTAGGGTTTCAAAATCAGTAAGGGTATAATTAATTATTTAATTATAATAATATATTATTCGTACCTATAAGTACCTATATACTAGTCTCATTGATGTTATTGACAATGTTTACCAAAGATATCAATTTACTAACTTCTAACATTCACATAACATGTCTTCAAAGTGGTTAACATAACATATAGTACCGAATTAAATTTTGTAGGGTCCTCTGAAACGTAGAGATTCAATATAAGGGTATCAAAAAAACCTACTAAACTGTTGCTTCATTTTTCTGAGAGTGACAGATATGTCACATTTATTTTCTTCTTTTTAAGGAAACACCGATGGACCACGACAACATGAAAGTTGCGGGAAACCCAGGCAGAAAGAAAGGCAGGTGGCGAGTTGTCGATCATTATGAGGTGCTAAGGGGAATTCAACAGTGGACGACTTCAGGCTGATGATGATGATGATGAAGGAAACATTATAAAATATCTTCCGTTTAGTCACTGTGAGCTCAAATTAATCATTAAATCAGAATACCTATTTTTTTTTTAGTGTACAAAATAAGTAAACCTAAATAGAGCATATATTTGGACTTTTCGCACGATATGCTGCTTTATAAGTGCAAAGCACATTTTACAAAGTTCTTTGCTTTATGAATTCTAAACTGAAATCTATATTTAAAGTGCAAATGCAGCATGTAGCCGCGTACAGAACTAATTATAAAACATATTTAAGTATGCCTGAAAGTTACGGTTAACACGTACCCGTGCTTTGGTAGAGATGCATGAATGATTCATGAATCCGAAAGATATATCGCTCGGCACTTGCATAATACGAGTACCTACGAATGTGAAACGTTCTCGTCGTCTGGTCGACAAAGTAAAGTTCTTTCGAGGTCGTGGCACAATCACTCCCATCGACTTCTTTGTACAACGTTAAGTTACATTTTAGTTCAAATTAATAATAAAACGCTTAGGTCTCTTAGACCTCTTCCAGTCGTAAAAAATAGTTTTTAAATTCACATACATTCCCATGATCTATTTTACGTCTCTATGTTTTTTATTGTTATACCTTGTTTATTTTCTATAAAATTGTGTATATTGTCTTATATTTGTGTGTCTTGCAAAAAGGAATAAATTTCTTCTTTCTTCTTTCTTTCTTTCTTTCTACATACATACATAAATCACGTCTTTATCCCTTACGGGGTAGACAGAGCCTAAGGTAACAAGACCTAAAGGGTATCCCCTTATTTGCTATAAAATCAATGGCTATAAAATCACATTCTATAAAACCATTTGCTATAATGATTCACTTTCTATAAATTCAGATGCTATAATCATTGCTTGCTATAATGCTCACTTGCTATAACACTTAAATTCTCTAAAGTTACTTTCTATAAATTCAAAATCTATAACATTCATTTGCTATAATATTCATTTGCTATAACATTCATTTGCTATAATATTCATTTGCTATAACACTCATTTGCTATAAGGATTAGATAGTATAACATTTGTTTTCTATAACTATTGAAATCTCTAAACTTTACTTAGGCAGCGGTACTACAACTGAAAAGTCGCGGAAAAGGGGGGTGTGGGGGGCAGGGCCCCCCACATGGGGGGCTCGGGGGCGCAGCCCCCGCCATTAGAAAAACACGTTACCAACATCCAATTTAAGACAGATAGGTTTGTTAGTTACCTTGTGTCCTTCAGAGCAGAAAATAGGAGCCCCGCGCAGCGGGGCTCTTTCGACCTCGCATTAGGATGCCTGGCTGAATTTAAGGAATCAGTAGAGGATAGTGTTTTATAGATTTTGATGCTTATAGAATGTGAATGTTATAGATTTTGAATGTTATAGATTATGAATGTTATAGAAAATAATCATTATAGAAAACAATTTTATAGATTTTGAATGTTATAGATTATGAAATTATAGATTTTGAATGTTATAGATTATGAATGTTATAGATTTTGAAATTATAGATTTTGAATGTTATAGCATGTGACTTTTATAGCAAATGAATGTTTATAGCAAGTGATTTTATAGCATATGAACTTATAGATTTTAAATTTATAGCTTTTGATTTTATAGCAAATAAGGTAGACCCGACCTAAAGACCACGTTTAGCATGATGATTAAGTTCACATGATCGACAGATACAGTCTTTTGAAGATATATTTTGATATAAGAACCGTGGGAATCTATAATTATCTATTATGTAGGGTTTATTTGTTACTACTCATTAGATTGGTTATGATATCTGGTAAAAGTTTAGGTCTCACGACATAGACAAGTAAAGGAGGGAGTCAGAAAATCAGGGTCCCGCCAAAAAAAACATTTTTTAATAGAAATACTAATAAAAAGATACCTATTTTTACTGACATCATCTCGCACTTGGCTAATTTCTTTTAGTTGTCAAAACTGACACATATTTAAAATTATTTATCTCATTGTGTGAGTCCGACTCGCACTTGACCATCACCTTCACAGGTAGTGACGTCACTTCAAACCGCAACTTCACGAAGCAATATCGGGAGACAGGAAAGTTTCTTACAAGTCCCGGCAATACTTACACAAGAATTGTTCTAAAATTAGATTAAAAGCATCTGGCATAAAACTGGCGGATTGTCGAAGTTAAACAAGAGAAAACGCGAAATATGGCGCGAAAGGCTAGCATGAATGACAACGTATTTAGTTAGTTTGTTTTGCAAAAATCTTTGAGCAATCACTACATAGTATAAAACAAAGTCGCTTTCCGCTATCTGCTCCTATAGATTTTGATGCGGTTTTTTTAATAGATAGAACGATTCAAGAGTAATTCTACGCAGACGAAGTCGCGGGCAGATGCTAGTAAACAATAATTTTAAGAGAAGAATCAATTTAGCTATGTTTTTTTGAACGGTCGGACAATACAATGAAATGGTTTGTCACCCCGCTAGTGGTGGATTTGTGAGTTTTCTTCTGCGATATAGTGTCTTTATTTGATTGAGGACTTATTTTAAATGGCATAAAGAAATCATTTAAGCATTCACCAATTTAAAGACAACTCAGGCCGGCTAGAACGAGAGCGCGCGAGAGATACGACCCATCTCTTTCTAGAACGAACAGTAAGAGACGGGCATTCTATATCGCACGCGACGCGACTCTTGTGTGCTCTCGTGCTAAACTTGCAGCTAATGTAATGTGACTACCCATATAATATTCGACCAAAAAGTAGTGGCGCTAAGTTTAGATTCGCGTTAAATATGAAGATGAAGTTACGGTTGTAGATGTCCTCGCTTTTTATAGACGCTTACTAAGCTTTACGTTCTCTGTCTATTTCATATTTCTATGACAAATCGTAATTTAAATGCTAGACGCTGTAATTTTTTTTATGAATAAGGAGTTGGCTTTTCGAAAGTGGCCGAAACGTTCGGCTCGCATTCTTCGGCGAAAGTCTTCTTCGAAGTATGCTAGTCGCCCCGATAATGGATAGCCTCGGTTCCTTGGGTCGTTAGCTTGACGAGTCTTCGTTTTGTTACCGAGTCCGCCCGACTCTTCCCGATGGTGCCCGAAATTCCCCGAGCTGGATAGCTTGAACTTCACGCTTCATTATTCGTTATGACGTTGTTCGGTTTATAAATTAATTTGTCAGTATTGACGGGCATAGAATAGGGTTGGTGTTATGGAGTCTTTAAAACGCTCAATGATAGTGTAGTAAGTAATCATTCGGTAGCTTCGTTTGTTTATAGTATTCAGACGAATACTTTTATTTTTATATTTAGTACATACTCATAACACGTCTTTATCCCTTACGGGGTAGACAGAGCCTAAGGTAACAACACCTTAAGAGCACGTTTAGCATGATTAAGGGCGTATAGGTGGAAAGGGAAATCAAAATAGTGATGGGTTGCTAGCCGCATCGCCTATAGCATGATTCCTAAGACTTTCACCCATTCCCTCGATGGGCTTTTGCCATCCGCGCGGGAAGAGAAGCAACTGGTAAACTCTGCTTTCTCTTTACTCCCAGACCAGCATGGAAGAAATATTAAATAATAATATTATTATATTTAGTACAGTCTTTAAACGCATGCAGGGAAAACGAGCTCGGTGCTACTTAATATTTATAATGAACTAGCTGTTTCCCGCGGCTTCGCTCCCGTTCTGTTTTTATTCTTCTAAATTTCGAAATTTTCTTACCGTTTAAACCAGCTCTGGTCTTCCACAAATGCTTCAAAACAAAAGTAGCCAAATTGATCCAGCCGTTCTCGAGTTTCGAGTTCGAGCTATTGTTGCAGTTGAAAAGGGTAAATCCACATAAAATAGGTAGGTAATACCATCAGGTGCTTGTTCCTTACATCAAGAATAAAAAATGATGACAGTTGCGAGGCAAGTGGCGCCCTCATTATAGTTTCTACTGTCTATACTCGTAGTTGGCTTATAGTGGTCATCTAACAATTTGAAACACTTGGAACAAAAAGTATCGATCCAAACTTTTATTTAATCAAATGCCATTGAAAAGTGCTGTAACGTTTAACCGTTCGGTATTCTGAACTGAAACAGAGAACTAAAACGCGCGCTCTAACTTTACCAATAACAAGGAAAATATTTTCCAATGCACTGCACACGGCGAATGTTAGTGTTGCCCGGCTGTCGATAAACGTTTGTGGTATTTAAAAGCGATTTAAAAATGTATTCATTTTGGAACTCATTTATAGGCATTTTTTGAGTTCTACTGCATCAAGATAGAAATGCAAATAAAAAATAAGAAATAATGTATAAAATAAATATTATCGTATTGTAAGTACACACAATATATTTTTAAGAGTTTAGTGAAAAATAACTAAAATAAATGAAAAATATGTCGTCATGAAACGTCTGCTCTGAAGTCATTTTAACTGTTATCTTATTGCGCATTGCTAGGTACTCCAGCCCGGTTCTTTCCCGGTATGAAAATCTAAGTTATATGTAGAATTGTCGAAATCGGTTCCGGGGCTCCACAGTTTACCTACTCCTTACATGCAAAACAACAATCACATAAATTTTATTATACTTATTAGTACACTAGCTTAGTGCCCGCAGCTTCACTCGTCCCAATTTTTTTAAATATTATTTAATAAAAACTGATAATAACCAACACAACAAAAAAATCATTATCCAATTCGGTCCAGTCGATCGGAAGTTATGCGCGTTAATAAATCTCGGTGATTCAATTTTATTTATATGTACTTATAGATAGATAGATAGATGTACATATAACTTTCAAAGTGTGTAAATTATTGTACTATTCACAGTACAACTATAGCACACAAATACTGAGGTGCCTACAAATCAAGTAGTCACGCGTAAACTTAAATATCGATACAAACATCGACGTCCGCTCAAACGGCAACTCTATGATTTATCTAAAGCGATTGTTGCCGAAGAAAGCGTTTTATTACCGGGCCATAAAGCTGATAATGGATAAGTTATTGCCGGCCAACTATTTCAAATACACTAACCTTTTATGGGTGGATTTGATTTTGGAACAAATGTCGAGGTACCTTTTACTGTTAAAGTGGGTGTTAAAGCTAAAGGTTATTTTCTGATAATACAATGACGCTTAGAAATAACATCAATTTATTGCAACAGGTTCCTTTTTTAACTACTTAGTTACTTAGTAAAAATAAACAGCTCTTATACGCCCCTCACCCTTTGCCGAGATATATTGGAATAAGATTATTCGCGAATAGACGTCAAAATAAGATATATTTAACTGATCTAAGTGGGAGTCAAAGCTGAAGGTTATTTCATTTGCATACCGTTTTTCGATTACTTACAGGCCCCCATATCATAAACGTGACAGGCTACAGGTGGCACTGACTTTTCTATATACATTTCGTAACTAATTTGAAACCTGGATGAACAGGAAACTTATCAGCTAGCAATGTATTTCGAATTGCCGTAGTCACTTATCGCCTGAGACGTTTATATCAGGCCAGGTGATCCAATTGACTTGTAAAAATAGAATGTACTTGTTTTAGATAATGCAATTACAGTCACAAAAACACGTTACATCTAAGTTTTTTTTAACAAAAGGTTTCAGTCCTCCATTTTTATGCAAATCACCCAACACTCGTATGTATACATCAGGAATGTTTAGATGGAACTCATGTCACAGTCTCACTAAATTTATCAACATACTAAGTTAATAGTCTTTCGAATTTCCTTTTAACCCTTTAACGTCCAATCCGGAATGTATTGAATCACATAGGGCCCGCAATCTATCAAACTTACTCATTTTACTACACATAACGTATGTCCAATAATAACTGTACAGTAACGCAAGTTTTTGATTTACATGTCATTAGAAGCTGCGCAGGCGGCCTGGCTTCAAGCCAACCTATGAATCATAATGAGGATAGATGTTTGATAAAAGCTTAACTTCCTTTTCCATGACAACTTAAAATCAACTTAATTTACACAATTATAATGTCCAAATTTTAACAAAAACTAATGTTGGAAATATGCCCTCTTGAAAATGGTCTTAGGTATATGTCAAGTATGTAGAAGAACACATGACTCACTAAGTGCTTGGCTTAGGTTTAAATAATTTTTTGTTAAAGCTTGCTTATTCGTTATTGCTTTGTTTTTAATAACGTTTAACCAAATAGGCGAACTATAATTTATGGAATTAAAATATTCTTCAGCGTCTCTGTAGAGAGCATACATACTCCTGACACTCCATTTGATATGTATCGTAGCCACCTCCTTTTTAGTCTGCTTCTACTTCGATGGCCATCCCACGGAACCCTATGAGTATGAGTAGTGATTTGGGCCCATCGTTGTGGTCGTCAATAGAAGACGATGAAGTTTTTGGAAATATAATGTGGCGGCTTCCTCTTGATTCCACATCGCCGCAGTGCAGTACTGTAGTCAAGAGTTCTTATTAGTAAGACAGAGTGCTATACGTAACGCTCACGAAGAGATGAGTCCGTCCTATTCTAAAACCGAGCACCGCACAGCAAAGTACATAGGGGGTACTGAGTAAGTAGAGCTACCGAAAATAGCTCCGTTATTACAAGCTAAATATCCACGGATCCTAAAAAAGAAACAAACATTTCCAATTATCTTCCGTATTTATAGTATTGTGTTTTATTATGTCAACAAACAGGATACTGAGTAGTGTACTCGTTTAGCGTCCCCTGCCTGGGTGTTGCGTGTCCAACCCTTGTCAAAACGGCGGAGGGGCTAACTGAGAGCATGGCGGTGAATGTCAGAAATGTTTTCACAGTTTTCTTGTTTATTATAATACGGCTGTAAACAGAGCATAAATTATCATTGTTCGATTATAATTATTCGCTGAAAATTTTAGCAGTATTTTCAGAAATTTACTGTCTCACTTTTCTTAATATGGTGCTCCAAAACCGAAGTTATTATTATGGTTTATAACATATTATCACAAATTTCGTAATAACCTTTCAAGATGTAACAAGCTGAATGGCAGTGAATGTGAACATTTTTTTAAGTGTGAAATAAGCAATTTATTCTTTTTTAGCTTGTTTTATGTTGCCGTACTTGTACTCGACTAAAATAAGATAAATGTACAATGGGATCTCTACCATTTAATCTTTGAGTGTTTAAGAGGAGCATTTAAGTAGGGACGGCAAAGAGAGCAAATTTGACGTTCTGTTGTGTACTTGTCATAGTATTTTCACAACAAAATCCAATGTGACAAAAAAGGTCCATCACTATTAAATGTCTTGACACTTAAATTACTCGTACATAAAATTCAGTGGCCATTTCGCTTGTCTATGTTTAATATGACTTACATACATACATAATCACGTGCCATGCTTAGCATGATTGTGGGTGCATAGGTGGAAGTGGAAAGGGGAATCAAAATAGTGATGGGTTGCTAGCCGCATCGCCTAAAACATGATTCCTAAGATTTTCGCCCATTCCCTCGATGAGTTTCTACCATCTGCGCGGGAAGAGCAGCAGCCGGTACATTCTATGTGCTTTCTTTGCTCCCAGACCAGCATGGAAGCGACTTGCTATGACATAGGTAATTAATTTGATTTTCCACGCTTTCGCCTTTAGCTTGGACCACAAGTTCAAGTTCTTACTGACCCCGGAGCTGTAACAAAAACCCTGTGAAACCCGGCACCGACCAATGACAAAGGTTATGTGTAATAATTTCACGAGGGCTTTAAGCGATGACAGGGCGAATTTGAGCTTTTTGTAATTTAGTGATCGCTGGTTAATTACAACGTTGTCACGTTAACATAAGAACTTTTTAAAAATCTTGTTCCAAACTTAAGTACAGAAATAAATACAGAACTTAATTTATACAATTTAAACTCTGTGTTATGTACCTACGTACCCAAAATGTTATATTAACTAGAGTAATATTAAATCACATCTAATTTAAAGTGAATAATTAAACGCCATTAGATCCGCTACAATTAATCTGATTTAATTTATGTAAGTCATTAATTTTGAGAAAACATTACAACATCACAAAATTAAGTCAGCCACATTGAAACTTTGAGCGTTTGGCGATTATTATACATTATAAATAACCATTTAAACAGAAAATATTTATTAGGTACTACATTATTAAGCACGCCAGAACTACTGAGCCGTTTAATTGAATTGGCCGAGTGTATTTCGGAATCAGAAATTTTGTTCTACCCTTCCTGAAACTCCAGTTTCATCTGTTTCGGACGGAACCTAAAAAAATACGACGACGCACCGCCTTATTTATCTGCGGGAGTTTTTAGACGGAGAAATGTAATTTTGTAAGTAATTATCTTTTAAATTGCCTCGTAAATTATCTTGATATTTTAAGGGTGTATTAAAATAAAATAGGCGAATTAGATATGAGCTTTCAACAATCGTTCTAGTAAGAACTAGTCATACATTAAATACGTACATCTTGTCAGAAAAATCGTTGGTATGACTCACAATAATAAAAAATGAAAACAGACACTTGCCTACAACTTAGTGTCATTAGTAAACTATTTTGTAATACTCAGAACCCTTATAACTTTTTTCCATAACAAAAGTCTTGTAGTGTGTTGACGATTCGAGCAGTTAGGTGGCGTTAGTAGAGACGCTGCCAATAAGGGCAATAATGTTTCAATAAGTTGGAATACCTCATGTGCCATTAATTTCACCGGCTGGCTTGTTCTCATCGCCGGAACACAGCAGCGCAAGCACTGCTTCGCGGCAGTATTAGTGAGTAAGATAGTGGTAGTGATCCGAACAGAATTAACACCGCAAAAATAAAAAACGGTCCAACTACCCGCAAATAATGGTCGGGCTATCGCACACACGCAGGAAGCAATGCGTAGTAGAAAATCGATCTTGCTTTGCTGTTTTCAGAACGTTCTCCCTTTTTATTTGGTCTGAGACAACGAGACCAATAAATTATTATTAAACGGTAACATAACATAAATTTAACGCTACTGTAAATATTGTACGACACAATATAATTTCGTTATTTCGTTGTGTAAGCGATTAAAACGATTTCCTGCCATTGTCTGCGCCATTGTACTATTGTGGGCAACAACAAAAGACTCTTTTCAATGAAGCCTTCGGATGTAGGCATAAGGTACTTTAGGAATCGATGTTGGGATCGGCTCCAACAAATATGCAATACAAAAAACATGATGTTTATGTATTATGCTTCGCTAATTTTAGACATTGTAAATATGATTTTATGGTAAATTGTGTGATTACCTAAATTCAGTTTTCTGCTCCTGGTTTTCAGAATTGTGTGGTGGGTATTAAATATAATTATGTATCGTTTATACGCTAACTAAAGGGACTAAATCGAGTAAAGATAAAAACACCTATTGTTCAAAATAACATCAACGTTTCGACTTTATTACAGCAGCCGTGGACACGAGGTAATTGAAGTTACTGACTAGGGTCCTCAAATTTGCGTAGCGTAACTAATTCGTTCACCCGTTCGTTTGTCGCGCAAATTTTTAGAACCCTAGTACCGGGTGTTAATGTGATGATGAGTTAGAATCGCAAAAATAACAAAAAAATATTATCATGTAGGTATCTAAGTCTAAGGTAGTTGGATTCTAAAACGCAATTAATTACCTGATGTTAAAGTATTTAACCAAAATTATCCTTACCATTTTACTTTTGTCTATACATTTATTTTTAAAAAATTTGTTTGTCTAGCCGTACTACGTAGTTTTTTATTTTTTTATTGAAGATTCGAATCCGTTACCGCGCTTCACTGCTCCAATTTTAAATAAACAAAGACGGGTCACTTTTCGTTCAGTATTCAAGCTGTAATCAAATTAAACGGCCTAATGTCGAGGCCACTCTGCCTCCTCAAAACTATTTGGCAATTTTCCTTTAGGTACGTGATACGCTCCACAAATTATTTACGAAACTTTCAAACGACTTTCAACTATATCGAAGTTCTTGGTTCCTCTTGGTATATCCTACGTGTTATTATAGCCTTAAGCTTCAATCTACAATTCTAAAAATAACGTCACATCACAACTTTAGTTATGGAATAATACTAGTGTCATATGTCAAAAAATGCTCAAAATAAAATAAGACTATTTGTACTATTGATTCACAACAACTATTAACTAAATTATTTCTACGGCTACGAAAACGAAAATGAAGGTAAACATTTCTTTACTTTACAAAACAAAAATCCGTCATCCGTCCGCAAAATTTCCACCTTCCTTCCTTCAAACTTTCCTTTTAACATACTAATTGAATTCGCATCCAAAACTCATCAAAAACCAACGACATAACGTCGCCTAGATGTACCTTGCATTCGATATTTCAAACAGCGAACTACGCTCAGCGCAAAATGAGAACGCGCCCGAAGCTGTCGGGTGGAGTGGCGTCGTCCGCTTTATTAAAACCACGCCGCTCGGAGCCAAGAAAGGAGAAATGTAGCGCTAAGCCCGCAGAAACTGGAGCTGGATGTGGCTTGGATAGGAGACGAAAACGTAGACATACCGCTTTAAAATTCATTACTATTATGGCGTCAGTTTGAAATCGACTAAACACGAATCAGCTTCATATACCGAGAATTTCGTTAAAGTAAAGAATGGGCACAGTAAACGTGAGTTATTCAAAACATCTCGTACTCATTTTGTGACTTACTTGCGCCCAGGGCTTCGTCTTCGTTGCAAAACCGCCTCGAATCTTGTGGTAACTTCGAAATAAGCAGTCTAATTCCTTGTCTACATCATAAATGTTACACATCTAAGTCTAAGGGCTTAGGTTGGATATTAAGAAGACATTCAGGGCTTTTTATTTTATTTTTATTTTTATTGATAAAAAAACGCAAAGTACTAGATGGTACCGTTGATGATAATGATGATGGTTAATGGAATGTTTTCAAATTGATCGCTCAAAAAGATGGATACAGATTTTGACGGAATATCAAAAACTTGCAAAACTATCAACGCTGCCAGACAGCAGTTTCAAAACTGTAGCACTTTCCATTTGTCCCGGGAAACAAGTATATTACGTACAGATTTGAAGTCTCATAAAACAAACGAGGACGTACCCTCGACGATCTTTCCATGTCGGTCAAAAAGCAAACAATTTTCAAGTCACATCTAGTCATTTTAAACCTGGTCTTTCCTGTCTCTATCCGGCGGACGATTTCCCGCACGTTGAGTTTAATAAAATACGGAACAAGTTTTATCATGTTATTGTAGTTCTTTTCGCGTCGCTCCCCCGTGACGCACTTCGATTTCTGCTTAGTCTTAGCTTATTCTTAGTTTGTGCAATCTATCATACGTGGAACGTGTTGACTCGGTTTTTGTTGCTCTCGAAGGAAATGGGCCGGCCGGCTACAATTCAGGCTAGAAAAGATAGGCCTGTCCTGTCAGTGCTCGACTGACACATTAATAAGCAATGTCGATGTGATGCCGTTAAAATATGTTGTGAAACTAATTGAGCTCTCAACGTTACTTTCACCTTTTCTCGAAATATTTATTTTATTTATAAAACGCTAGCTGTTGCCTGCAATTCAGTCCATGTCCCTCGGGATCTTTGCACTATCCCGACATGAAAAGTAAAAAAAAAAAAATTAAAATGTAGATTTTTATTTTTTAGAGTGTCTTAAAGAAAGCGTGTTTGAAGTATTCAGTCGCCATCAACATAATTCTGTGCATTTTCGCAAAATCAATTTCGCAACTCGTAATTCGCTCCCAAAAGATACTACGTACCTACTTTGAATTTGTTTGTTTTAATAGAAATTCAATACCCCATATTTTCCTTACCGCGCGTCCGATTACGCATTTAATTATTCAAAATCAAATCCCGAATGCGAACTTCCGAATCGGGATAATGGGGATGACATGGGTTGCAGAAGCTGTCAAATCAATTTCTAATTTTAGGTATATCTGCCGCATGAGGAAAATCGATTTTAAACTGAACTGCGGCTTACAGCGTAATATTAGTCCTGGTAACTTTAAGTAGGAAATTAACGTTTGGATAAGTTAGAATATTTATTTGGCGTACTTACTTATATTCCATTTAACGTGTTACAAAACGCAAATGCTTTAAAATGTTATTTCAAAATTAAGAAATAAAAAATATTACAAACTAACGAAAATATTATTGACGATAATATTATTACTTGCGCACTCATAGATACTACAAAAACTTTAGAGCATCAGAAATTGGTGTAATTTTATGGATGACGTCCTGTACCTACGCAATACTTTATTTTTATTACTGATTACTAATTAACCTTGTGAAATTCCTAGGATTGATTAAGCTAAAAGACCATGCTTTCCTTGATTTTGTGATAAATACTCGTGAATTCAAGTTACCTTCTACATCACGTTTTAAAATGTTTCCAAACCCAACGAGCAACATTTGACATCGGAACTCAAGAGGTTAAAGAAGGTTAAGGACTTAAAGGCATTGTCGCTTACATTCGACGTTCGAGTACCATTAGTAACACCCTGAGCGATCTCGAATAGAAGTTAAACACTAAACGCTTTGGAGGGAAGCCATAACACTCGAGCATCACTTAGGTGAGAGAACCGCGCGTAATGCGCTTGTAGTGACACTGCGTGAGAGACGTCTTTTGTTCTGGCGTCGAAACGCAAGCGCACAGTTTAAACATCCTATGAGCAGTGATCCGTATTCTAACACACGAACCTCACTGCGTTTCAAAACGTGCATAGTTGACTGTTAAAACTGTTCAGCTAAATTGGGAATAAACTGGACATTTTTATCTCTTAGACTCTCAAACGTTGAACCACTTGGTGGGTGCCGGAGAATGGCCAGCGACGACAAAGCAGATAAAGGAGATGGTAGCGGGGCAATTACTGAAGGTATATGTTTCCGCCGGGCTGGTATTATTGAAGTCAAGAGGCGAGTCTTATACCTAGTTACGGGGCGCTATAATAAGCTAATAACTATATTTTATGACCACAATAACTCATTGCTTTGACTTATATTTATTTACGAATGGAACGTAAAAGGATACTGGGGGGCTACTCCGAAATTCGATTTTCGAAGTTCGTGTCACACCGTCACTCTCACTCTCAAATTAATAACTAATTAGTGAGAGCGGAACGGCTCGAAACGAACTTCGAAAATCGAATTTCGTAGTATAAGGCCTGTACTTGAATTCAATACCGCCCTAAATGTCTACAATTGAAATCATGGAACTTATCGAGTACCTATCGTCATATTTCAATATAACAGTGAATACAAGTTCGAGCAAAGTTTAGTGAATAGTGAGGCACATCCGCGTAAGTACCTTATTATTGTGATGGTTCAGAGCTTATAACTAAGGTAACTGTTAATGTGAGAGAGTTGACAATTTATCAAATTACATTTTGACAGACAGTACACTATCGAAGCTCTCGATTACATGTGCCTAATATCAAGTCATTACAAGCATTGGAAGTGGGACAAATTCACTTGCAAGATTTAAAGAAAACATGGACACAAAGTGCAGCTAAGAAATATATTGTAAATAGCACTCACAAGATTAAAATAAAACAATTGACCTCTTCATCAAAATTGGTCCACGCATTTGGTTTCTAGAGCGAGCGCCGCAAATGCATAAACACATATATAATAATTATATGCGTACATACAATAAATACGTTACAATACTCATATCATACCATAATTTTGATAAACTATATTAATGCTAAATTCAGAACAAAATCCATTTGACTCACCGCAATACGCGTAAAAGTATAAAATGTAACAATAAAAAACTCGTTCAGTTTCGAACTCAAAACGATTCTCGTTGGAAATAATTTGGACAATGAATCCCAGTTGAAAATACGCCATAGTCGGAACAAATGGTGATCTACCTGAACGATTTTTGCTGACCAATTTATATGTACGCCTTTTTTTGCTGACGGGAAAAGCTGCAGCTTTTTTGCGGAGGATATCGGTCATTGTTATTTTTCAAATAATGAGGTCCGCCGAACCTTGGATTTCTATACACTTAAATTAGTATGTCATCTCTGTAGCTTTGAAATTTTTGCCCTCCAGAAACCTCACCTTTTTAAAATTATTCGTCTAAAGAATTGCAATTCAATTTTCTATGTAATAGTTTGACAAAATATCTGACGAACAAATTCCTAGCCAACCATTTTGCACACATTTGCAAAAACTCAGACGAGGTAAAAGCAAAGTTGAAAATGTCGACGCCGCACTCCTCAAAAGGAAGTATTTGGCGAAAACGCAAATACGTCCTATCCGATAGTGTTTTCGCTTTTACGTCATTTTCAGCGGTGAATTTTTATTTTAAGAGTGTTCAGGGAATATGATGTCGTAAGATAAGATGGACTTATGAGACAGTTACTGAAGAGTGACTATCAAAACTATTAAATTAAATACGTTTCATATTGCGGGTCGTCAGATTACGCAGTACAACGTCATTCCCGCGTTAAATTTGCATTGCGAAAAAAGCCTCCTAAGACCTTGACCTTTTTTCAAAACAAAGTGAAAGCTTTGTTCGTAAATATTTAATTTAGTTTGCTTCCCGTATCCTGCGAATAACAGCGGCCCGCTTCCCGTGAGGTTCACCTAAACACCAGTTCACCTAAAGGAAGGTCATCACAAGTGCCCACGCATAAGCTTTCAGTTTGAGGTTAAATGATAAAAAGAATTTTGTTACGGGGGCTGTCGCCAATCTTAAGAACGATATACATTGCTTTATCTCTTACGCTTAGATATTCTTCAAGTTCTTTATATGGGACTCTTTACTTGTTCTAAATACTATTTTTAATCTTCTAGTTTCAATCTATATGTTATTATTTCGACTTACTTTATATTCATGTTACCAGAGTGAAATGATCATAGATCTTTGTGGTAAGTTTCTGTGCTGTAAAATACAAAAGAAATTAGATCCGTTGAGTCAAAATTGAAGTTATTCCAGGGTAAATTTTAGGATTGATAATAGTATCAATCCTAAAATTTACCCTGGAATAACTTCAATTTTCAAGCAAGAATATAGATTCTCAAAAACATGGAACGTTCCATTTGCATATGATAACATCTCATGTCACGTTTCATAGATTCAAAAAGTTATTTGCTCTTTTAATGGATCACGCGCTGGGGTCATTACACTCGAAACTGCAAGAACGGCTTCGGAGTCCATTTAGTGGGTTTAAACTGTAAAAGTCGGAGTTACACTCGCGCGATTAAAACTTTTTTGACGTTGCCAGCATGCCTAATGTGAGCAATGAAGATTTGTTTGCCACTTTTAAGATTGTTTGGACTTTCAAAACGGCATAAGCCTTTTAAAAACTCAATTTAAAAAGTTGCAATTTTATACAGTATATAATAACACTCTTTACATCCTGGTGAGAATATAATACGTAAACTTGTCCGTGCAAGTCGATCTTGTTATCCCACTTTAATAACAATCAAACCATATATGTATTGTGTTAGCACCTTATTGTATTCAAGCATATTTGCAAATTCATCCTTAAATTTCAACTGAAAGTTGAATACTAAACGAATATGCGCAAATAAAATTTGTATAGGTATGTACATACATACATAGACAAATCACGTCTCTATCCCTTACGGGGTAGACAGAGCCTAAGGTGACAAGACCTACAGGCCACGTTTAGCAAGATTGTGAGCGTATAGGTGGAGAATGGAATCAAAATAGTGATGGGTTGCTAGCCACATCGCCTATAACATGATTCCTATGATTTTCGCCCATTCCCTCGATGGGCTTTTACCATCTGCGCAGGAAGAGAAGCAACTGGTGCATTCTATGCTTTTTCTTTGCTCCCAGACCAGCATGAAAGTAATGGTTGTATAGGTTGTACAGTTGTAAACTTAACATTTTGTTAGCATAATTATGCGTATAAGTCACGTTGTTACGATTGCGATAGCCTCGACGACCGTGACATGAACACTCAGTCGCTTCGCGTATTTATTGATAATAACATTCTCTAGCCACCACAGTTAAGTTTGAATATACCCTGATGTATTGATAGGGTCGAATATAAATGATGCTTTGATATCCTGTAGAAGCGTAAATATATTGGATCCGTTGTTAATACAATCGAATTGTAATTTTAACACAAAAATCCCAAGGGAAATTGGAAGCTCATGCATTGCCACAAAGCTTGGACGCAGATAATATCATAATTCAATTATATGATGAAAGTAAGGGTCTGATATGAAAAGGATTATTCAAATGCTGAATGAGTATGTAGAGGTAATTGATTCGGGAGGGGTCAGGCTTTTCAGGGGGTTTGAATCAGAACATGGTGGATAGATAGAATAATCATTACCTAGTTTCGGGTGAGCGAGCCTCAATTACAAAAGGCACCAACTTAGTGAAGTGTTTTCAACAATGGATATTCCTAATAACCACATTTTCACAGCTTTCAGAAGTTATTTATTAACAATTCAACTGCCAATTATGACATCGGGGCCTTCAAAAAAGGAGTTGTCTGTTTCCTTTAAGGCTGGCAAAGGACCGGCAATTCTCTTGGGGTTGCTGGTTCTCATGGGTGGCGGTGATCGCTTACCGGGTGGCCCGCATGCTGGCCGTCTTCCCTTATTCCATTTAAAAAAAATATCTCCAACTAAGTGTACCCGTATTTTAAAATACAAAGTTGTTTTGACTTTGGCTGCAAATAATTATCATGTCGCAGCCCCGTGAAACAGTACCATTAGCACCGCAAACATGTTCCTAAACACGATTGTTTTATAATTAACTAGCGACCCGCCCCGGCTTTGCACGGTGTAATTATGCATGTATTATACATATAAACCTTCCTCTTGAATCACTCTATCTATCAAAAAAAACCGCATCAAAATCCGTTGTGTAGTTTTGAAGATATAAGCATACATAGGGACATAGGGACAGAGAAAGCGACTTTATTTTATACTATGTAGTGATGATGATGGAGGCCAGTTTAATGAAAAAGAGCCTCGTATTCGACTCAACCGTCATTCATCAGAGTTACCTATACCACCGTTATGTATTCCTTAGTTAAATCATTCGCGGTAGTAGCTTTACGGTTCAATCATTACCGGTTTCGATAACAACGGCAATGATGTCCGTAATCATTACCCTCTATGTCAATATACGTCAGGACTCGTACTTGTCACAGGAGGAATGGAGTAAAACCCATGGGTTTATATAGATAATACAGATGAGTGTAGGGTGTGCGAATTAATTGGGGCAATGATTGAAGGAGAAAGGCGATTTTGGAAAAATGATGGAATTAATTGTACTCAAAAACAATAATACCAAATTATTGAGTAACTAGCTGTTGCCCGCGACTTCGTCCGCGTGTGTTTTTGTGATACTTACGGCTTTTCTCGATATCAAAATTATTATTATTATGACTATTAACTTCGTCACGTGAACCACTGAAAGTGTGTACGAAACTATACTTTTAGAATTACGTCATGAAAATAATAATTTGTGACACGGAATCTTGAAAAAAAAAACAGGTGTGAACTGGTTAATGACTCATCACACTTATTTATACCTTATTTTACAAAATATGTAGTTTAATTTATAGTTTTGTTTCTAGTTTCTTTATTCAAAAAAAGCTAAGAACAGTTTTAGTTACCTACATCACTATTAATTTCGCCGAACTATGACGCTTATTGGCGAATACTGCGCTCACTTTAACGATATTTTGTACCCTGATTAATTTAAAAAAATAAATATATTCTAATCAAATAATAGATACATAAATGTTGACCTGTTTTTACCTTACGACTAACAATTCATTTACTAATCCGTTTTAATTAATATTTTGCGACTCAATTTTTTCTAGCAGAAGTTTTTTTATTTATTTTCTTGGTTTAAGTAGGTAGCTACAGATTATTAACACTTATTATCTTTATCTACAAATTAATTACCTACAGAGGCCTTACCATGACGTCGTAATGCGATTCAGTTAAGGTTCGCTCGCTGTCAGATTCATACTAAAAGCACAAACTTTTTTCACAATAAAATTCTGACATGCTCGTAGCGCAGACGTAAGCGCGCCTTTTGATTTTGATTTTTTTAGGCAAAGATATTAAGAGCATACAGCCAAGCGTTTCACGCCGCCCTCATAATATATCAGGGCTACGTTCAGTAACTAAAGTGTCAGTGTGATTATCGTCGGGTGAAAATCGTCCGATCATGAACACACTTACTGAACGACTTGGGGCGTTCTTCTGTCAAAAGTGTCAATTGAAGTATGATTTCGTATTCGTAATAATAAGTTTATATCCCCAGCGTTCGAATTATAAATTTTGCCTCATATCAACTGTCAAAGTGACGTCTGTGCGTTTTTTACCCATCTATTTTACGGGGTGACCGGTGCGATCGCCCGACGACGCCCGACGATGTTACTGAACGACTTGGTGTGATCGTCCGATGATCGCACTGACTTACTGAACGGGCCAGTGCGTCGTCGGGCGTCGTCGGGTGATCAAACTGAACGCACCCCAGGTTTTCAAATAAGAGTGCGTTCAAAAACCGAACGCGTTGTGAATAATAGCACATAAATAAAAACAAAGTAACGGTTTTGCATATTGAGCTTTAGGTGTTAGGTAAAGAACACAATTTAGGACGCCAATTTAGGTTGATTTAGGTTTGACGAAAATGTCTTCGTTGAAAAATACCTGTACAGCATGTAATTATTTTATTAATGTTTTTCACAATTGACACAGTTTTCCGGCTTTATGTTTTATGTACATTCGTATCTATATATTTTCTCCGTAGTATTATTTTGTTTGTAATTATTACCAACTACTTATAACGAGGAAAGCTGATTTTCTTGAGTTCCGCTATTTTGTGCGTAATCACCTCAAAAATTAAATTTCAAGAAAACTGAGAAATTATATTTACCTGTATTAAATTGGAAGTATTATTTAGCAATTTTAAAAGGTTACACTTCATTAGTTTTTATTGTATAGGTGTATGAAGTTAATTAATTTTAAACACAAAACCCTCTTTTTTGCGCCTCTGGGTGAGATTAAAAAAAAATGCTAAAACAGGTATTTCTTTATTTTTATTACTAAGTATTTATTCTGAGTTTCATGATTCTAGAACAATCTAATTTTATTTTTTCATACAAACTTTAACCCCCCTTTTCACCCCCTTTTTCCAAAAAAATCCAAAATTTCTGTAGCCTATATCCTATTCTGAATTTATTTAAATAGATTTGTGAACATTTCAACAATATCCGTTCAGTAGTTTTTACGTGATGCTCAGTCAAACAAACAAACAAACAAACAAACAAAAATTTTAAAAATTGTTTTAATATGTTCAGTTACCGATTTTAAGTCACCCTGGTCGGTTTTTTTTTTTTAATCTTCAATGTACAGATTTTTTAGTCTCAACGATTTTATTATATGTATAGTTGAGTAATAGAATATAGATTTGCAGTAATGTAGGCACATCTAACGTAGCAAGTCCCATAGTCTTAATTTAGAAGTAAATTATACTATACCTGTATATATAGTGCGTTTTATAGTACGTATATTTAAAAAAATGAGTTACTAACAGTGCTAATAAAAAGGCTCACAATTGACAAAGGTACAGGTAATGAGCGTGAAGTCTTAAACTGGGCGTGTGTGGACGCCCTCCGCTTCCTCAGCCCCCAATTCTTCGAAACTCACGCGCAGACTATATTTCAGCTGTTAATTACTTTATTACTTACATTTTTTTATTTTAACAGATTACGTGGAATCAATTTGCACAGCAAGCAAGAAACTTACAGATTTAATCAGTTTTGAACTTATGCTCTTACCGGAAAAAGTTCTTATCCGCGCTCAACGAACGCCAATGATGTGGAACTTAAAATTTCTGGTCTCAAGATTACTTCATTTTCGCCTGAAATTTGCCCCGGCCACTTCGAGTCAGCCAAACGCTAAAGTTTTCGAAACTTCCAAAATTCTAGTCGTAGTTTCAAGTTTCTCAACACTTGCATTCTCCGCTTGAATTATTGCATAATATAAATAGGCAATAAAAGTGGCTGGTCGATTCATTGTTCTGAACTGTTATATGGCAGAGTAAACCGCTGGGAGTTCGTCGTTTGCCTCGCTTTTAGGATTTTATAGCAGCGTTAAAAGTAGTCGAATGTTCTCGAACTAACAAGGTTGCGCTGTGTAGTAAAAGTTCATGGGAATTGCGTCAGTGTAATAATGTGAACTGAGTATGCTCCCAGTTCCTTTTCTAGATATATGTTATAGAGCACCAGACGGTTTAGCTTGAAATTTGTGAAGCAGACAGCAAATTTACATAATATTTTTGGCATACAAATCGCCAGATTTGTTTTTTATTGAACTTACAGTCACTAATCTGCAAATTTTGAATCGATTCTACATAACATTCTATATAAATAGGTGGTTACGATACCCTCTGATACTTTTGAGTTTCTAACCCCTAAAATTCCGGGTCCTGCCTCCCTGTTCCTTAGCTTCTTTTGAGCCCCCGTTACACCCTATCTAATGACGACAGTGTATAATTTAGGGATTACTGTAATATGAGCGTCATAATATTTGATGTAAGCAAGTCTTAATTCGGTAGATATTCAGAATATATAATATATATAAAGATATAAGTTTTGAAATATACGAATTCGTGTCGTGAAAGAGGGTGTGTTTCCGGATTGGGGAGTCATCTGGGCTGTAAGTCAATAATCAACGGTTTTCATTACCCTCTCAGCAAATATTGTTAAAAGAGATGTTGCTCCAAGTTTACTTTTTATAAAAATAATAGGTTATAACTATCCCAGGTGTGGTTTGGCCAAAGTTATTGCGACTTGTCCGTCTTTATTAAAACGATCAAACCGATCGGATCAAACGCTCGATTTTTTTCACTTAAGTGTCTGTAAGCAAATGACTAGAAGGAAAATGATGAATATGACGTGACTTTTTAAAGTTATTTTAACATTATAATAGCATCATAATATAATCATCTTTTATAACTTATTACATTAACGATTTCACCCAGTGGCAAATTAGATGGTCATGAGAAGATTATGGTACTTCCATAGTCCATTAATGATTAACGCAACTTGAAAATAAGTAAAGAACAGGAATTAAGCAATTTTCTAAGTAATTGCCACTTGACGATAACGATTGACGTTTTCACTTAAGGAACAAAAATGAGAAAGATCTCATAAAAGATCCTAAATTACATGTAATATGAGCAATTTTATTTAGCGATATTTATTCGTCCCATTAATCAATTTGAAAAACAAGGACTTGACCGAAACTAGACTTTTATGGATTTGGTTAAAATATTTAAGCTGAAATTTAATTCAGCTGGACTTAATCACGTAATTTTATCTGAACTGAATAGAGGATGTTAGTAAATCACAAATATATCTAATAAATATATCTAAACAATGAAGTCAAGTCACTTCTGTATTTTTCATTTCTCTTGGCTTTGACGGCTGATGCTTAAATTTAATAATGTGCATTTCAAAAGCGCACTCGTATTGTGAGGGAACCTATTCTTTGGAAAGAGAAGAGTATTGCATTGTATACAGTAAAATTTGAAATAAAGGCAATAACTGAAATTTAAAAGTGACTGGTTTCAGCTCTGAGATTGTCTAAACGAACCTCGTCCAAGAAGTAATCGCTGCACTCAAGTACAATCATAACTAAACTTTTTCGCTCTAAGACATTACACAGTCAGGCGTCTTGTTGTCAAAGTAAATGCACGACCTACGCCAAGACACTTGTATTCGTATAATGCCTACTAGCGAACGGATCAAGTTATGATTGTCTCTCAAGTGCAGCGATCACTTCATAATAGACTTTCCTTTAAATATCAAAACCCAGTATATGTGAATTTAGAAATTCTCAAATAGTTTGTGAGATTTTGAAAAATTTTAGCTTTTTCGTAACTGTTAACTAGAGATTTGTGTACTAAAGTGGATGTATTATCGTTATGTGGGCATTGTGGGCCATTACATAACGTATGTCCACCGGCGGAAGTGACAAAGAGTACTATTTTTACAACATAAACTCGAAATGCCAACGTTTCCTAATATATGCGCACCACCGCACATAAAAGGTCAAACATCAAATTCCCCAGGCTCCGCACATAAACAAATAATCGTATAAACACACTGCCATAGCTTCACACTGTAATATTGATAATAAAAATTCCTTATCCGACCACTAAGGGAAGAATCCGGAGCGCGGGCCTGAACGTTGGAAAGAATCTCCGTTATACTTTCGATTGTTTTGTGGGCCTTACAACACTTGGAAGTATGAAATGTAGTTTTTTTCAAATTTCTAATTCATGCTGGTCTGGGAGCAAAAAAACGTAGAATGTACTAGTTGCTTATCTTCCCGCGCAGATGGTAAAATCTCATTGAGAGAATGAGCGAAAATCATAGGATTGATTTTATAGGGGATGCGGTTAGCAACCCATCAATCACTATTTTGATTCCATTTTCTATCTATACGCCCACAATCTTGCTAAACGTGGACTGTAGGTCTTGTTACCTTAGGCTCTGTCTACCCCGTATGGGAAAAAGACGCGATTTGTGTATGTATTTGTGTCTAATTCAATAATTTATTTACACGACTAGTCTATTTAGAACTAAAAATACCTACTGTTTCTTACTGTACTGATCTGTCTAATAACCAAGCTAATAATACGTGCTTCCGTTTTTCGTTGTTTTACTTACTTTTGGCTTAGTTAGATAATTTATCGGATATTAATTATTTGCTGTAGAGAGGTTTACATTTACGAGTGGACTCTATTGTGAAAGAAGCAGAACCACATCACGGTGGTCTTTGGATTTAAAGTGAAGCGATGAAAGTACAGCTATGAGTAGATACTTAAGTATGGATTAAAAGATACCACTAAACTTGTTTAGTGATATTCGTAATTAAAATTCCAAATTTCCGTTTTTTTATAAATACAATATTTTTAATACTATTAAAATTTTACAAATCAGACACTATTACCTACTTGGCTTTGTAGAAGTAAAGCAGAAAACAAAAGAGAATTCATCTCTAATTGTAGGAGAAATGCGACATCCACAATGTGCGAAAACCAAAGATTTTATGAACAAGCAATTTTAAATTTATTACTAGGGACTATCATTAAGCGAGGTACATTATTCATTACAATATTACAACAATGAGATAACGAGGCAACAAACAAATGAAACATTTCAAGAATTTTAGAACAACAACCAAGTAAATCAACAAAATTTTAAAGAAAAGTGTAAAGTTTGAGAAAGACGACGAGTGAAGTTGAAAATAAATGAGACCAGTAATAACGTTCGCGACGAGTCATTACCAACAATAATTCACAAACATGTCTACACGGTAATGACTTTCAAACAAAATGAAATACGTTATCGATCGATTTGGAACATATTTATGAAATAATTCTGTTATGTAATATCCTAATAACAGTACGCTTTTACTGAGCCAATAAGATTGAACGTCACACAAGACATTCCAAATACGGAAAAAATAAATGCCGGAACTTGAAAGGAAAATGCTCAATACGACGTAAATAAAATAATCCAAAAGCATCGTATCTATGAAATAAAGTTATTATGTTAGATTTCCCTCGCGTGGGGTAAGCGCTACGATTGTTGACTGGCTACAAATAACGTTTCAACAGTTAGTTCCATATACCCTGTTTTGCTTTTATGACCGCCCTCCGAGTGATTGTGGATGCGAGGGCCGAATAAACAAGAGAATATACCCAAATGTTTGTTTAAAAGCAGTGTGACTTATTACAATGGGGTAAAGTGCGTTACGTGTTATTTTTACCCTCGTCTATTTTATGGAATATCGGGTGCAAATTGGCTATAGATTTCGGAAGAGATAAAGATGATCTGCAAATTGATAAATAAAATTGATTACTTTCTAAAACGGGTGGAAATGCAAGATGTCGGTTATAAAAGCTAATATTTATGAATTTATTATGAATTAATGACTAAAACAATGTGCAAAGTATTTTTTACGTTAAAATATATTTTATTTCTAACTTTATTTACAAAACTCAAAGTGCTACATCAAGCAGATAGCTGAGGGTACACAGCACAATTATCTGTCGTAAGAACTGAAATAAGCTCGTTGATATTTTTTTTACTGCCCAGAGATGTTATTGTGTTGGGGTGTAAAACAGGGGTGTGTTATTTAATTTAGCGGGGATCCGCAGCAATAACTTTAGGGTCTTTTTTGGGGTTCATTCAATTGTGTGACATCTTCAGTTATAAAATTTGATTTATTTGAGGAAATAAAGATACGGCACTCTTAAGTTCTACCCTTCATTTACTTTTATCTAGAATACCTGCATAAATTCATTTAGTTGTCTTGATATTGGGGATAAAGGCAACGTTGGCTATGCAGTTACCAGAAAAAGTTTAATTTTTCCGGAAAAATAAGTCGCTAAGACATTTAGGTTCGTTCATTAAATTATATTTAATTATCTTAAACACATTAAATTTTATATCGAGTACTTTGTGCTCAAATAACCAGTTTAATTCCTTAAAATATTTTGCTAATAAGGAGTAACAGAATTCTCGGAATTCACGGCAGTTTCATTTGCCAAATTGCTGCACTAACGGCAGCATGCGCTTTACATTTATTGCGTGCAAGCTTCCTTTGTGTTCCGTTACTTTAATTTTGTTCCGTTCGAGTTTACAACCCTGTTAGCACAATGGAAACACGCTATGTTAAGGGAAGCTGGAATTTTTCTAGATTTTTCTGTACCAAAATAACGAGAAAAAACCAGAATCTTATTATTTTTTGTTTTTAGCAGCAGAAATGTTTTGCTCGACGAACTGTAGCCGGGCCACACTATTCTCTTCGCCATCTCCTAGCGCTGACGCGTTGTTGGCTTTCCTTGTCTCTCGTGACAATAGCGACAGAGAAAGAAAGAGAGAGCTTGGGTACGATGAGTAACGTGGCCATACTATTACTTTGCCCTCTGCCTTCTTTCCTTGCTACTTCCCTCACCACTCGTAAACGAGTATATAATATATAGTCGTAGCATAAGATTTAAAGAAGGCTGGCAAAGCGCTTACATACGGTTCCTCAAATTATATGTCTGAATGGCGGCTATAACCGTCCACTATGGTGCTTTGGTACGTAGGATAATTTGCCCAATACAGTACTATGTATTAAAAGCTAAGAGCGATCTCAGTGTACCACGCGTCGCTTTGGTTCCGGGAAATCATTTGGCGTGTTTTTACTGTTTACCTCTATGATCTGAGGGCACGGTGACATCTTAAATTGATTCGATTCGGATGGTTTTATTGCCTCAGCGTTTCCTTGTAAATACAACACAAACATTCCTCAAAAGAGCAATAATGAATACTTCTTATGACTCAGTATATATTTTATCGCTATATTGTTTATCTTCCGTTTTATGATGCATAAAATAAATCACCAACACGTATTATTTGTTATTTTATCGGCCCCGAAGTTGGATGTTACCCCAACTTTACTTAAGGGGTGATATAAAATTTCACAGTTTGGTGACTGATGGGTTCGCCCGCATTTATCTATTACACTTAGTAATAAAGCGATGTAATAAAATTATAGTATTCATAAAAAGTCCCCTTAAAAATGAATCGGGGCATCATGTTTGAAACAATGTTTGGTTTGTCTTTGGATTATCGTCTGAAGTGACGGTTTCATGCTGTGATGTTTATTTAAATAGAAAAAAAAATCTAGTCTATCTGGCTAATATTCCTTGGAATCGATAGCACTTATAAATTTATTTATTTATTTTATTTTTTATTTTTTATACGAATAGGAAGGCAAACGAGCAAGTGGGTCACCTGATGGTAAGTGATCACCACTGCCCATAGACACCTGCAACCCCGGAGGGATTGCAGATGCGTTGCCAACCTAGAGGACTAAGATGAAATGCCTCTTGTGCCCGTAATAAATAGTTGAAATATGTAAATGCTGAGGGATTAATAAACCAAAATTTGAGAAAATCCAAGTTTTGTGTATGTAATAATAGCCATTATAATGTACTTACGTAAATAAGTACAGTTAAATTTGAGGCGTGGGTATTTAAACAAAACCTGTCGTAGTCTCGGAATGTAACAAAAAGGCTCAGTTGAATTAATCGCTTGCTGCGCTTCGAGCGCGAAGTCAGTACAGTTAGTTAGAGTTGTATTAAAACCTGAAACGAGCCTTAGAGCACGGGGAATAGAGGGAGTGAATAGAGAATATGCCAAGGAAATGAATTGTGCTGTGTCTTGAACGAACATATTCGCGACATGAAACGAAATGAAAAAAAACTCTACTAAAAACCAACTTGCAACTGAAAAATTACGGTATTGCCTCAGGTATTCTTCCGCCAGGTCTAAATGATATCATAATGAATAAGCTATCAAATTAATCCTTATAATATAATAAGTTATCTCAGAACACCTGTATAACTAGAACCGGCCCTAGAGTAGAGCGAACGGAACAGCGATGGCAAAGGCGCCAAAATCAGATGGCATCATTGACCGAAGGGCCCCAAAAGATGAAGTATCAACCCTGATCAAGGGCGCTTTATAACCTCTTCATTGAGTACAGTCGACGTCAAAGATATCTGTACACTTCAGTGCCTTGTCGTTGTAACTTCATGTTTGAATATTCATATGAAGATGTCCTAGTGCTTAGACCGACAAGGCACTAAAGTGAATAGATATCTTTGACGTCGACTGTACCATTTTAGATATCTTTACTAATACTACGTCAGGAATAGAGAACTTTACTGGTAAGGCCGCGGCGCATTTCAATCGCCGTGTCTTCTGCGATACCAATATTAAACGAATATTTACATACCTATTTATCTTTATCATTCATCACGAACCGACCATCAACTCCTTGACCAGCATGTGCCTTCGTCTTCATAACAAGGCAATTGCTTTTAGGTACTTAATGGACATTTTAGTTCATTCGTCAATTTTAGCACAGAAGGTGTAAACTCTTTGCGGCTTCATCGTGACCTGTTTTGAACGTTTTAGAAGTACATAGTTCGTTAACTGGCCTAGTTCAACATCTGCTCTGTAACGATAACTATCAATTAACGGTTGTAATCGACTAGCCACTAATGGAGTGGAATTGCATCTGGCTCTGCAACATAGATCAGGAGGATGCAAACATAACTCGTTTAGTTTAAAGATGCCGACGGCCGAAGTTCGTAATCACGAGCAACATTGGGCGTGCATTTACATTGAATCATTTTACCTTTATCTACTTGAAGACTAATATTATTATAATGAAAAAAATTGTAAGGTAGAAAAACTCAAAAACGAATAGACTGATTTTGTAAATTTCTTTCACTATTAGAACTGTACATTCTCCCTGAGTAACATAGACTATATTTAATTCTGAGCGGACTAGTTTTGTATATGCGCGTATACTGACTCGCCTCGGTCTACTCTTGGCCCCGTCGAAGAAGATTTTCTTGTTGAAATTATACGGAAAGAAAAAGTTACTGTTTTTATTCAAACAAAAAGCATTTATGTAGGTAGTTTCTGTGAGCATTCAAAACAGTAATAATATGCAGAGGAAAAAAACCACTGAATATTAGATAGGAAGCTGCTATGACTTTTAAAACATGGTCCAATCCTACCTAGTTTAGAAACATGAGTAGTTTAGAAACATATATCTAAAAAATATTTACTTACTATTTTTATTGCTTACCGTTTCCAATTTTGTTCCGTTTCAATTACATTTGTAAATCCCTGAAACCGTTTGAAGCTAAACCATTACATTTAATTATATACAAATTGTTCGTAGAATCAACACGAAAAGACTATATAATTTTTAAGTTTTCTTTTATCTGGAAAATAATAAACTCTCTCCGCTTAAGAATACAATTTATTTTACAACGCGTTGCTAAGAAGCATTGTTAAATTTGTGAACTGATTTGTACCTCTATTAAGTACGAGGAAAGGTTGCTTTTTGCGTGACATTCTACGGGGAACTTGCTGGTATATCGATCTATTGTAGGAACATTGTAGCGGAGGTAATTAAAATCGTGTTTGGTTCTATTTTGGTTTTTGAACAGATCTCGAAGTAATTCTTGCGTGGTAGAGCAATTTGTGTAAAGGTATTAGAACCGAGTCTACGATTTTGATACTATAATTGGGTCTGTAACAATGTTTGGAACGGAGAAGGGAATTACGTTCGTAACTTTTCAGCTTTCAGGATCCTGATCCGTTAATTATTACTTTTAACTTTCTCTATTCAAAATCACGTTTGTGTAAATAAACAGCAACGTTTGAGCTTGTTTAGCTATCACATTGCGATAGTATGTATGTGTGTATAGGTAACTCTTTATTGTACACAAAACACATTACTTTTACAGGTAATGAGAAAGATAGATGTACAAAGGCGAATTTATCCCTTAAAAAGATTTCCTCCAGCTAACCTTCGAACGATTGATAGGACAATAGAAATCAGAGTATTGAGAGTAGACATACTAAAAAGCAAAAAGATCAAAGACCCTAACTTAACCTAAACAAATAATAATAAGAATACACCTACACACCAATACAGGTACACCCTAATATAAAAAAGACGATAAACTAATACATGTCAGAAATATACTACATATAAAATACATATAAACTACATAAATATACACACACAAAATATACTAAGTCCACTTAAGAAGATTCATCAAGGCAATACTTGTTCAGGCGGTTTCGCAGGGCGACAACCGACTGAGACTGCCTCATCTCAACAGGCATTTCCACAGCATGTGTGGAAAAGGACTTGGAGTAGGTTTTGGATTTGGAGACAGGGAACGCGAGATGTAGATTACTACTCGATCGCAACCGATTTTCCGATTCCGATTCTTTAGATAGATATATAGTTAGTATATAATCATCTATGAAAAAATTGTATGTTTAGATAAACAGCATTAAACTTTACTTGCATTAATATCTAAAAGTACTTACCTAAAACTAGACTTTTCGGTGTCAGCATTAAACTTTACTTGCATTAATATCTAAAAGTACTTACCTAAAACTAGACTTTTCGGTGTCAACAATAGAATTTAATCTACATGAATACACTAAATGATTCTCGATTTTTTCTAGATTTCCTGCACTATATTTTTGAGCACGTTAAAACGTGCTTCTTCTCTCTCTTGAAGTAGTATTTTATCCAAAATATTCATTATTACTTCAAACTTATCACCTCCATGCGAACAAAATCCATTTCTGGCTACGATCAACATTCCCAACTCACAAATACCAAAGCATCCGCTAATCCTAAACTCTTCCCACTTAGATAATAACGTTCAAGTTCTCGAAACGTGGCTGCTAATAACACTATCGTATGTGAACGTTACTTAGCATGCAGCAAGCATGGTCGTTGTATGTCAGATCACAAAGTCCACTTTGGCATGATTGAAGTGTAGGTGCTTTTTAAAGGAATACATGGTCATGGTCCGTAGAAAGATGTTATGCTTCAGCAGTTTAATGCTTCCAAGCCCTAAGGGGAACTCGTTCCTCAGCCACTCGATTTATTTATAAGCAGGATGTTGCTGTCATTTCAATCATGTCTGCTGCTTCTTGAAATTCAGGTTATTTTTGGGAGAAAAATACCGCAAGAATGGCGACCGGGAGATGCAGAACGGCTAGAAAAGCTGGGACAGGTATTCCAATATATATTTGCTGAAACTAAACAACTGATAAAACAACATTATAATAGACATGATTGTCTTTTTCAATAAATAGCCAATAAAACCAGAAGACATACTTCCGTGTATTAGACTTCAGTAAGGGAAAAGTCATAGAGATGAAAAAGTCTATTCTCTCAAAAACTTCTCAAAATTCCCTCTAACTATGTTATCCGAAATAGTAATGTCTCCATTAGACTAAATTTTCTGGATGAAATAAATCTTATCAAGCACTTTCTTACTTGGTATGTAGCTTCCTTCTTCTTTATTTGTAATTTCCATTAAAAAAAAGTTATCTCAAAGAACTGGTCAAACTTTACTGCTTTATAAACATTAAAATCAAAGTGTCAGTATTCGAGGCAATTATACTTGCAAAGATATGTCGGAACCCAAGGATTTAATTCACTGCGCGAAATATTAGCAAATAAATTGCTTGGCCGTAAATCGGGAGTTCTGGGATGTTAGGCGTCGGGAGCGGAATAGGTTTTCAGTACATTACCGACTGAAAGTCTAATTTGACTTATGTTAGTATTGTATTGTATTTTGTTATTAACACATTTTTTTAAACCACATTAAACTAGTCTACTTAGTTTTGCTATGTCCTTACTTGTCGTAAGTGTTCTAATTACAATGTAGTTAATACGCCAATTAACTTAACGGTGCCAACAGTTATAGAAAATCTTCACATGAGCAAAGACACATACTTTTTACTTCATTATAAGCTAAGCACAACACACAAAGACATTCCACGTCATGCTTGTGCGGGTACCTAACAATGGATGTGACTGACGTGATATCCGAGAATGTATGTAGTGAATTAGAGGGATTTTCCGACTTTCCGACTGGAGGTCAGTGAGGCGTGGAGCGTTCTTATGCGACAATTTAAATTTGCTTATGGGAAAACAGTGAAACGAAATGAAATGAAATGAAATGAAAATTGAAATGAAATGAAAAAGTGTTTATTCCAAACAAATTTTACAGGAGGTTAGTTACAACTAAGGGCCCTGTGCTAGGATACCCTGTGTTACAGGACCCTTCCATACGGATACAATGTTAAAAGCTACAAGTCACGAAACGAAACGAAACGAAACGATTCACTTACTTAGCTTTTATGTTTAGCACTAGCATGTATTTAAGTTTTAGCATCTGAAATTCAGCAGTCGAAAAAAAACTGAAGCTCAAAACATGTTACTTCTAAAGAACTATCCAAACTTCTTCATTTCAAAAGATTCAAATATTTAAACGCGTGACATTTGCAAAGTTTTCAGTTAATCCTGTTTTAATAAAGCCAATACAGAAATTAATTGGGATATTCGCGTCAATATGGCAACTGTTGTCCTGTGCTATTGAATTTTCGTTTGTCTTCACCCCCAGTTCCACTACGCAATGTACAACACACCCATTCCGGTTTATCAAGAGCGGAATGCTTCACGCGCGCGCCCGATTTTCTAATTCAAATCAACGGAAGCCCTTATCTTGTACTTAGACAAAGCCCGCTACGGTCCGTACGGATATCGGACTAAGGAAGATAAAGAAGGGTCATTGGGTCACTCCTTTGTCGCGCTTTTACGAACGCAGCGTATTGTTTCTGCTGTATTTTTTTCACGTCCATTATAAGATTATTTGCTGGGTAGGTACATTTTCACAACAAGCTGATTCGTACGAATAATAGCTAACCTTTTGGTATTCCACAAGATATACTTTTAGTCTACACAAATAAACACACACACACACACACACACACACACAAATCACGTCTCTATCCCTCACGGGGTAGACAGAGCCCAAGGTGACAAGACCTACAGGCCACGATTGCGGGCGTACCTATAGATGGAAAATAGAATCAAAATAGTGATGGGTTGCTAGCCTCATCGCCTATAACATGATTCCTATGATTTTTGCCTTTTCCCTCGATGGGCTTTTGCCATCTGCGCGGGAAGAGATGCAACTGGTACATTCTATGTTTTTTCTTTGCTCCCAGACCAGCATGGAGGGAATAAATAAACCTTATGCGATAAGCTCCTTTCTTTCATAGATCAACTAAAGGTAAGCTGAGCAGGTTCTTAATCTTTATGTTGTTAGCATCCCTAAAATTTTCGCAGTGTTTCACCTGTATTTTATTATCCGGACAGCTGAGGAGTGGAACTCCATTCCTGCGTCTGTTTTCCATGAACGTTGCAATCGCTCGCCTTTGAATCTAGGGTGAATTGGCAATTATTAAACCTAGGATTTTAAAAAAACTAGCCTTATTCTGTTGTTCCACGGGTGCTAATCTAATACACGTTTCATAATATAACTAGGTTTAGTTTCTGCATGTACAATGTGATAATAAATAATTGTATAATAAAAGAGGAGACAATACTGTACTGTCATTTTTTTGACGAGTTCAAAACATCGATAAAAAGGCGGAGTAATTTGAGATTTTGTTTCTAACGCTAAAATTGCACAGGCGTGTTCTTTTACTCGTATTTACCACATTAACTAGCATAAGACCTGGCATTGAAACTTAAAACTTAATTTACTAAGTTACTACGCCATCCTCAACCGATACTGAAACTACTTACAAAATTAGATCTTGCTTACAAGAGTTACAAGTAACTTACATCTATTAGTTTTGTGGGCCACGTTCTTAAAGTTCAGTCGCAGTCAGAACTGGCTCGAGTAGTGTCGAGGAATCGATACGAGTAACAGCTAAGTTCTAAGAATTCGGAACTTGGGAGTAGTTATTTGTCACTTTGTGTTAGTTGATCCTGTTCCTAGTTATGGCCTAGTTTATGTGGCTATCAAAGCCAATCGATTTGCCGTGGCAATTGGTGATCATGATCAATGATGCCGAAGCCTTTAAAGTATTCACCGGACCTTTTGAATTTGAATGCTTGAAGTGTTACATGTATTTAATTTAATATGCAATTCAATTAATCACAAAGATTATATAATAAGTTAATACAACATAATTAAAATCTAAAAGTTAACTAAATATTCAAAACTTAAAACTAAATAAATATACCTAATTATAAAAAGAAAACACCATCTAAAAGGCCCTCCTGCGGCATAGACCCCAACACACTGGCGGCATTACCTCTCTGTACAGCCAGAGAAATTCGCGCCAGCTCTGGGGTCTCCTAAAGTCTCTATTAGCCGGGACGACAAGGCTCTCATGAAGGCCCTCATGTCAGCCGACCAGGGACCCATTGTCTCCACTGCGAGCGCCGCAAACTCATAGTCCTTTAACATTTGCCATTGTTTGCTATATCAATTATTAAGTTTTTTTAAGAATTTTTGTTTAGAATAAAATCTAATTTCAAATCATAAAATTTTCTAAAAGTATCGCTAATTAATGCTAGTCATCAAACTCACGTGAGTTGATAAGTTGATTAGTCTACTATAATACTTAATTTAATATCATCACTTCACGTACAGCCATTCAGTCAGTCATGTTTAAATGAGACAATAAAAATGGCACTGTCACCACGATCACCATAAAAAGAACCAATGGCAACAAACAGAACAGATCGCCGTTTATATTTCAACCAATCACAAAGCCCGTATAATTCAAGCGGCTAATGCCTCCACGGGGAATAGCGACCGATAGCCTCAGGCGTCTTTGATACGTCTAACAGCGACAGCCGTGACAAAGCACGTAGCGCCAGACGGCTGGAACGACGTGCCCGCTCTCTGTTATCCCTATGTGCATCTCTTGCACAAAAGTACAGTTAAAATGAGATGGCTATAACAATGAGGCGAGTCACGTACGAAACGTAGTTGAGTCTTTTGCCCATACTGAAAGCTGATTGAAAAGTTTGAATAGATCTCATTTAATGGCCGATATTTGTTACAGAGCAAGGGTTTGCTGGAAAATTACCCAGACCATATTTTAATATTTTTTTAAAACTAGTTTGCTCTGGCAATTTTAGCGCATGCCAAATTGCCTAAGTACAACTTTCTAGTACTGGCGGTCTCTAAGCTAAGCCGGGAATACACAGACATACGGTATAAAATGTTTGCCATTTTACTACGGAAACCAACACGTCATAAATTTTGGTACCTGTTCTTGATAAAAAATATTAATAATTACTTAAATAACTTGCATCATCTATTCCCCCGAGTCCATGGCCTCGTTCGTCTTTGTCGCTTTATTCTCTTGATGATTGATATCTCTGACGTAGAAGCGGATTACATATGTTTTTGTTCCCTCAGATTAGAAGGCAAGAAAGATGGGCCGGAAGGAAGAAATATGTAACGCTGACCGTTTGATTACGGGTAGTTTTTGATGCTCCTTTCACTCTATCTTTTGCAATAGATTGAAGGTGATATGTGTTAAGTAAGAAGAGACCAACAACCTTATTGTCTCACTACAAAGATTTTGCACTGATCATCAAAACGTTTATCCTGTTGAAACATTCATTCGCGGCGAAAAATAATGTGTTAAATTTGGAGTACCTACTAACGGCCAAATAGTTTCATCATTACCATTAATAATATTACGGTCAAATAGTTATATCTTTCCGTTTCGTGTCGTTATGTTAGGTACCTACTTTGTTAGCTTTTACTGTTCCTCGCGGCTCCGCCATCCGTTCCATTTTTTTTTTAATTTCTATTTATTTTACCCGACGCGCCAGAAGACGAGTTATGTTTTAAATAATTAATATTTCATTAATTACTTTTAATAAATTTTAATTATATTTTCCCGTAACATCACATCACTACCTGGACTATAACAACACTTCCCATTAGTTCGGTCTGACGTCACAACCGAACTAATGAGACTAAAAGCATGGCAGTAGTTCGGCGCCGGACTTGTCAACCGAACTACTGCAACTAAAGCGTTTCTTCTCCATATTAACATTCCGTGGAACTTAAAAAACATATGAAAAAAAAATATCGAATTGGTCCAGCCGTTCTCCAATTTTGCGATAAGCAACATTCATTTTTATTTTTTATTTATATTGGCAGAATAAATATGCGTTAAACATTTTGCAAAATAATTCCATGAACAGTAAATCACGCCATTTCCACGCGCAGATGTCAGTTTCAACATAAAACAAAATTGCACCGAAATTTCAACATTCAGTTTCAGCAAAGAAAATCTGAACATTGAGGAACAAAATAGGTGACTTTTTGTTCCGTTAAAATAAGCTACATTCGGTTTCATACAAAACTCCTGTTTCATTCACACGGCATTATGAGTTGGACTTCTGTATGCAGCAAAAATACGCGACTCACAACTCAAAAAATTACGCTCGTCAGGCCTCACCCTTATTACAGTAAATACTCTATACTCTAAATTAGTAGCCAATTGATGCCAAATCTTTTTATTACACTAAGACGGCCCTTATCCAAATCTTGTATATCAAACATTTCTACATTAGTATTAATTAGTGATATATCCCATTGCCTCGCTCATAGACTGAACCCCACAAGGGTGCCCGATTTACATATCTGCGCCTTTCATAAACGTGGACCGTTAATTTGGTTGCACGAATGATTTGACACGATTTGCTTCAAAGAGCATAATTAGTTGAAGCCTTGCATACAAATCATGTTATTCGCTTTAAGGGCGTTCATACAATAACAATTCTAAAATGAGCAAGGAGAGTTTTCATGGGGCCTCTCCATGAGCTGGCAATACATTTGCATTTTCTCTGGTGCTGTTAGTAGGCGGTGGTGATCCTTTACCATATTTCTGTTGACTCATTAACTCGTCTTCCCCGCAGTTTAAAGGTACGGAAGTATTTATCAAATTATAAATTTCCCGCACCAATGTGTATTTACAAGCCTAAATAATCCCTTATGTGAATATCCAGTTCAACGAAGTTTTTTTTTTCATTTATTTCACACGATTTCAATTTACACTTGTGCGTTTGTTTTTTATTGTATACCAACTATCCCCTGTGTTTATAAACATTGCAAAGTTTCGTCCATAAAATGAATTTCAATTAATAACGACCCCATATAAAAAACAAGAGTTGCGAAATTTTACATGAAAACAAACCAAAACAGCGTAACAAAAATAGGCGCAAGCAGACCTACATAAATTTACTGTGAACAGGGGAAAACATGTTTTCACAATGTTATTTTTTAAGACAAGAAAACAAAATTTTAACAAAGTATTTGGTTTCCTACTACCTATTCCATATTCTTACTTTAGCCCTTTCTTTATCTTTGCTATGTTTCTCTGTCTGTTTGCAATCTCTTCACGGCAATTAGTGTATCTCAGCATAATTTTGCTAGTAGTTATTTTGGACCTAAAAAATAAAACATGGCTATTTTTTTTGCGGTACGATTTGAAAAGTTGCCGCGGGATGGCAATAAATGAACGCGTGAACAAATTCACGAACAACTAATTGCGGAATTTTGTGACTTTGGGTTGTCTTTGGACCATTTACGCTAAAATGGCTGGACATATCCAAATGAAACGATTTTACCATTCGATGTATAAATCACGTCTTTATCCCTTACGGGTAGACAGACCCTAAGTTAACAAGACCTAATGACCACGTTTAGCATGATTGTCAGCGTAAAGGTGGAAAGGGGAATTAAAATGGTGATGCGTTGCTAGCCGCATCGCCTACAACATGATTCCTATGATATTCTCTCATTCTCTCGATGGAGCTTTTCATAAATTCAATTTATCTAACAATAGGTATACAAAATCAAGATTTATTGTAGTGTGTTCGGGTAAAGCTCGAAACAAAACCCTGTAATATTTAATATAAAAAATGGTTTTATCACTTAAACCGAAGAAAAGTTTACAAATTATGAAGATAAGAGTCACAGAAGGGTTTTTTGACTGAATTATAATTAACATAGCACGAACAGATGCTTTTGCCAAATTTTACAATTGAATTTACCAAAAAAAGCGTATAGGGTAGGTACCTAGTTTAAAGCACTGGGAAGTCGATCAAAACAATGTACAACATAATTATATGTCTAGGTATCGCTAACTAGAAAACGCGGACTAAACTGTTGATCCAGACCGACCCGTAATGTGGCAATAGAGTCCGCCCTCTACACGCTTTTCGATTTAACTTATCGATAAAGTTCTAAATAAAATAAATAAACTTTCTAACATGTTTTATAACTACCTACAAACACAAAGATATTGAAAAGAGCTGTTGTTAAGTAAAACCACACCCTAGACACTTACAGGCAAAGACTTAAAATAGCTTGAAGAGAATACATTTTTTTGTTTATCATATTTGCAAAGCACCTTGCTATGTATAAAAATGAATTGCTGTTCGTTTGTCTTGCTAGAACTCAAGAATGGCTGTACCGATTTGAATAATTTTGGTTTAGGAATATATTTTGTGGAAGTCCAGAGAAGGTTTAAACAGTGAGAAAACATTTAAAAATAAACAGGAACGGGGCGAAGCCGCGGTGTTGCCCGCCACGTAATAAATATAAATTAACGCATTTTCGTTACCTATAGTTTTTACTTTACAGTACCCATTTTTAGTTAGTTAAGTACCTGCATTTTAAAACGTTCACCCCTAAAATATAACAAAGAGATTCCGACCAATTCTGATTGCATGTTTTATTTCTCAGTCATCAACCCCCTTATTCATAAACGCTCTATAGGCTTCCGCTAACGTAGCAATCGTTTTTTTGTCTTTATCTGTGAAAGGTAAATGTCAAAGTGACAGATAAGGACAAACGATTGCTAAGTTAGCAGAAACCTTCAGAGCGTTTATGAATAAGGGGGTTAAAATCGAACGTCGACACGGCAAAGCGGGCAACCTCTACTGCTTCGTGCTCCTCAGATAGCGGACTTGGCGAAATCACTGGAATCCAGGCTTAATGAAAAAAAGATGAAAGCGGAAGGGGGTCATTCTGCAAGATTGATTCGTTGGAAGTGCGGAGGTTTGCTCGCTGCTTTATTAAGAAATTCTAAATCTAAGTGTTACAGGCGTGCGCTCTTATATTTTGGCGAAGTCGTCGTAATCGTAAAAGTAAATGACAAGTATTAAGTTGAAAGACCGTTGGATAGAACACTTTTGCGTTAGATACACTTGTGGCTACAATGTTTATAAAAAATAACATTATAACATCAATGCAGTACTTTTCGATAATAGTAGATACTGATTTTCCTAATAAAGAAAAACCTCAGGTGTTCTTATAACGCTAAAATTACATAAGGTTTTCTATTTTTTCCCTCCAGGCTGTCAAAGCAGCTGCAACCATCTGATATTGTATGTGTCTATGTTTATGGGTGATGGAGCTCACGTACTACATACATACATACATAAACCACGTCTTAATCCCTTACGGGGTAGACAGAGCCTAAGGTAACAAGACTTAAAGGCCACGTTTAGCATGATCATTGGCGTATAGGTGGAAAGGGGAATCAAAATAGTGTTGGGTTGCTAGCCGCATCATCTGTAATATAATTCCTAAAATTTTCGTTTATTGCCTCGATGGGTTTTTACCATATGTGCGGGAAGAGAAGCAACTGGTACATTCTATGTTTTTCTTTACTCCCAGACGAGCATGAAAGAAGATGACAACAACTGACAATTACTTGACAAATAAAATGAGAATTAGCCCAAATATAATTTTAGAACTCTTTTCTAACAACAATCGATCGGGTCATTTATAAAACTTACTATTAATTACCTTGTTCTGTTTTATAACCGTATTCACTATCAACTAGGTATCGTGATTTATTCTTAGTAGGTATCATAATTACGATCATTAAAACCTTACACTAGCGTGCAACCAAGTAAGTTACAGTTATAACAATTTGATAGAGAATAATTATGTACGTAATCTGTCATATTTTCACTTTTAAATAATCCTCCCAAAACCTTACGTTTTCTGACTGTTTATTAAGGTTGTGTAATAGACGATAATCGGTGTCTAGTGATGCGGCCAAGTGGAAAGTAATGAGGCTATAATTAGTTAAACTTCGTTTAGGTACACAGACGGAAGTACGAACCACCCGACGACGACAGCTTCATTATTGTATAAAATGAGAATTTATTAAAAATAAACTGTTACAGATTTGAATAGAGGACAGAAAAGTCTGATTTTTATCTATAAAACTTTTCCCAAATACAGCAAATATTTGTTTTTTTAGCATAATTCCACTTAAATGGACCGATTAAAAACAAGCAAAGATTAAGCTTCACTTCCACCCTAAAGCTGCTTTGCCACCGGTTTCAACTACATAAATTTCTTTTCATCCAACCCTTATCGGATCCACTAATTCTAGTTCATCCAATTTGTAAGGATTAGCTGGAACCAACTAGGTATTACATGAAAAATGGCCGTGATTTGTCTCGGGGTTCCCAGTGAGCTACAAAATACTAACGTGACATTATTGTACTATTTATAAATATACTAGTTTTATGTAGAGAAACCTACTTTTTTTCAATGAATAGTAACGTAAATAGAGAATGAATAATGTAAGTTATGAATGTCTTTGTCGTGATAATTTCTAATCGAGTAACTCAACGTTATGTATCGTCTTGCAGAAAAAAAACTTATTATTTCCTAAACTACACATGATTAACGTCATGGTAACCTTCTCTTTATTTTACGCCGTAAACCCTGAATTCGTAATCAAACTAAAAACATCAATTTGGAATTTCCCGCCCTTACGGCCGAGAGGCGATCCTTCAAGCAAATCATGTGTAAAACCGGGCATCGCGCCCGGACAAAGAATATAAACAAGTGTAAGGGTCAAACGTGACTGGATTTAAAAACGGGCCAAGAGTAAATTTAAATTTTAAATACGAACCTTTGAAAAGGTTTACGATTCCAGCTCTACGAAGGAGTGTTTGGTTTTAAAAGTTGTTTGTCTAAGCGTGTTCAGGAGTGAGACAAGCAAGGCTCGTTAGTATAAATATTTCTCAGCTACTATTAATTTACATCGTACCTGAAATATTGAAAAGAGAGAAAAAACCTGAAAAATAGTATTTCAGGCGCATTTAATTAAAGAATTACTTACTTACAGCTTAAAAATGCTTTCTAGTTCTAGAATACAGTCATAAACCTACTATGAATGACGGTGTAATTTTTTTTAAATAATGTTTGACATTTTTGCCATGCTGTATACAGTCGCCACTTTGGTCCGGCAAACTTCACCAACTCTCGATTTATACAGCTTACCCGTATCTCCGAATGCCCGGAAATATGGAGAGCGGAATCGAAGTCAATCAGAATGAATGTTGGTGTTCTGAATGGAAAATAAATACGTGCTATTGATTCTGCTCCGAAATGTGAATGTAAAGCGAAGTTAAAATTTAATGACTGTAAAAGAGCAGCCGTATAGATTGGTACTCGAACGAGGAAAGTTTACTGTTAAATTAATAGTCGAATTCATATTTTATAACGGTATGTACAGTCAACAGTAAAAGAGACTGATGAAATAGAGTCCCAAAATAATCTATACAATGAATTAAGTGAAATGTTACTGACTATTGCAGTTTATTCGAAGTAAATGTACACGTAATGTGTCTTATAAGTGATCACATTTATTTCGATCTTTGAAACAAAGTGACATGCCATTCAAACAGTTAAACTCATTGTTGAGTGTTTCAAATTAAAGTGATTATCTATAAAATATAGGTTTATGGGACACCTGGGAGTATAAGTCAGATGTTTGGTTTACGTCGGTTATATTCGTGAGACAAACATGCGAAGCGACTATAACACCTCTCGTATCCGCTAAGGTTTGAAATAAGGTCGTATTATATAAGCTTGAAATTACTTGAAACATTCGTAATTATGACATAGCGTATTATTATTTCGTTTTGAAACACTGATTTGTCACTTCGTTTCTGTGCTTCGATGTTGGAATGATCATTTTCTTTTGACTGAATAAAACTTCATTTAAATTTGACACTTTGGTATAACTTGGTAATATATCTGTCACGTGATGCTAGATGTTTTGAAACGTTGATTTTAATCACTTACTTTTGACGTTGACCGTACAACCCATTATTACATCTACGTCACAGTTTTTCAGTATACTTTAACTACTTTCAACATGAAGCTACCGTATGACTCGATCATAATTACACAAACGAATAACTCACGTATAAAAGTCGAGTGATGCACGACATGTTTCGACTAGTTCGTAGTCCTTCCTCTTGGAGAGCGAAACGAACACTATTCGTTTCGCTGCCGCCGGGGCGAATGCTTCAAGACTAGAACTAGTCCGAAACATGTCGAGTATCACTCGAATTTTATACGTGAATTATCCGTTTGTGTAATTTTACTTTAACTAAGCTATATCATGCATCTTCAAATCTGTCTCTTCGTAATTATGACAAAAACGGAGTACAGCGAAGATCAAAACGTTGGATTTCTTAAAGCCCACATTGGAGGTAATAAAATAATAGTCATGTCTTGAATCTCTTCGCAGCCATTAGTGTCATTAAGCCGACCTAAGAGGAATTCCAGACGTCCTTTTCAGCCGTACCTAAGTGCCATAGTATCCCGCCACATCATTAAAACCACAAAGGAAATGTCATTAACCTTTGCACAGAATGTATCTAAATGAGGCATTACCTAGGTCGGATAATCCTTAGGAACGATACGTGACCGGTATTTGTAATCGAGTCTTTATTTTTATACTTCCTCGACGTAGGTACTCTGAACTTTTTTGTGTAGCCCAAAAGCAAGGCAATTAGCAAGCACATCGGAACCGCCTTGATCGCCGTTTTTAGCAAGACGGTATGATATACTACAAAATGGATTAGTTTTACAAAAGCAGAAGCTACTTATTTTATTATCTATCTCACCATTTAGTGGGAACACTGCAAGGCAGTTGCGTCTGTGAGACATAGACGTAAATAAAACAACATCCATAAATTGCCTGAATGAGTGTTTTTGTCGTAGATGTATCGATTTTTCTCATGACTCGTTTTCATTAAACTCGCGAGCAGACAGAAGTAGATTACGTTAGCGTGGAAACCGAAACAAGATAAGCGCAGTGCCAGCTTCGCGGTAAATCACCGGGAAATGCGAACGTTAGGGTATGTTCGCACTAAACAACAAACATAAACTAGTTTTAATGTAATATTAAAAAACAAAGTTAGGATTATGTAAATCTGACTGAAGACAGAGCGGCGTGTAGACAGCAGAGTGACAGTTGCTGCTGCGGCGCTTTTGGGTTTGCGAAGAGAAGAATATTTAAAGTAAATTTAACAACACATGTTTTTTCGTCAGAAGTTACGTTATCATCGTGTGTATCATGGGATGCGAACACATGAAGCCGCCAATTTCAAAACGATAACGTTACAGTTGCAAAACTTTCTTTTTTTTTAATTACCTTGCTTTCATACTTGGTCCTTAATATAGACCGTTTTTGTATCACTGTTGCTGTCTCGCTTCTGCTGATTTTCATAGCTTAGCGGAGAGATGCGACATGCCGGACGGGCTACTCAGTAAGGAGTTTTTACTTTGCCGCTATTTATCGTCTCCTGCCTATTTAATATTATTATCACAAAATATTATGCTGGCGTGAAATCACTGAGCTTACCGACTATGTTACGGTCTTTGCCTGTCAGGTGTCAGACAGACAGGGCTTGGCCTTTCCTTGTGAAGAGAGTAGCGTAACTTAATACCTGCGTCTTGCTAAGGCTAGACTAGACAGACAGCCGGTGAGATTGTATTTCAGATCGTTCTTTAAACAAACATGGGGCAAACTACACCAATTGACCCAGTCCCAAACTAAGCGAAGCTTGTACCAGGCAAGGGATAAACATTCTTATATATCATTTAGATAAAAATGTACATGACTCGGGCAGAAACATTCGTATTCATCATACAAATGTCTGCCCCCTAACGGGATTCGAACCCGGGACCTCCAACTTCATAGTCAGGGTCACTAACCACTAAGCTATCCGGTCGTCCATAGTCAGTTTGTTTTTTTTTTATTTTTACTTCTTTACGCCACTCTTCACACATACTACGAGTATTAATTAGCCAACTTTACCTAATCGCGTTCAAACGCGCTGTCGCGGTTAAATTCTTTCGGCATATTTGTCTCAGTTCTTCGTAGTAACTCGATTCCGTGCAATATCTGGTTAAAAAAGCATGTTTTCTGTTGTATGTATGTGTGTAAAACACAAAAAAGATGAATATAGGACAACACACATGCACAAAGGCGAACTTATCTCTAAAAGGGATCTCTTCCAGTTAACCTTTGAACGATTGACAGGACATAAGTATTAAGCAAAAGTAGATACACAGAAAAAGTAAAAACCCGATCGAAGCCTAAAATAATCTTAAATGCCTTAATTTTAAGTATATAAGATAATAATAAACTACACATAAAAGATAAACACGATAAACTAAACACACAATAAATAAAAATATACTACATAGTATATAAATATATAGATACACACACAAGTTACAAAACACATCACATTCATTCAAGAGGAGAGGAGATTTTTATTGTCAGTGTACTTAGAGAAGTAGGTTCTTACAAGATAGAATGTAGACGGTCAAAGACTCTAGCCGTGATTGTCCAATTACAAGGAAGGCTTAGTGCTCTTTGAGGGATATCATCATCCAACAGTGAGTTTGAAGATTAATAAATAGGAAAACCGATTTAGCTTTAGAAATAGAAATGAAACCTAATAAAGCTATACTGTAGGCAAATCCTTACAAAGCGCTCCGTACTTCTCTCTCTAATTTACGCACTAGTCGTTCCATTGCAAACTTAGTCTATGGCGACGTGATTCTGAATAATTATTAGACCTAGAATTACTAGAACATTTGCAAAGCTTTCTGTACGAAGTTTGAAGTAGACCCGAAAGTTCATTTAACTTAAATTTTAGGGTTTATCTAAAACTATACGCGCGGTGTGTCCCTTGTGTTGCTCTTACTAATGCTATTATACTCGTACAGTACCTAGGCTTTTATTTTATTTGGCCTTTTGAATATTCAATTTTACGAATCGATTTTCAAGTAAATAAGTAGGTACTTATTGTGGTGGAGCTGACTTATCTTTTACCAGCCAAAAAAAACAGTGTTAGAATGTAGTGAATATAGTATGTTACTAGCTATTGCCCGCAACTTCATCTGCATAGAATTGGTTTATCGCTATCCCGCAGGAATTACGCAATTTTTCGGGATAAAAATTAGCCTATGTGTTATTCCAGACTATAATCTATCTATGTTCCAAATTTCATCTAGATCTGTCCAGTCGTTCTGGCGTGAACGAGTAACAAACATCCATCCATCAATACAAACTTTCGCGTTTATAATATTAGTAGGATATACCTAATTCAGATAGTGCTAGTTTTGTGGTGTTTTTTAGGAATCATGTTTGTCATAGGCGATGCGGCTAGCAACCCATCACTATTTTTATTCCCCTTTTCACCTGTACGCCCACAATTATGCTAAGCGTGGCCGCAAGGTTTTGTTTAGGCTCTGTCTACCCCGTAAGGGATAAAGACGTGATATATATGTGTATGTGATAGTATGTATGTGGTGGTTTTAATCATCAGTCCAAAACTTTCAATAACAGAATCCTTATTTCCTTACTAATATTATAAATGCGAAAGTAACTCTGTCTGTCTGTCTGTCTGTCTGTCTGTACAACCTTTTCACGCTTAAACCGCTGGGCCGATTTAGTTGAAATTTGGTATACAGATAGTTTAAGTCCCGGGAAAGGACATAGGATAGTTTTTATCCCGGAAAATTGCATAGTTCCCGCGGGATAGCACAGCCCAAACCACTGGAATTTTTCAAATTTAAGGCGGAACAAAGTTCGCCGGGACAGCTAGTGAACTATAAAACTGTGCTATTTACTAAAAATGTCAGGTGGTATTTATGGACTGAAAATAAAATAAATCAAAGCTATTTCAATCCGTATTTCTTTGGCAGTAACAGTATAAAAGGAAATAAATACAAGTAGTGTATTGACCGAAGCAGGTAATATTTCTTGCAGAACAGAAGCAAATATTTTATTTTCCGGCAGTAAAAAACCGCCCCCGGTCCGGCTCTATAAAACTTAGTCACATGAAAGATGAAGTATCGGATATAAGGTCGGAGCCTCAAGTAAAGCGATTATTATGTAACGCAGTAAATTTTTTAGTGCCTTACTATTTCCTGCTGGTTTGGGAGCAAAAAAAAATAGAATGTACCAGTTGCTTCTCTTGCCATCGAGAGATTGGGCGAATCTTTTAGGAATATTGTTATAGGCGATGCGGCTAGCAACCCATCACTATTTTGATCCCCCCTTTCCGCCTATACGCCCACAATCATGCTAAACGTGGTCTTTAGGTCTTGTTACCTTAGACTCTGTCTACCCCGTTAGTCATAAAGACGTGATTTATGTATGTATTACTATTTCCATCAGCTTACAAGGTAGAATCAAAGAATATGACGCTTTAAAGCGTATTTCGGTGATAGTTGCTGTTGGTTTTTGTTCAATATGTTACATAGATTTATTTATATCCTGTTTTTTTATAATCTACCTAAATGAATTGAAAACAACAAATAAAACTAGAAAGATACTGAGGTTGAAAATTGAAACTATTTTCCTTTCGTTGAGACCTTGAAATCCCATGTCACATTCTTACTTACACCTTTATTAGCACCGAAATAACGACAAAACTATAAGTATTCAATTTTCAACAATATATTGACTAAATAGCTGTTACTAGCGACTTCGTCTTCGGAACGTTTATTTATTATTGGCCCGTGTTTTCATTGCTTAAAGTTCATACTACCTTTACACATTTTACAATGTCGTCACATTATTTGTATTCCTATAGGTTTTTCCAAGAAAATAAACGTCTCGGCGGAGGCACACCCGTGCCCCCAGACACAATAAATAAGAAGTGGTATGAAACAGAGAGACTGACTGATAAAGTTAATTTCACATTTAATGTAGTTTAATAGTCTGATTTACAGCATGGAAAAATTCTCATATCGCTATATTAAAAGCCACATCTCAAGACGTATCGGAAGCGAATTTCAGCCCGCCGTCCCGTGTCCAAGGCTTGTCTACATAATGTATGGAAATTTTAAATCTAGCGCGAGCTCTCTCCTATTGTACCTAAGCAATTCACCTTTTGTTCGCATTTTCTAGAAAACTCTGGAATATGAATGGTAGTTACAATCTATTTTATCTACATCCATATCATAACTTCCCTACAATATGTTCAGGGACGATTAGCAAATGGTCTACATTAAGAAACTTGTATCTGTGGGTGTATTATAATGTTTACTTTTACGTTAGAGTATCAATATCCATACTCTAATGTGTGGTTATATTATAATCTTTACATTACAGTATCAATATCGATACTCTTACATTCAAACTTCGAACATCTTAAATAACAAAATCTCTTTCTGTTGTCTTAAAATTTAAGAAAAAATATATATGTCAGTCGTTTCAAATTTCTCGAACTTTCGAAGAACAGAGAATAATGTTACCTACGTATTTTGATGTGAAAGCGTTTATTGTAGAAAACTTATGATATGAATGTAGATAAAGTCATGTATGCGACTGTACATAGTTAGGCATTAAACACTACCCACATAAATAACTATTATATGGAGTATCCAAATGCTGATGCCGCTACCGTTTAAAAATCATTTAAAAAAACCCTTACAAGACTTCGTTGTTCGACCGTCCGTCTGTCTGTCTGTCTGTCCGTCAAGATCCTTTTTCTCAGGAACGCGTATAAAATTGAAATTGATACCAAATAACCCTTCGCGGTCCCTTAAAGCTGTAAAAAAATCAAACCACTAAATTTACACAATCAAAAACATGACCGTTTAACTCGCATTTCTCATAGTACATTCACAAAGAGGATCAAAACCTATAGGGTACTTCTCGTTGACCTAGAATCATGAAATTCTGTATTAAGATACTTATAGAACAACTACATTACTACTACATTACAACTAATTATATAAATCAAATCTGATTTTTGTCTGTCTACTGAATAACCAATATAAAATGACCTTACACTTCATACATTTTGCTTAGGAGCAGGGCTCTGCTAACACTGGATATTTTATCATCTTGGCTAATTTGTACGAAAGCATCGGTGCTCACGTCCGCCTCGCACTTGACCGCTTTTTATTAATTATATTATATACAAAAAGGAACGCTAACATGCCCAGTAATCCTCGAAATATACATGGTCTGGGATCTAGGTCAGACTGGCTTTACATTTAAATAACAGAGTGGGAAAATGCTTTAACAATAAATAGCTGACTTACTATAATATGAAACCCGTTAATAAATGTTCCTTTTCAAGCGTGATTCTTTTCGTAGTCGTATACTCTTCTTTAGGTGGCCGTGGCGTGTCATTATAACAAATTTATTTTGAGATGCTTCTGATTTGCTAAGCATTTGTTTCACGTGACTGTGGGTAGTTGCCGGGAGCAACCGCGTGTAACGTCACAACTCGGATTTGAGCATTACATTAGTGAATAGATTGCTCACTACGCATACATAATATTACGAATTGGAACATTAGGTAATTAGTGCTTAATACGGTGGCAGTAACAGTTGCAATGTTAAGACAAAATACATGACTTGGCTTCTAATGGAAACCCACTCAGTTCACTCTGATTATTAATCTTACGTAAGTACAAAATTAACAGTATTGAGTGGATTTAACCATTTTATGAGCAACTGCAATCTCAGCTATAGGGTAACCCTCGTGTTCGTTTGCTTCCTTTGTTTCATTAAATTATAATTGGATACGAATTGCTTAAAGCGCTTCTGTGTATGGCGTACATTTAACGATAAAATTAAAAGTAAGAAATGATAAACGAACCCAGAAAAAACATATTTCGAAATGTTCCAAAGGCCGCAGTTATTTGAGAAAACCGCGTACAAATAAGATGAATAATTTCTTTTATGCTATAAAATTATGAAAAGCAACACTGTTGTTACTAAGATAACTAGTAGGTAGGTACTTACGAGTATACCTACTATAATGAAGGGACAAAACCCTAAGTGGACATTACAATAAAAATCACTTTGTGTGGTTTGCATTCCCGACAAACTCAATTTAAGAAATATGTTTTCCATTCATCATGCGTAAATGCTTTCTTTACATTTTTAGGTTTTGTATTGAATTAAGCGCTAACATTTTCAAGTCTTGTTTTGATCTCCCTCAAAACCTTTTTATTTAGTCCAGGCCGGTAAACGAATAGGTAAGTAAGTAGGTAAATAATTTGGGAAAAATATTTGCTTATTAAAGATAATTTATGTTAACTTAGTACTACAACGTCAGATAAATTAGCGAATACAAGTTTGTTTTCTTTGCTAACTTTTTGTGGTACAACATTCGTACGACTGTGTATATAACATGCATAATAAAATCACGTCTTTATCTCTTACATGGTAGACAGAGCCTAAGGTGACAAGACCTAAAGGCCACGTTTAGCATGATTGTGGGCAAGAGGAATATATTCCGGCCCTTTTTACTTATCCCGGGATTATCAACAGTTAATCTCGGGATCCCGGGACAGCCCCGGGATTGTATTGGTAATGAAAAGTGGCGACAAGAAGTCGGTAAACAATTTAAATCAGTGTTTCATTTAACTTTTAGCAATGTATTTAAATTTCATATCTTTAAAAAACATTTCTCGAAATAGTTCCAACTAATCCTGCATTCCGCAGACTCAAAGGATTCATAAATAGAAACATGAAAGATTTATGCATCAGAACCTGCTTGACCCCAGCTTTGAAGTTCCAAGTTCAGCGAACTGAAAACATGTTCATATCGCGGGGGTAGAAAAATTCCGAAGCAAACAATGATCAATGGAAAAAATAATCCAAATTCATAAGTTCTTGTTTTTTTTTATGTTAGATAGGCCAGACAAACGAACTAGTGGGTCACCTGATGGTAACTGATCACCACTGTCCATGGACACCCGCAGCGCTTTACGCGATGCCAGTGCGTTGTCGGCCCTTGTTAGGTAGTAAATCAATTTAATTTTGACAACCTAGCTGCTGCTCGCAATCCCTGTTCCGTCGGGACTACGGAATTTCATATTGTTACCTTAGGCTCTACGTCTACCCCGTAAGAGATAAAGACGTGATTTATGTACATAGTACATTTGAAATATGTATAAGTGAAGGTTAGGACAGTGCAAGTGAAACAACAGCCTACACACTCGATTAGGCAAGTTAGACGCAGTTAATTCATTAGATACGTCAATCAATCCAGTAACGGGCCATCAAAGATCCTATCTCCGCAATTGCGGCAATGGGGGTCAATTGTGAATGCAGTTATACCGCCCATTACGGTTTATTATGATTAAGATATTTATTAAAATTGATAAAGGGTGAACAAAGCATTAGCTTTGTAACGTGGGGGTTGAGTGACGATTCTATAAATAAGTTTGATCACATTTGTGGCTGAAAGGATGATTTATAGTATTTATGTCTAGGACAGATACGAGACTGCTTGTTACAGCCACAGCTCTCTGTCGAGTGAATCTCAAACAACAATAATGAAGAAAATTACAATTACCTACGTAAAAAACAACGTCAAAAAAAATCACGAACTAAACATAAAAATCCCTCCTATATCGTCCCTTGTTTAAAGGTTCCCACTATAGTATCTACCTATATCTCTTTCTGATACTCTGTTTTTGCGCAATCGTTGTGCCCTCTGTTAAAATTGGTGTTTAAAAATACAAAACATTAAGTATTTGTCTTTAATTTAATACAATTTGTCATAATTGGCCTAATTCTTCAAGCGGTAGTTTATTCCGCCAAACAGCTTTACTTTACCAACGAAGCGCTGATGGATAATTTAATTACTCTACCAAGGTTTAGGTATTTACAGTATTTTTTCTTTTGCTATGTTTAGCCTGTAAGTTTGTTATAATGTATAAAGTAAATAAATATTCTATTCTTCTTCCTCTATTCTTCTATAGTTTATTTTTTTAGCTGTTCGTTATAGATACAAAGCCCAATTTAAAACAAAACAAAAAAATTGACTGTAATTATAAGAGCGGAAGACGTACTAATTGTCCTTACTCTAAAACTACTTACAATTTCACTGTAACCGAGTCCCCTAAAATCTTGATTTCCAAGTAAAACCCAATTAATTTCGACTCAAGACAATCAACGGCAATTCAAAGAAAAAAGCGTCACGTGTACGGAACGGGTCTCAACATTTGTTTCCTCTATCTCTTTTCCACTTGTTTCAATCGTGTATTTTTGTTTCATGTCTCTTCAAAGATTTCGTCGAACGTTCTCGAAGTTTCAGTAAAGTTTCCCTTTTTATTGTGTCCGTGGGGTTCCCGAAATGGCACCGAGTTTCGTGTTAGAACATTATCATTATTTCGTTGTTGATTCGGCTAATTTGGACGCGTAAAAGCTTAATGACGCCTGTTTAATGTAAATATTGTTTAAAACAAGAGTTATAATGGCAATGCTCCCTCGAATGATAATGTTAAGATGACATAACTTGATAATAACTCTCTCAAAACGGCTTCATAAGATCCAGTCGCTGACAGATTGAATGACAGAGCCAAAAAAACATTTTAAAGAACAAAATACCGGAGGGTTACCGCAGTGCCAAAATTAATATTCTTTATTAAGTCTCAGTAATAGTTTAGCACCCTTTGGGCACAAAACCCTAACAAGAAGTTAGTAATACATGGGTAGGTACTATAAAATCTGCATTATACCTACTTCAACATCATATACGAGTATACAGAACGGTTTTTGGTTTGTATTTCCACGTAAACTAAGAAGTATAAAGTTAAATAAATTTAAGTAGCGGACCCGAACCTTATCAATTACGCATATTATGACGTAAGAGGGTCCAATTACATCCAGTTACCGGGACCAGACACTTATCCTGGAATAGCAAATAGAGTTTTAGTCCCGGGGGCTAACTCCGCAGTTTGTTTCGGGAGTAAGTGTCTTACATATTGAAAAGAGCATTTGCCCGTGTTTTTAATCTAGATTTTCCACTTTTGGGAATCAGAACTAGGTTGATTTTTACTTCAATACTTAAAATGGTGTATTTATAGGTAATTTGAATTCTTTGAGCAACTAAATAAAACAATTGAAGAAAATGTACGAACAATACATTCCTAAGTTGCTTTTGGTTTTAACTGCCACTGCACAATCTAACTACCAATTCACCACCACCTATGTACCCACAGTGCGCGACCAGTGCGATTCTCTTTAACACAAAGTCATAGTCGAATACTAATTCACATCGATACCGTCCGAAAACGATCGGTAATACTCATAACGATTCTCAATAATCCATAACGACGATTCGCAATAATCTATAACGTCGAAGCGCAATAACGGCGACAAACGAGCGAAATCTCGTCATGCCATAATCTAAACGATCGCGACCCTAATAATGTATAAGGGATGAGCTCCTTTAGCACAGTAGTGATAATATCTCGGTAATTTCCGTCCGGATTTAGATTGGGATAGTAAATTATAAAGTGGCGAGTTTATTTCTAAAGCGTGATACAAAAGGTTTTGTCTTGGCCCTTGTCCAAAGTCGAAGGAGAAAACTTCGCGGTCAAAACTGGTGAATTACCCTAATATAATAAAAAAAGAACAAAGGGGATGAGTTTACAGAAAGCGTATCGACTGAAGAACAACTGAATATGAAAAAAGAAAAGAACATTTTACTAGCCAGCTAAGGGGATTTAGCTACACACATTTATGTCGTGATTGATGATCCATGACATATTACAGGTACACCGGCTCAAAACTATATAGAGCGAAACACGTATGATAATTCATACCTACGTGATTAATATATCTTCTACCTACGTTTGATGTGTATTAAAAAGGAAAGGATGCTGGAAAGTAGGGCAGGTCTAAATTCTTTAAGTAGGGCAGCATGGTGATTACTCTGTAGATAAAAGCCACAGTTTTTAATCACAGAAAGGAAAGGATCTCTATGGAGTTAAACAGCTGTTCATTGACGCACAAATGTTGCTACTATGAAGTAATTTGTAAAAATACTGAAGCTAACTTCACACATCTGGCATAAAATCAACATTATTATTTAAACATTAAACTTAAACGTAAGAAGCATAATACCTGCTTATTGAAACTGTTTTGCTGTTACCGATTCCATCTATGTAGAGTAGATGTTGTACTAATGAACACACATTGTTCAATCATTGAGGGAATAGGGTGTATAAATAATGCAGCTATAAATTGGATTCTGTCACAGATTGCTCTGGATTATCCCAAATTACTAGCTCATTAATTAAACTTTCACAGTGAACATCACTCATCGAAATTTAATAGAATCCACGTACAGATGTGCGCTAATTTTAATAATGGTTATTAATAACATTCATTTGTGAAAAGGATTATTACAAGGGTAAAATATTTGGCACTTAATTCTGAATCCCCTGTTAATGTGGATTTATGAAACTTAATTTGATATTTCTTGAGAAATTACTGTAATCAAAACACAGCATAATTTAACTATAACGCTTTATGAGCATTTCGCTCTTACGAGAAGTTTATTTTGTTCTTATCAAATTAGCAATTAAATGAAGATAAAAAAAATATCCTGTACTATTTTGTGTAGTGTTAAATAAAGAACACTTGTAGGTACTCACATATTGTAATTGTACTTCATTACATCGTCATAGAACTAGACATAACTAGTTTAAAAGTACAATAACGTTCATTGTCGATAGCAAATCGGTGTACTGGGAATGAAAGAAAATATATCTAAGTTTGCTTAAATTAATTCAAAGAGTCGTCTCGCGGTCAGAAGTTCATAGATTAAAAACACAACAGTGGCTTTTAATTGACAGATTTTCAAATTAAAAACACAGGTTAACTTCTCTATGTTCATTCAAGGTATCTACCAGGTGCGGTCACTTAAATCACCAGGCTCATAAATCGAACTGATGAATTGCAGACCTATTGTCTAACGCACATTGAGTCGCAATTGCAATCATCACTTCAATCCATAAAACGGTACAAGCTTGCGTTAGAGAGAGATGCTGAACACCCTAACCATTTTTGACAAGTTTTGAGAGATGTAGAAATCTTGGATGCTCTAGTTTAACATCTTCAAACTAAATACATCATAGGATCATATAAAGAAAATTACCAACCGAGGTGTAAACGAAACACGTTAAACATTTTTCTTTACACGATTAAAATCCAATGCCTATAAATACCAGCAGAGTAAATTGCATCAAGTGACTTTAATAATAACACAACCGCCGATTTTTGATAGAATCGCTCAATACGTTATTTATTATATTATTAATAAGCTATGTCTAGCACAACATCTAAGTGGGAGGTGCACTTTTACATTATAATTATATTTTAATAACCGAGTGACGTTGACTGACGAGGGAGCGGCGATTGATTCGAGCTAAATTTAATTTTAGGGTGCATTTGCCAGACTGCAGCAGTGACAAAGTAGCTAGTAACTCATTCTTGTATGATACGTGAAGTGAATCTCTTTCAGCTTAGTAACGAATGCTACCTACTAAGTAGTGTTTGTTTGATAAAAAAAAACATCGTTAGTATTAAATTTATATCCATTTTTATCGAAGTGAGAAGTAACATAATTCTCATGACGAGAATTAAAAAAGTAAGTCGCGTCAACGCCGACTCGATGAGTGAACTGGGTGCGATCTAAGGGTGGTTGATGACACAAGATCTTTCTCATTATAATTAATAATAACGTCTTTTTGTTAAGTTACAACTTGATATTTCATTTAATATAAATTGTAAATAGTTAGTTTTTCTAATTCTACTACTGAAATCTGTGGTTATTTTTGTTTTTGTTCATTGAAATGGAACTCCGCAAAGTAACGTTTAATTCAATAAAATGTTATTCAAGACATTTGATAGGTCTGTATAGTAAAAACATAAGCAAAAGTAGCTTCTGCTCTCGACGTTTTATTGATAACCCACCTGTACAATATTAATTTAGAGTATACTATATCTCCATTATAAATGTCATCCAAATCCAGCCGGCCGTTTTGGCACAACGAACACACACTCACGAACATCAGCATTTTATAAAATTAGTATAATAAATAGTATGAGCCACCGTCATAAGCTGATTAAAATTATTTGAAGAGATATCGATTACCATACCAGTCAAGCAACAAGTCAGTTTGCAAAACGTACCCATTCCTGATCCAGTAGACGTATTATTAGTAACGTGTCAGTTACTCGATACTCATATTGCTACAACTAAATCAGCCTTCGAACTTGTCTAAATGTTTCGACTTGTTGAATTAGATACTGCGGTATCGGATTCGAGAACATCCGGTCACGTTATAAATGGTGGGATTGTTGTGAAATTAGAAGAGGATAGGTAAGATTACAGTATCGATTGAAGCTTTTTGACTTAATTAGCTTGTGAGAAATTAGAACGTAACAGATATGACGTTCAAGAGGGTGGTGTGTTTAATGTCTCTTGATGATCATTACTAAACCATTAAACGTCTTATTATTTAATGTGGAGGACAGAAGCCTGTCTATGTCTACAGTGCCGGAGCTCGCAACACATCCATTATCTCTTTCTACCCTTAACTCATACTGTTTACCAGAAAGAAACGGTGAATAAGATTATGACTCGGAGTGCGTTAGATAACAATAGCCTTTGTGACTCTCTCTCCGAATATGTTTTCTTTTGCCTCTGTAGTCATAGTTGTCTAACGCATTCCCCAATCCTTTTATCAAACGATTAAGACAAGAATTGAAATAGATTGGAAATGTAATTTGGATTTCTCGTGCGTTAGCCTACTGTGACCTCAGTCTCCTCTTACTCATAGAATGGCTTAACACTAGGTTTCGGTGTGTTAATACTATAAGTCCCAAAATTATGTGAAAATTTAAGAACATCGTATACGTATGCTAGTTTTGTAACCAATTATATCTTCGAGACACTGTCTTTCCATCAGCTGATTGATCGCGAATGACAGGGTAGGTAGATAACAGACTACTAAAAATGACACATTTGGGTAGCCTCTCAGATATTATATGCATGTACCTACGCCGAAGTTTATTTAATCCTCGAGATTTGTTCTTCGGTTAATATTATACTTAACTATCACAAAAATAAATTTAACAGCCACTTTATTTAGTTCTTGACTCGCTAATTGCTACAAATGTCATGTCTCAGATACATACGGTGATTCACAAGCTGCGTCTGGACTGGTGCCAATTATATGCTTTAGACTAAAAAAAGCTGACAGTTTATAGGACTGTAAAGACATTCGTAAATATAACTTATCATCCGGTTAGTTTCTTCTTGGTCTTTATGTCAGTTGGTCTTTGATGCTGACTCCTGCGTCCTCTGTCTGGCTTAGTTTACGTTCTGTATTGTTATGTTCTACCTTAAACATCTTAAATCAAATACAAGGAAAGCGGCCACCAGAGAAGAGTGGTGGTGTGTTGTGAAGCTTGCCACCAATCCCTGAAGTGATGACCATGACCACTCTGTCAAGAGTGATACCGACAAGGAAGAAGAGAATTAAGTAAGCCATACATACATACATAAATCACGTACCCGTACAGGGTAGACAGACACACACAGGGTACCAAGACCTAAAGACCACGTCCCGCATAATTGTGGGCGTATGGACGGAAAGGGGAATCAAAACAGATGGATTGCTAGCCATATCGCCTATTTAACATGATCCCTAATATTTTCGCCCAATCCCTCGATGGGCTTTTACCATGTGTGCGGGAAGAGAAGCAACTGGTACATGCTCCCAGATCAGCATAGGAGAAATAAGTAAGCCATACGGTAAATAAATAAGTTCTACCTTCAATTTCTTGTTCGTTTCAGATGCAGGGTTATTGATATAACAGTTTGATATAATTGAAGATAATTTTCCTGAAAAAATATTTACTGTGCATACTCGTAGCATCACAACGTACCTAGTAGTCGGTTCCTTAACACTAGTGAAACGGCAGTGGCGACCTTAGAATCTTTCGCGACCTCGATATCATCGCATGAATACATTGAAAGCAGCTTGCTGTCAAGTTCTTAATTTCTTTTTGAACCTTAACAACTGTCAAGCTAGCTGGGCCGAGACACAGGCCATTAATCTTAAACGTACTTCGCAGACTTCGGAGTTGCATTAAAAGTTCTCTTTTAACTTTTACATTATTTTAACCGTGCAATAATGAGTTCAATAATTAGACTTGGGTTGTTTTGGAATGCTGGATTAAAATAAAAGATAAATGTCCATTTCGGTTTCAGTTCAAAAGGGTTTTACAGTAAACAGTCTCTCGAGGCTGACTTAGATATTTCTAAAGTAGCAAATTTATTGCGATTAATGATTCAAACTTTGTGGTGGAGTTTTAGTGGATTGTAGAAGGGCGGTGTCAAATCTAAGTAGTTTTAGAGTAAGAAAACACGAAATAAGTATAAAAAGAACTGATGGTATTTCTGGCTGACCTTTAACACCATATATTTTTAATAGTATTAAGAAATTCGAAAGACATCCGAAGAATTTTCTTCTTTTGAACGACCTCTATGCTCTTTCATAGAGCAGGTTGGCGCAAAAGTTTATTAGATGTGGCCAATATATTCCATATTACTCAAACACAGACACAGTTTTTCCATTAGAATTATAATTAAACAAGAATAGATTATGATCATTAAAAATCTTTATTATAAATATTAATCTGTAAAATACGAATACTTCTAGACTAGGTCAACATAAAGATATAAAAAACAGCAAAAAGGATCAGTCTTCTTCCTCCGCAGTGTTCTATTCTGCCCTTCCCCTGGGAACTACATCGTGAGCAAATGCTAAGTTATTCAAAGGGGCTAAAAACCATGTCTACTTTTTGCTGTTTGTTTTTGCCGGACACATATTCATGTTCAAAATAGACACCGACTCTCCAGAGAGTTGCCAGAGCAAAAGAAGTACCGCAAGATGCTCAGGGCCGTGCTCGTTGGCGGTTGAATGTAATAAAGCTTTTTACTTACAACACCCGGGTCTCTTTAGCTGGCGACACTGAGGTTCAGGGCAGTAATAGTTTAATTTAATATGAAACAGTTATACCATGCGTAATTTATTAAATTTAGTTTCAACTTAACTACGTTATATGAAAGACAATTCTTGTGATAATTATGCGACAACATGTACATATAGTTGAAATTTTGTAAGCTGACTACTTTCCATTCAAAGCCATTGTATGTATTGTTTAAGCCAACTGCTAAGAAAAAATTAAGCATGTCACAAAAAACGCATACATAACTACCATTTTTCTTAAGTCACAGGGTTGAAATTGCAAAATTTACTTTGTATGTAAAGTGGTCAGCTTATATTCAACTAAACATCCAAATTTATCGAGCAAGTAAACAAGTAAGGACATGTCACACCACAGGCACTAATAATATTTATTTATGCATGGAACGGATGGGCAGCGTTCGGGAAACTTCGCGATATCTTCTCGTTCAAAATTCCGCAGTGCCTAATCAGTACGTGTGACTTATGGCTCTGAAACGTGGTCCTTGACTGCTGGCCTTTTGAAGAGGCTCTGAATCGCTCAACGAGCTATGGAGAGAGCTATGCTCGGAGTTTCTTTGCGCGACAGAATCCAGAATACGGAGTTTCGCTGAAGAACTGGAGTCACCGACATAGTTCGAAGAGTATGTACGTTGAAGTGGCAATGGGCAGGCCAGATCGCTCGTAGAACAGACATCCGTTGGGGGAGAAAAGTACTCGAATGGCGACCACAAACCAGAAGATACTGTAGGCAGGCCTCCCACTAGGTGGATCGGTTGCGGGAAACCGGTGGATGCAGTGAGCTACCGAGCTGGCGTTCTAAGAGGGAAGCCTTTGTTCAACAGCGGACGTCTTCTGGCTGTTGATGATGATGCAAGGAACGTGTTATTTACGCATTGATTGCGAAACGCAATCCTCGCGAACGGTACGGCTACGACTCTATATCATTTTTTACTTTAAAAAACATTCTACCTACTAAACGATTGAACCTTCTTTAGTGATATTCGTAATCCAAAAAAAGCGAATTTAAAATCGAAACTCACTCCGTGTCTATATTTTTCTGACACTTGTCCGGAAACTGATTTTACTCAATAAAATGCAAATAGAAATTACTCTCATACAATAACATGCCAACAAACGCGACCCATTTTCATGCGTGACCGCCGGCGTCAAATCCACGCAAATCATTTCAAAACTGATACTGAATTGCCAACCATTTTGACGGAAAGGAAATTCTATTTTTATTTTCTCGAACATTCAGTCAAAAAGCCTTTGGATTTTGAACGGGTCGCTTACAAAGTTTGAAGTGTATTGTGATGGAATTCTTTGATTCGAGAGTTCTTGGAAGCTCAATCAAACCGGTGGAATCCGTAATGTGACACAAACAGCTGCACATGATAGCTATTTGGGAATAATTCGATGAAATTTCGTTCTTGATACTCAGAAACCGACTCGCAGTTTTTTTCTTCAGTAAAAATTTATAAAAAATTGGCTACCTATGTGATTCATTAGAAATCGTACGTAATATAAATTTAAATAGAAGTGCACCGTCCAGTACACCTTATACACGTAAGGCAGCTCTCTATACTACCAGTAAATAAATTAAATTCTTACCAGCATCAAAAAAGGTCGGAATCCTTACCAAGTATCAAATAGTTTACAAAAACGAAGGCCAATCCATAAGGCGCTTGGAGCGGAAAAAGGAATCATGTAGCATAAATTTTTCTTTGGTAGATAAAGAAAATTGTGTATTTCGCTTGCATTTCAATAACTCAGGAACCGTCAGCAAAATAAACCACTTGATTTATTATAAAAAAGGGTGGAGGGAGATCTTCAGAAGCACTACTCTTTGTAGTTGAATAACAAATCCTAAACCTAATTTTTCAGTCTCGTCTGAATTATTTCAGCGATAATCTAAGCGTTCCATGGTGATCACTTTATATTGTTATGCTAGTTAGTAACTAGTACCAAGTATATCCTACCAATCCTACTAATCCTACTAATATTATAAATGTGAAAGTTTGTGAGTATGTTTGGATGTTTGTTACTCTTTCACGCCAGAACGGCTGGACAAATCTGAATGAAATTTGGAACATAGATAGATTATAGTCTGGAATAACACATAGGCTTCTTTTTATCCCGGAAAATTGCGTAATTCCTGCGGGATAGCGATAAACAAATTCTATGCAGACGGAGTTGCGGGCAACAGCTAGTATATGATAAATGCGAAAGTTTGTGAGGATTTGAGTGAGTGAGTGAGTGTGTATGTTTGTTCCTTCTTCACGCTGAAACGACTGAAAGGATTTGGATAAAATTTGGAACGGAGATAGCTGGTACTCCAGATTAAAACATAGGCCACTTTTTACCCCGGAAAATTGCATAGTCTCGCAAGATAGCTATAAACACAATTCTTTGCCGACAAAGCCGCGGGCAATAACTAGTATGTTAAAAAAACGAAGACGCCTAAAGCCTGTCAGTTTGTGAGTCATGTTTGAGCCCATACACTGTACCCTTGGCGTGTTATTACGAGCCCTGGGGGTTTCCACAAAAATGCTAATGGTTCTCAGTTGTCACTCAATCAAATACTTTTTCTGTGCACTAGGAAATTTGACTCTGGTTCACCTGTCTTTCCCTTAACCCATATCCTCGTTGCTAACAATTATTAGGTACATTAAGAAACAAAACACGGGAGTATTAGAAACGCCGACACGTCCTGTAGTTTTTTCAATCTTCATCTGTCTTTCTGTCGGTTTACGCTAATCTTGGAAAGATTTGAATCCATTTCACACGTAAAACATGGCGTTTTCGCAAATGAGCTTTGTCTGATGAAACTTACAGGACTTTGTTTTTATAAAATTATGCCAGATCGGAAGAAAACTATGTTATCATTTAAAATTTAAAAACAATTAAAACTCGTCATTCTTTTGTTTTACACTGAAGTTCTTGTACGAATACTTGTACTCAGATGACAAACTATAAATATTGTTTGTGTTTTTTTCTTTTGTTTTTATTGGTTCCATTTTGCGTGTACCTAATCAGCATTTTACACTTCGTCGTGAAAATGTATCTACATTTACTCGGATCGGTTTTCAACACCTAAAGGCTTATTTATTTCTATCCCCAAGGTAATAATATCATATTGCCGTGGGAGAAAGAAAAGTTATACAACAGTTTAAACTTTTAACAAGATAAAAGGGACCCTAATGCCTGGGATTAATCCAAAGTAGCGTGAAAATTTTATTGGTTGGACAAAGCTTTTATACATTTAATATGCGAGACAACGTAAATAGTTTACCTACTAAGTAAAAATTATAATTACACATAAACGGGTAACTCACGTATAAAAAGTCGATTGATGCTCGTTTCGCTGCCGCCGGGGCGAGCGCTCCAGGAAGAAGGCGAAATAGTCCGAAACATGTCGAGCATCACGATTACACGTGAGTTATCCGGGGTACGTATTCAAATACATAAAGTTTAAAATGTATAATGGGTTAAAATACATAATGGTTTATAATATATAATGCGATTTTCTCAGAAAGTTACAAATTAACAGGATTGTTATAAAACAAACCTAACCTAACCAAAACCAATCTATAGTAAGTAAAAAGTTCATTTAGCTAATAGTTTTACAGAAAATTGCGTTATATATTTTGAACCATTATGTATTGTAACCCATTATACATTTTAAACTTTGTTTTCTGATCCGCTCCCGTTATCCGTTTATGTGTAATGATTAAGTCTCACGGTAGTTTCATGTTGATAGTAAAAATTACCAAAATAGGACTCTTGTTTCGCGATGTCCAGTCTGTCCGTCCATTCATCTTTCCGCGGCTTAGCCCAGAGAATCTTAAATACAATTACGCTGCAATTAGACATGACTGTTCAAAATAATGACACCAATTTAAAATCCCTCCAGTAAAATGTAAACTAAGGACTTTTTTCCCACTATTTTTAGCAGAGGGTTGTTAATTCGACGACCGGATAGCCTAGTGGTTAGTGACCCTGACTATGAAGCTAGAGGTCCTGGGTTCGAATCCCGGTAGGGGCAAACAGTTGTATGATGAATACGAATGTTTGTGCCCGAGTCATGGATGTTGTATGTATTTAAGTATATATTTATCTACATTATATAAGTATGTTTATCCGTTGCCTAGTACCCATAGCACAAGCTTTGCTTAGTTTGGGGCTGGGTCAATTGGTGTAATTTGTCCCAAGACATTTATTTATTATTATTATTTATTTATAATTGCTACCACGACCAGGATTTCATTTGACGTTTCAATTATATTCCAACAGCCGTAGTCACGATACGAGTACACTGAATTGGAGGGTATCAATGTTATTTAGCTGCTTGAGTTTTCCATGCTGGTCTGGGAGCAAAGAAAAAACATAGAACGTACCAGTTGCTTCTCTACCCGCGCAGATGGTAAAAGCCCATCGAGGGAATGGGCGAAAATCATAGGAATCATGTTACAGGCGATGAGGCTAGCAACCCATCACTATTTTGATTCCATTTTCCACCTATTCGCCCACAATCTTGCCAAATGTGGCCTGTAGGTACCTGTTACCTTAGGCTCTGTCTACCCCGTAAGGGATAAAGACGTGATTTGTGTGTGTGTGTTGAGTTTTTTATTTTGCGCGATTAATCGTTCAGGGACGTTATCCCAGAAGTTATACTAATACATAGAGAAAATAACTAATTAGAATGGTAGTAAGAGTATATCCATCAGTATTTTTCGACATACTGAGACAATTTTTTCTCAATTGTTTTTCTTTTTTATTTTACATGGAACAAACCCTTTAAAAGTGTAATAAGGATTTTGATTATAAACATACTTTTTGGTATTTAATAAAAATGCCGCTCAACGACTCAACATTAAAAACGACATCGATCATAACAGCTGCTTGCTCGTCTTTATTTACCCCTTTCGACCTTCGGCTGGCCAATCAGAGTGCAGTAATCGCCGCATGAATTGTATGACATTTCCACTCTATTAGGTTGTTTGCTCTATGCGTTAGATAAATGAATTCGAAACTATACCGGGTTTCCTTATTTATAGTTCGATTTAGGAATCTATTTGCGAAATATTAAGCTTTAGGGCTAGTTTCACCACTCTCTGTTCAGTTCCTGATATCTTAAGTGTCAGTTATCTATGATTCCCAAATGGTAAAGTAGCAAGGTACCTAAATGTTGTTTGTTCAGTTGTTTATTGCTCGACTAGTTTATTCACCGATTTTAAAATGAAAACTATTACAGCAAAGATGGGGGCTTGGAAGTTGAGGAAAAAAAATTACTATCATAGTTTCATATATAAGCCGTAAAAATATAATTAATTTACCAAAGCCAAAAATATTGTCAACCCTAGTAGGCTGTCATGTCAGGGAACCAGATTATTGAACAGAGAGGCTTAACTAACTATTTTAATAATTATACCTATTTTAACGGGTTTCATTCACAAAATGTTTACTACCTCAATACAAGGATGCCATCATGTTCAAGTACTGGCTTCAAAAAACGTCAAGTCTGAAAAAATATTATGTTGTCAATTTCAAGTCTTCTAATCGGTGCCCTACAGATTTATTGTTCCGTGGTTTATTTACCATCATTTTAATTTAACTTTTACTATTATTTTGCATCTGATTCCGTAGTTCCAAATAAATCGCCTTGAGTGAAATAGTTGCTTTTAATTTCTAAATGTCTGAAAATTAGAACACAGAAAAATCCGAAAAGTAAAGCTATGGCCGGGAATCGAACCCGGATCCTCGTCATTCCGTGACGCGTGCTATACCCCTACACCACCCATAGCAGGTGTTGGCGTTGTAAATAGTTCTTCTATATTTCTGTTTTTTGTCTATTGTTCTTTTATTTGAAGTTGCTTTTTTAATACGTGTTTTTTCTCAAGTCACTGTCTGTTGGTCTGTCTTAATACATTTATCACATCAGCTGCTTTGGTTTTACTTTTCTGCTCCTCTTTTTCTGCTAAATAGCTATCGAATCCTTTATAGCAGGTATGAAATAGTTGCTTCGATGTAAAACGTGTGGGTGAAGTCCAAAGACATTTTTTAATAAAAGAAAAGGTCCTTGTTAGTGAAAGTCCGTGGAAACAAGAAAGCCAGACGAATGGGTGTTTCAACCCAGAGTCGAACCCTGACCCCGCTTCGACCGTTGACCCGATGATAACGCGCGGAGGTCTTCATAATTCAATACTGCTTCTGAATTTAGATTTTGCCATTACGAACAGATTGGTGTGACAAGAGCACGACACTGGTTAATTAATACATGATGGTTATGGAACGGTTTCAAATTCATTTCTGTATTTAAATAATATCTGGTAGAGACCGTTTTTAACCGAAATGCCACTTTTTTACTGCATGATTTCTTATTTTTGTAATCTCACTGCACTGATTGGTCGGGTTCATTATAGACTTTTTACTGTATTTGTAAACCCAAGTTTTTCGCGGCCAGTTTTTGACAGCTTTTCTTAATTTTTTCTTTGATGACGAGAATGTAAATTACAAATTATTGGAAGGCTGCCAGCTTACGAGCCGTTAATAACTAGCACGATTTTTTTTCTAATTGCGTAGGTAGTGATAAGTCACAGATATTACTCACAAACAGCATACGACTTACATACATACATAAATCACGTCTTTTTCCCTTACGGGGTAGACAGAGCCTAAGGTAGCAAGACCTAAAGGCCACAACTTACAGTTTATCGATAAGACGCACAACATGGCATTAATAATTACCGTCTATGCTTTCATACAATAACCATTTATTTTTGATTAAAAAGTAGCTTTAAAGTCCAGTATTCAGACTAATAAGCTAAAAATAAAAAAAACACAAAAGCTTATTGTAATTTTTCACGGGAAAGCTCCGTGGCAGGCTAAACGGAATACATGAGAAGGTAAACTTGGAGCTTACGCTGCTTACGGCGGGCGAACCTATCTGAGCTTCATAAAATATTTATACGAAAACCAGATACATAGAATAATTTGGTAATAATCTGTATGAACAGGGAATATATTTTCTCGTAGGCATAGCTTTGATTAAACCCAGAGGGCGACTTAACGAACGATGGATTCGGTTTTCTAGAATATGGTACTGGAGCCGGGATTTACGTATCGTAACGTACTCGTAGAACTGAGTAAACCTTTCACCCGGTAAACGTCTGGTAAAAAACAAGTGACAGGACAAGAAACTGCGATAAGTAAGACTCACAACTCTCAGAACCGTACCACGTTTTGGAATAACGAAGGACCAATTTTCGGGCCTTTTCTTTTCTTAGCAGTCAATAGTGACATTCTCACGTTGGTGCGTCGTTTCTCTGCTGTTTGTTGACTATGTGAAACTGTTTTTTATTGTTGCTATGAAGAAGTACAACGTGGAGAATAAGTTATTGTTCAACAGTGGCAAGTGTGAGGTCATGTCGTTCACGTTCGTGGTCGTCTGTCCGCTTTGAATTGCATCGGAGGGGAGGGGATGGCTGGCTTATTGGATGTTTGTGACCTCAGAATCAATTTTAACCCCCTCGTACCTCACTTCAGACGCACGTGCAGAATGTGAGTAAGGGCCACTTTGAGACTTAAAAATTGTTTTCAAACAGCTTTATTTTTCAAGTAAATTAATGTGACGCCAAAATCGACACTCTCGTGACGTATGTAAAAAGAGAAACAAATGCAAACCTGCCATTGCATGAAACATACATAGATGCCGCGTCTTCTGCCTACATTTTGTTCTAGTTACTCCGTGAGATACGAGCCTAGTTACTATGTTTTAGTTAGTTGGCCCCTGAAGTAAAGTTAAGAAACTTCCCCGGAACGATGTACTCAGTTACCTTTACGTATAAGTATACCTTCACATGGGTGAAACTAAAGGCCTGAATATCTCAAATTAACCTATTTTTGATTCAACTTTATACATTAAAAAAAATGTTCTTCGTTTTAATCAAAGAATGTACGCTGCAGAGTATGCGTTCTTGATTACTCGATAGTTCGAAATACAATGTAATTGCATAGAGTAAGTAGTATGGATGGAAAGGGGAACCAAAACAATGATAGGTTGCTAGACACATTGGCTATAAAATGAGCCCTAAGATTTTCGCCTATTCCTTCGATGGGCTTTTACCATCTGCGCGGGAAGAGAAGCAACTGGTACATTCTATGTTTTTTCTTTGCTCCTAGACCAGCATGGAAGAATCCATACGCCCACAATCGTGCGTCTTTAGGTCTTTGAGTCTTGGGCTCAGGTAGAGCCTTTAAACCTGATTTATGTATGTATGTATGTAGTAAGTAGTAGGTAGTGTGTAAAATTTACAGACTGTGGGCTCTTAGAATGCCATTCGGGTTTGTCTTGCTGTCTCCCTCGCTCTTATGGGTTTGATATATGAACCGGCTGATGATACCCGAAACCTGAACGGCATTCTATGAGCTCACGGCCTGTAACGAGGTAAATTATATTTGTGACCTCCAAAAGATAAAGTTTATTTTCATCCCCGTCAATATGACGCCTGCCGCGTGTGACAGAGGAACCGCCTGAAGCATTATGCGTCCAAATAGCCGGGCTTAGTAAAAAAAAATACAGTACACATAAATGAAAAGGTGCAAAAATGTGTAACCGTCACGGATTTTTCAGGAGGATAACTGTTCTGCATTGTTTAGAAAGTATTCCTGCTAAATTTAATGATACTTGCGCGTGATAAGACCTTGTCCGAGTTCTTTCCGGATCGCTACTCCCCTCTTACTCGCTCTGTTGTATTCAGTACGGAGAGTATACCAATACATTCGGGGAAATAACTGCGACAAAAGAAAATCAACTTAGCCCTCCAGGTTGGCAACGCATTGCTACCTCTCTAGCTAGTCTTGCCTGTCTCTATGGGCAATGGGGCAGTGGTGCTTACTTATCTATAGTAGCTCTTGTCGTGTAAAACAAACCAGCAGCCTTAATCTTCAATTAAGTGCACATTAGTTGTATTTCTAAACGACACTGAAAATTAGAACACAGAAAAATCCGAAAAGTAAAGCTATGGCCGGATATCGAACCCGGATTCTCATCATTCCGTGATGCCTGCTATACCGGTACACCACCCATGGCAGGTGACGCCTATGAATATTTCTATCTGTACCAGCTCTCACGTGATCGTGTTACTATGCGATTTTTTTCTCGCCAAGCGTCATCCGTTTGAATGATGTGTCTGTACGACACAATTTCAAACTCTCGTGAAACATCTACTGCTCACTAGGAACGAGAGAAGGCGCTGTTTTTCAATCGATGGGTACTATCAAATGAATCAAGAATTTTACTTTTTGATTTTTTATGTTTGCATTTACGGTTTTACCCTTTAGAAATTAAATTTAAACATAAACAATCAAGAAGTAAAATTCTTACTTCATTTGAAAGCATATTAATTGTGTTACTTTTATTAAGTAGTGTTATGTAGGTACTCAATTTATGAAATACTAGCTTCTGCCCGCGACTTCGTCTGCGTAGAATTATACATAAAAACCTTCCTCTTGAATCACTCTATCTATTAAAAAAAACCGCATCAAAATCCGTTGTGTAGTTTTGAAGATATAATCATACATAGGGACAGAGAAAGCGACTTTATTTTATACTATGTAATGATAGTGAAGTGTTGATCTACGAAGGTGTCACAACAACTTAGTTCACTGACTGATACATCATGTTGAGATTTTGACGTTCGCTGCTCAATCGCGCTGAAGCCCTCGACAGCATGAATAATTCATTTTGATATGACAATCTTTTATAAACGCTAGGTATATTTCTAAATAATACTGAAAACTAGAACTGAAAAACAGAAATTGAAAAATCCGACAAGGAAGCCAAGGCCAAGCCAGGAATCGAACCCGGATCAAGCTGTGATGCGTGCTCACCACCATACCATACATGGTGTACAAGTGTTCGAATTCTGCTATCTGTACCAATTTTATTGTCACGTGATTTTAATATGCGATTTTGTCTCCAAGCGCCATCTGCTTGAACGATGTATCTCTATCTCTACGACTACGGCACAATTATTATCAACGTCAGGTGCACAAAAGACTTTAAATTACTTAACAGAATACGTTATGTGTAAATTTTTGCTTTTACAGAGTTGTTCTCTAAGATTTTCATTATATTATAATTAAGTAACTACAGCATAATTGAAGTAGTTATGTGCCGGATATCCGAGCGGGAAAAATATCCATTGCAATCGTGTGTTAAAGTGTTGTTAAATTAAACACAGTTTCATGTCCGTTGTTAGCGGATTTTTGTAAACAATTTAGCATATTATATCATTATCTACAATTTTCATGCCATATAATTCTATTAAATACTACTTAAATGTAATTAAAATGTGTTGATTCACTTTAAGTAGGTATTATTTAATTGAGTGCGCAAGCTATTGATAAGTCAGCATTTATTTTTTATTACTATGTATTTGTGCTGGATGCGTCAAGCTGAAGACAGGGCGCTATGGGGCTCATTAGGGGAGGCCTATGTCCAGCAGTGGACTAATATAGGCTGATGATGATGATGATGACTATGTATTTTCGTAGTTAACACATTTTTAGAAAGATCACTACGCTTCAAATGTCAAACCCATTTTTCTATTTTCAATGGTTAAGACAAGATCTTCATGGGATAAATGTTAACCAGCTGTTATCTGTTGAAAAATTCTATTAAACTTTCATTGTTTTATTTCCATTATTACACATTATTGCCAAATAGGTACCTATACTGATAAATTAACATACCAGATCCTCTAACAAACTTCATTGTAATCTATCTACGCTGCGTACCTAGAACGTTTATAAGTTTCAGTAACCAAATCATGAGGTTAAGCTTCACCAAATTAAACTTATTTATAGTAAATACCGTTTATGAATACAATTTTAGAATTACTTTTAATTTTCCTAGGGTTCTGTCACTGGTGGAGTCTGGGTCTGGTCAGACCTTGACGTGGTGGAAATGGGACCTAATTTGAAACCCTATTGACAAAAAAACAACATCAATGACATAATATGAAACAAACTATAAGTACTTAGACTAGAGTCAAATTTGTACTGTTATTTGTTTTCAGTTAAAATATATGTGCGAATTTTTATGTTAAGTATTTTTGTTAATTTTTCGTAAATCATAATAATTACTAATACTTACTAACTTATAATTTTATACTACCTAGCCCGACTTTCTGAAAATTGGTTTTTCCGAAAGCAAAACTTTAACGCCGAAATTGTTGAATTTTGTAAAACATACAAATTATCCAAACTTTATAATGTGGTCACAAATGTATGTATGTATGTATGTCTCTATGCTCTTTATTTATTTATTTCCAATTTCGGTAAACCTTATTTCTGCCATCTATTCTTCTAAATACATTGAAGCTTCAACAATATTTATTTATGCTTTTGTTAAACCAGTACTTAAAGCCTCGAGCTAGTATCGCAAAAGCTTCATGGTGAAGAACCAAGCGGGAGTGTACGATGATCTTACAAAAAAATATTATTATTCTGACATGACCGGTACAAGCACCCGTATTTTAAAAAAGCAATAGCAAATCTGAAACCAGAATCATGATTCATCGCCTTAGAAGTCGTGATAATTAATACCAAACATAATTAATTTGATTCTGCTTTTGATGTTATCTAACAATACCTTCCTATACCACGAAAAGCCAATAATTACAGAATCCGCCTTCAGTAAATAAAAACCCTGAAAATCCCTGACTCATCAAAACACTCCAATTAAAAAAGGGCACACTCACCAAATTTGCTAAATCCCGGTCAATGTTTGAACTATTTGTTCTTAGATTCACTTAACCACTAACAAACGTCACACTGTCACTCTGGAAAAGGTGTACTTTATTATTATGAGCACGATGTACTATTTTCGTGACCGAACTTCGTGAGGGAGCTGCGAACGACGTAACCTCACCCTACGACCGTCGGGCGTACACTGGACGAAATGACGGCTCGGGTTCCCTCTCTTCCTGATCCCAGACCAGATGTTTAAATTTTCAAATTCGGAATGGTTTTAATTGTTTGATTTGCGTCAGGTGTTTTGACGGCCAGTATCTAGACGAGGGTTGAGATGGAATTTAATACGAAAGAAAGGGTGAGGTGGCATTAAGTTACGGTAAATCAAAACATAAGAATGAAATGAGAGTAGTTTAGGAGTAATAATTGAAGCTGTTAACACAGCCGTTAGCACATTATTTTTTATCAACTTATCAAATGGTGTGGATTTGGTTTTCATTGATGTGTTTTGTCTGCTTGTGGTAACATTCTAGCATTTTTGCACTTGTAGCGTACCTATTTCATTTTCAAGAAATTCACAAATAAAAAAGGTATATCCATTCACAGCACTTACATAGTCGCACATTCTATTTAAAACGCTGTTAAATAAACTCTTAAAAGGAAGCAACCTATCCTTGTCGGGATTATTTCTAGTTTAGTTCAAGTCGATGAAACAGAATCTGTTATTAAACGTGGAAAAGATGAAGTGTAATTGGCTTGGTATTAATCAGTTATCCTCAACATTATTTTCACATTATTAATTTTGTTAGGGCTAAACAGGAGGCGAATATAGTTTTATTCAATTATCATATGGACAAGCGAATAAAATAATATAACATGATCAGTTCGGTAACGACTTCAAACCCACCTTTGCTCCTACGCTTCAAAGGGACGGATATAACCTCATTATGTCAAAGTGTCTAAGTTCTCGAGCTAACTGCAGCCTGGTGGCTCATACAAATATTTTTAATAAATGATAAACAATTGCTCATACTTGGTGACAAGCTTATTATCCCAAAAAGTGTAGGTAAATTCTAATGGAATCCCTGTAAAATATCTCGAGGTTATACAATATGAATATTCTTTATTGGACACCACAAATCAGTACAATAAGCATCAGAAGTTAATAAACAGTCGAAGAACTCAAAATCACACACAACTCTACCTATCGCCATAGTAATAAAAAAGTGTTGTGAAATATTTTTGAGGTCTGCAACTTTTTATCTAGTTTTGATGATGAATGAATGAATTGTTATTTAATTATCTATGCATATGGGTTATTTGAAATCAATCCTACGTCCAAAAACGGGTAAATATGAAATTGCAAGATTTGGGCTAAAATAATACTGCATCAATAATTATATTGATTATCATTAGATACTGACATCATCACTACATAGTATAAAATAAAGTCGCTTTCTCTGTCCCTATGTCCCTATGTATGCTTATATCTTCAATACTACACAATGGATTTTGATTCGGTTTTTTTAATAGATAGAGTGATTCAAGAGGAAGATTTTAATGTTTAATTCTACGCAGACGAAGTCGCGGGGAGAAGCTAGTTACCTATATATTTAAATTTAAATTGTATGGACCTGTATGTAACTTGAACAAAAGACGTTCACTTTGCTACTCCGCTACTATTCCTACGTTGTTCGCGGAGTAGCTAGCTAAATGATTGTTGTTCATTAATGGATTAATGGACCTCCGCAAAGTATCAGTCAGTAACTAAATTTTCAACGACAGTTGTTATAAACAATACCTAGTCAATTCGACTGGATACTATAAGTTACTAACCAATTCAAATGAGATTACAAACATGTTTACTTAGATTTGTTTTTCTTTTTATTTGTAGCTTTAGTAATGTTAAATAATTGCGTTATGAAACGAAAGCAAATTTTTAGGGTTAATAATTTTGTATTGCAGCCGGCCTTACAACAAAGCTCAGTGAACCATTGCGCCCAGTGACGTGTAAACTGTTGTAACTCGTAGCGGACGCATTAAGACTTTGAACGTCAAACGACCTCTCACCTTTTGTTTAATAAAAAATCAACCTGTAAATCTCTTCCAGATGCTTGATCTCATGTTAAGGCACTTGATTATCACCTGGGCATATTTACAGCTGTACGAATCCTAAGCGATTTCATTAAGAAACTTTAAAACCTAATTTATATTTTTTGGTCTGAATCTTCCATGCTGGTCTGGGAGTACAAAAGAACATAGAATGTACCAGTTGCTTCTTTTTGCGCACATGGTAAAAGCTAATCAAGGGAGTGGGTGAAAATCGTAGGAATTAAGTTATAGACAACCCATCAATATTTTGTTTCCCCTCTCCACCTACCTATATGCCCACAATCATGCTAAACGTAGCTTTTATGTCTTATTACCTTAGGCTCTGTCTACCCGGTAACGGATAGAGACTTTATTCATGTAGGTATGTATTTTATTGTGTTAGGTTGTGACTCCAACAAAAGCTCGGCTGTAGCTGATTTGTTGAGCTGACTGATTTTTACAGCTGTAAGATATTCCTTGACCCTTTACACTATTGTATGCTTAATTTTCAACTGGTTCCACAATGTATGGAGTAAAATATTGCAGCTGTCAAAAACCACAATGTCAACGAACCAGCCACTTTCTTTTTAATCTTGCTAAACCATTTTATCGAGTTTCACAAACGCAAAAACCATTCTATTAAATATTAAGCAAAGGCAGATTTTCTATTCCCAAGTTCTTAGTAACAAGGATGGGATAGAAGGTTTAAACTATCCGACTATTAGCATTTTATTGCAATCATTGACACATGACACCCAATTTTTATCAGACTCTCACTTTTCTCTCCTTTAGACCTAATAAAAGGATAGACGGAGATTTGCGAACTGTAAAGTCAAGCAAATTTAAACTACGTATGCTTTGCCTCGTGCACTGTAACAACTGCAAGTATAGAGCAAGGTCCAATCGGCCTCAATTGGCCTTTCAGAACTCTGTATTCTCTTTTTATTTGGCCTTTTATGTGTGTTCACCCCAATAATAAACAAATAAGAAATGTAATAAGCCCAGATTACCTATAACATTTTCTCGCGGCGAACTTATATTAAATGTAAGATTATTTTCCAAAGCGCCAATTTGCCGAGTTAATCAGAAACAACTATGAAAACTTCCAACACTGATATCACAACTTTACAACAGCTCTGCTTTCTTTTGAAACTTTATACCAACAGCTAAAGTTCGCCCTTCTCACTGTACTCTGCTGATTACGGTCCAAAAGCAGACTAGAGTTTCAACCACAGATTCAGGAATGAAAAACAATCAAGTACAAATAAAAGCAGTTTTATGAAAGGAATAGTTTGTACGTTATATCTTAATTCGTAACAGAACTACGATTGTAATGTGGTGACTTATACGTTAGGTTACCATAAAGGCAAAGGCTCTTCTCCAAATGATATGTTCATATTTTATGTATACCTAATCTTGACTGTGTGTGTTGGCAGTACCAAATAAACGTTTTATCTATCTATTCTGTCTATCTATTCCATCAAAATAATCAAATAATTTGAATGAGATTTTGAGTCAGGCGCTACTTTAGATCTTGATGAAATAGTCTTTCCTGGGCGAGCAGGGGTGCTACTCCGAAATTCGAAGTTCGTATAAAGCCGTCCCTTTCGCTCTTATATTAATGACTATTAGTACGAGCGGAATGGCACGAAACGAACTTCGAATTTCGGAATACAAGGCCAAATCTGTATCTCGCCAACAAGGCGCGCTGCCGTTTGCTCCAGTTGCGGTCCAGAAGCCTTACAATGACGTCTTAATGCGATTCAACTACGAACCAAAGTTGGATCAATCGCTGTCAGATCCATACTAGAAGTGTCAAAAATGACAGCTAAAGAATCGGAATTGAATCACATTAAGACGTCATGGCAAGGCCTCAGCTCGCGCTGCAGGCTCTCCCGCGCCGCCTTGGTCAGCACAGCAGCCCGTTCAGCTTTGAGAACTTGCCCGCAGTGATCACATTCGTCACACGGGATATGACCAGCAAAAATTACGTCAAAGTAGTTTCTTGGCAAGAATTTGTTGTTACAGCGACTTAAAACAGTAAAGATAAGGGACGAGGAAGAACATAAAAGTTGTAACCATAAGCCAAGATTATTAAGTAAATACATAGAGGTATAGGATGGAATTCGCAATATTCCTATTGAATATGGGGGCGAAGCCACGTGCGCAAACTCGTTGGAAATATGAAGGCTTTCCGTAGCTAACTACATGTTCGTGTCCCCAAAAAGTTCATAAGATCAGGCTTCAACTTTCTGTGCGCTGGTTGCACACCTAGTTTGGTTATTGTTACAGTACAAACTTTAAGCCGCGGCTCTCTATTCGCTTTTACGTATTTGAAAGAAGGATGCAACCAAGCGAGCGAGCGAGCGAACCTGCAGACAAGCAGTCATGCAGGCGAATTTATGATCATGCGAGTATGCCAGCGAGCAACAACGCAATGCAAAAAGAAATCAAGATACTAAGTGATGCAGTAAGTAGGTAATATTAAAATTGTTGAAAGTGTCAAAGGGTAACAGACAGAAACTTTTGCATTATTCCATTCCATTCGTGAAACAGACTGCAGCTAAACACTTATTTCTACATACATACATAAATCACGAGCTTATCCCTTACTTATTTATTAAAGCACTCATTGTACCTACCTGTGAAAAATAATTCACTGAGCTTAATTAATATCATACTGCTCGTTTCTTGGATATTTTATTGCTACGCGCAGCACCCACTGCCTGAGGCGAGCCCTGATTTTTCCTTATTAATTTGCGAGTTCCTCTCAAAATGAAACGAGGTGTTTATATTTTTATTACTTTTGGTATTTGAACCCTGGTTACGTTTGAGAGGTAAATCTTAACTATATAATGTAACTAATTCGCTAGGTTTTTCTCCAGCGTCCTCCAAATAAGATTATTTAAAAGCGTCTTAGAATCGAGTTAAGACAAAATCAATTTGTACCCTCGCCCTGACCAGGTTTCGGGAATCAAATTTGATGAAACTCGACCCTTCAATGTGATCTTTAAATTATTCTAAGTAATTTAATTTTTGGTCTTTGTAGATGGATGATTCCAACAAATTATGCGCAATTATTTTGAACAATTAGACTCTCGCTCTCGAAGAACGTATTTTATAAATAGCATGTTGCTATAATCTGAAACGATAGACATCTAATTTGTGTAATAATTATTCCCTGGCCCCCCAGAGAGCTGGCTACTAAATTCTACTAATATTATAAATGTGAAATTTTGTAAATTTGTTACTCCTTCACGCTAAAACGGCTGGACGGATTTGGATGAAGTTTGGTACAGATAGCTTGTTGTCTGGACTAAAAGTACCTTTTTTTACTCTTTATCCAGATTTTCCCAAGGGATTGGAAAATCCCGAAATGTGCTTGACGGAGTCGCGGGAAACAGCTAATAGTTTTTAAAGCATCGTTTTTCCTGTCATTAAACCTTTCAGCAAACGTAGTAAAAGACATATAAGACTTTTATGACAACAAAAAACGATTCCAATTATGAGCATATAATTCGGAGGTTATGTTTGCAGGTACTTTGAATAAAATGCGTCTCTATATTAGTATGTAGCGACGGCCTTATTGCCGTGCAGTTCGGTTGCCAGTCCCCATTCATACATCACAACACCAACATTCAGACATCTAACGTGTTAAGACACGCGTTTGTCGTGACTAATGTTCGCCCAACATTTGGTCAAGCGATCACCCCACAAATCTCTACATTGGCCGAACAATCTCGGCCAACGTTGGCCAAGGGGAGTGTCTGGCACACCGCCAATACACATGAATCATCACGGCACAAACCACGGCCGATTTGTCAGCATTACAAGTCTGCGGACGCGACGGACTTGGTAGTACCCATGCGGACAAAAATGGGTTATGCCTTTTGGAAACAAAAATATGCAATGCTATTAAATACTAAGGGATAATTAACACGTGTACTGGATAGTTTATCGTGATTACGGGTGTACAGGTGGAAAGGGGAATCAAAACGGTGATGGGTTGCTAGCTGCATCCCCTCGTGATTCTTAGAATTTTTGCCATCTATTCGATGGGCTTTTAGGATTTACGCGGAAAGACAAGCAGCTGGTACATTCTTTGTTTTATATCTGCTCCCAGACTAGCATGTATTGTTATTTATCATTTATACAATCTATTTGATTAAGTAAAGCTGTCAATTGCTAAGAAATACACTTGTTCATGTTGACAAATAACGCAAAAAATAGGCTCCCGGTTTTTAAAAAATCGTGAGAATACTTTCGAAAGTGATGAACAATATATGCTGAATCGAATAATACATCTCTAATTGATATTGTCAATTATTCAAAATGTTATTTAAGTCTTAGTTTTGTAGCGATACGCACATTCTGACTATTTATTTTCGAGTTTATACAATTGACGGAAGTCAATAAACCTATTATACTAGTAAGAGTTACTTTTGCGTTTAAAATTAAACTTATCAAATCCAAATAGATTCAGTTTTATAATTAATTACTCCGCGACACCTCTGTGTATAATCACAAGCTCAGAAAAGTTTGTAAGTAAACGTTTAAGTTCTCAAGGAGCGACATGTCAAGGCACTTGCTTCAAAGTTTTCTTGTTCATTTAACAATAATTACTTTATGCAAAGCAGTCTGTTAAGTAAGTGAAAATTAATTCAGTTAAAAGCGAATTTGAAGATAAACTGAATGAAGCGTGAACTATAAATTATAGCTTTAACTTTAACTCCAATTTATGCGTTGGCTCACATGTAAAGTATTCCATTTCGGTAAGGCTAATAATATACCGTGAGAGCTGATAATCCTTTTAATGTGCAGAGACAATCTAAAACGGTTTTATGCGAATACAAGAGGGAAGACACTGGGAACAAGCGGGCAATCACCGACAGGCCGCCATTAGAATCTTAGCACGGATAATAAAATAATCACAGCACTCACTATGTTGTCAGCTCGCAAATAGCTCTATGGATAAGCCCCTCAATTCTAAAAAGCTACCTTTTAGAATAAAAAACGTATATTTGCCTTCCTATTCATATAAAAAAAAAAAAAAACTGGCCAACCAAATGTCGAAGTGACAGATAATGATAAATGAATGATGAATGAACTGAAGTTTAATGGTCATAATGATAGTCTTTAAATAGTTGAAATCAGAATTGCGGTTTGTAGACATAAGCCTTGACTTTTGGGCTAAAACTCATATAACCGAGGACTTTGTGCCCATTGAATAAATAAAATAAATAAAATATCTTGGGACAAATTACACCAATTGACCCAGCCCCAAACTAAGCAAAGCTTGTACTATGGGTACCAGGCAACGGATAAACATACTTATATAATGTAGATAAATACATACTTAAATACATACAACATCCATGACTCAGGTACAAACATTCGCATTCATCATACAACTGTCTGCCCCTACCGGGATTCGAACCCGGGACCTCTAGCTTCATAGTCAGGGTCACTAACCACTAGGCTATCCGGTCGTGAATGGTTTACTTACAATATTTTTGAATCAATGTACGTGTTTTCTTTGATCTTATTGAATAAAAAAACAAACGCGGTTCAATGAAATCCTATGTTTTGGCCGCAAGTTTACGGAACGGCGTGCTTTATTGACTTTCCTCAGTAATGACGGATTCCCTTGTACTCCCTCAGTTGTTATTTACGTTTCTGTTTCCAGAACATACTGTACGCATTAATATACGTTAAATATTTACATAAGGACTTGTGTGCGACTGCAAAATGGTTCTCATTTGGAACTAACTGCTAATACCTTCCGTCATGAAACGTATTTTGAAAATGTATTGCATTTAACGAGTGAAAATTTTGCGTTAAATTAATTTTAACATAATTATTTGATGCCTTACCATGTCTGTTGGCCATAAAAAGACTGAGATGTCAACATCCATGAACAATTTATTTCCTCAATTCTTAAAAAAAAATCCAAGCTCCGAAAATTTCCGCAAGGAACTATAATATTTCAGTTCTGTATGAACTATAGTATCAGTTTTATTTAAATAAAAAAGATGCTGAAAATGTGAATATAAATTTGGCCTCGTTATCTCATTTTTATCATCCGTCATTAATTATAATTGTATAAATGTAATAATTGATCTTCAAGAAATTTTCCGATCCGGGTAATAACATAATTGTTACTTCCGTAGTAAATATTTACTTACACACTTCAGGTTTTTAATATTATTGCCAAATTAAAATCGAGACTCTTTTTTTCATATCGAGCAGCTTTGTTGAGTTATTGTGTATTTATGGTGTGTTTGTATATTAGTTATAAAATCATGAAAAATAAAAAAATAAACAGATAATTTTTAACTTTTAACATGTCTATTTTGTTGTCAGTAATGGATAATGCATTGGTTTATTTCATGTGACATTCTTATTAGAGTTTAGAACCAAATTTCAAGTTAATCAGGGGCCTTGCCATGACGTATTAATGGGATTCATTTCCGACTCAGTTCAGTTTTAGCTGTCATTTTTAGTATGGATCTGATAGCGGACTAACCTAAACTGAATCGGAATTGAATCGCATTAAGAAGTCATGGTAAGGCTTCAGACCATTATTGGAATTAGGCAAAATTGCGTTGCGTGATTTAATTAAGTTGTTTGATACTTAATTACAAGGGTGTGGTGTAATAACTGAATGCTCCTTTTTTCCAATATACTACCTACTGAAACATTGATACCAACGACAAGTTTTCAATATTATAAAAAAAAAAAACAGATTTATGAAAATCGTTTCATCAAATGGAAAACTTAAGCAGTTATTTTACCATATCGCTGAATGGCCACCAGCGTTAATCATGTATTGTACTTTATTCGTTCTTTGTCCACGATACTACCACAGACAGACCGCCAAATTCACTAAAACTGTCTTAACATAAAAACACACATTGCCTGTCCTCATTGAAAATTCCAACAGCATTGAAATTCACTTCAACGGAACAGAAAAGAGTATCCATTAAAAAGTAGTCAATAATAAAATTTGTCAACTTAAATTAGCAAGTTCGCGAGTACTGAAAAAATCTAATTAAGTTCTCGTGTGCTCCGCTCCGAGACGCTACTGCATGAGGAAACATGAGGTACAAAGGGTTCTTCTGAGTAATTAATAAATACACTTTAACCTTTTAACACAGCCAATAGAAATACAAAACATAATCTTCCTCTATTTTTTGTTTCTTAGCGCACGCACGCAGCTTCGTCTCAGTCACGAAACTGCCTATCCCTTGGAAACTGATAAGTTCCCCTTAGTACATCTCCTTTGTCGTGTAACTTGTTAATTTCTTGTGTTTTATATAGGTATACAGTAAAGATAGACATTCATACATACGATTTAACGAAATCCTGCCTTGTTTTATTATAATGAGAACAACTTAGCAAAATTTCTGTTTACTAGGTCTAAAAATTTGGGCGCATAATAATAGGTTGACTTTTTTGTATTTAAGATTGCCTGGTGATTAGGAATAATATATTAAAAATTTACTTGTTGCTGTTGACTATACCTACCTTAAATTACTTACAACTATTACAAGAACTACAAATATCTTATTGAATCAGGCGTTACTTTGCGGAAGTCCATTTCAATGAACTACTTCAATTCAAATTATTTTCAATGCGCTAAGTATCTACTCGCTAGTAGCGGAGTAGCACGCAATTGTTTTTGTTCATTACAAGAACTTATCACGCAACCTGACGATGTTTTCCAAAACCGCCAAGTTCATATATCAGTGAACCCTACTATTAGCGTACAAGTCACACAACACAATACTATTATTAATTCAACGCACACAGTCATGCATAGCCGAGTTGGTGCGCAAATAAATGCAATTAGGTGCGACGCGAGACATCTTTTACCGTGCGGTATGTGAAAGGAAAGGCAGCTTTTATTACTTGCTTTAAATATTCTGGTATGTTTGAGAGATCTCAAAAACGCATGTTAGCAACGTTTCCGTCTATTCTATGCAATAGTGACGACCGTTTGCAAATTATACACACGGGCTCTAGGTATTTGGAGGAGCATGCAGTACGAGAGTGCGATTCGGAATAAACACAACAAACAGAACAAAATAGGTTTAAAAAAATGTGTTGTTGTGAATAATTGATTATAATATTTCGTGCTAGTAACGCTTAACTGTTTTTGTGTATGTCCCTTTGTAATTTTATGTACATAATATCCGTGCATGGCGGGAAGAACTTGATAACTCCAAAATGGCAATTTTACAGGGCAGCGATTTTAAAGTTTGTCATTTTCTCCAAAATCCGTTTTTATCTCGAACTCATCTCTATAGCTTGATTTATGGATAATTTTATGTAATCTTTCAAATTATGTTACGTGTTCTCGTAAATTCTGCTTATTTTGTAAGATATTAGACTTATCAACATACTACCCAGAGACTTATCAACTTATTACCCATACATTAGTGCTCAAACCAGTGAAAACATTATTTAATTTAATTCCTAAAAATCAGTTTTTCAGTGTAATTGAAATGTCTAAATTGATTTAAGAATCATTTTAGATGGTTTTTCAAATATGGTTATGTTTATCTTTCTTACTATCTTATTATTCATAATAATTGACTTATCAACATGTTCACCGATGACTTATCAACTTATTCACCATAGAATTGGGTATCAATAATACACATTAATCTTTTGTAATAAAAAAAAATGTAATAAAAATGTTCGTAATAAAATTTCAATAATTTGGGAATGCAAGCGCACTTTTTGCACTAATTAGAACGACTTCTGGGCTACGTTCAGTAACTAAAGTCGGATGAAAATCGTCCGATCATGAACACACTTACCGAACGAGTTGGGACGTTCTTCTGTCAAAAGTGTCAATTCAAAATAAATATAAAATAAATATTTGCTCCGAGACCTGAATAGAAATTCATTTTATATATATTTTGATATTATATTTCTGATATCTTTGATATTATATTATTATATTTCTGTCCCTTTTCATCTTGAATCATTAACGTCTTCATTGAATCTCCCATTTTAAATTAAATTCACATTAAATTTAAATGTCGATGGTATGCGATTTCGTATTCGTAATAATAAGTTTATATCCCCAGCGTTCGAATTATAAATTTTGCCGCTTTTCAACTGTCAAAGTGACGTCTGGGCTTTTTTTACCCATCTATTTTATGGGGTGACCGGTGTGATCGTCCGATGATCGCACTGACTTACTGAACGGGCCAGTGCGTAGTCGGGCGTCGTCGGGTGATCAAACTGAACGCACCCCTGTTCTCATATATCTCGGGAAAAGTAGTATGCGACATCAGTATGAGACATGACACAATGTGACAAGTTATTCAATAAAGAACATATTTTTGATTTGACCCGGTCTATAAATGAGAAACTACTAAGATAACACGAGATATCATATTCCGTGCATAGCGTGAGTAACTTGATAAGTTGAAATATAACGTCAATATATTAATTGTTAACTTTATAGTGTGGGTATAAATTGACATATCAAGTTACCAGTAGTTGAATATAAGTAGATAAAACGATATATTTATTTGTTAACGTAATAGTGTGTTAGTCGTCGCTTTGATATCTTGTTTTGTCAATTTACGTACGCTAGATCGGTTTTTGAGCATAAGTTGATGTAAGGATATATTACGATATTATATATTTTTTTGTGACTCATCGCGTATATATCTCGTTTCGTTAAATAAAATACGCAGCGTATGGATATATTCAAATACTCACGAGGCAATATCTCTAAAAGTATCGTAGATATCGAGTTGTCAATTTTTTTCCTACAAAACCAATGCTGTAGGAAGCCATTGCGACAATAAAAAAAAAATCGTGTAAGTAGAGTTATCAAGTTCTTCCCGCCATGCACGGATATATCCGTGCATGGCGGGAAGAACTTGATAACTCCAAAATGGCAATTTTACAGGGCAGCGATTTTAAAGTTTGTCATTTTCTCCAAAATCCGTTTTTATCTCGAACTCATCTCTATAGCTTGATTTATGGATAATTTTATGTAATCTTTCAAATTATGTTACGTGTTCTCGTAAATTCTGCTTATTTTGTAAGATATTAGACTTATCAACATACTACCCAGAGACTTATCAACTTATTACCCATACATTAGTGCTCAAACCAGTGAAAACATTATTTAATTTAATTCCTAAAAATCAGTTTTTCAGTGTAATTGAAATGTCTAAATTGATTTAAGAATAATTTTAGATGGTTTTTCAAATATGGTTATGTTTATCTTTCTTACTATCTTATTATTCATAATAATTGACTTATCAACATGTTCACCGATGACTTATCAACTTATTCACCATAGAATTGGGTATCAATAATACACATTAATCGTTTGTAATAAAAAAAATGTAATAAAAATGTTCGTAATAAAATTTCAATAATTTGGGAATGCAAGCGCACTTTTTGCACTAATTAGAACGACTTCTGGGCTACGTTCAGTAACTAAAGTCGGATGAAAATCGTCCGATCATGAACACACTTACCGAACGAGTTGGGACGTTCTTCTGTCAAAAGTGTCAATTCAAAATAAATATAAAATAAATATTTGCTCCGAGACCTGAATAGAAATTCATTTTATATATATTTTGATATTATATTTCTGATATCTTTGATATTATATTATTATATTTCTGTCCCTTTTCATCTTGAATCATTAACGTCTTCATTGAATCTCCCATTTTAAATTAAATTCACATTAAATTTAAATGTCGATGGTATGCGATTTCGTATTCGTAATAATAAGTTTATATCCCCAGCGTTCGAATTATAAATTTTGCCGCTTTTCAACTGTCAAAGTGACGTCTGGGCTTTTTTTACCCATCTATTTTATGGGGTGACCGGTGTGATCGTCCGATGATCGCACTGACTTACTGAACGGGCCAGTGCGTAGTCGGGCGTCGTCGGGTGATCAAACTGAACGCACCCCTGTTCTCATATATCTCGGGAAAAGTAGTATGCGACATCAGTATGAGACATGACACAATGTGACAAGTTATTCAATAAAGAACATATTTTTGATTTGACCCGGTCTATAAATGAGAAACTACTAAGATAACACGAGATATCATATTCCGTGCATAGCGTGAGTAACTTGATAAGTTGAAATATAACGTCAATATATTAATTGTTAACTTTATAGTGTGGGTATAAATTGACATATCAAGTTACCAGTAGTTGAATATAAGTAGATAAAACGATATATTTATTTGTTAACGTAATAGTGTGTTAGTCGTCGCTTTGATATCTTGTTTTGTCAATTTACGTACGCTAGATCGGTTTTTGAGCATAAGTTGATGTAAGGATATATTACGATATTATATATTTTTTTGTGACTCATCGCGTATATATCTCGTTTCGTTAAATAAAATACGCAGCGTATGGATATATTCAAATACTCACGAGGCAATATCTCTAAAAGTATCGTAGATATCGAGTTGTCAATTTTTTTCCTACAAAACCAATGCTGTAGGAAGCCATTGCGACAATAAAAAAAAAATCGTGTAAGTAGAGTTATCAAGTTCTTCCCGCCATGCACGGATATACGTATACTCAGCGGCACAAAATTTTACCCTGATACGCGTGCAATATGGGTAATTTTGTATGGAGACTGGGCCAAACTTAGTGCCCCCGGGTATATGATAACAAACCACACATTTAGTTAGATGTCGTCATCTTCAGAATACATGGAACATGAAAGAGAAACATAGAGACTTAATACCAAACCATTGCAACACATTCCTTGAGGCTACTGTAAAACTAGTGTTTTATCAGGACCAAATTAAATGTTCTAACGCGTTATGGGACCATAATGTAATACAAATTATGAACACAGCTTTATAATTTAAAGGTAAGTAACTAAATCTTGACATCCTGATAAGTAAAAAATCATATTGTAAGTTGTAAGGAAATGGCTTGTCACTGGATCTCCCACCTGAACGAAAGCCTTATATTACACCAACGCAAGAGATGACAGCGGCTTCCCTTTCTATGTAAAAATGTGACACTTGTATACAACGTTATTTCATTTCTCTATACATTTTTTCGGGTACCTATTGTATGGTGACCCCTCGCGGAAAATGCACTTGCGTTGTATTATGATTTGGCCTGTTTACCAGTGTAAACATTCTATGTAGAAAATTTAATACGATGTCTAATTCTTGAACGCCTTCAATATCATGTATTGTGTGAAGTTAAAATTGTTCAAACAACAAAAAGTTTTTTTTGGAGCTGTAAGGACAGAACATAGTAAAATTTAATCATGAAATATCATCAAAATATACATTTTTCTCCATTTATAAGATGGTTCCTTTGACTATTTATGTAAATATAAACTTACGAGCAGTTTCATCCATATAAGATCTGCAATCTCTCTGAGTTCAAAACGGCTTTTTATACGGTATATATCCTTGTCTGCGCTTATAACTAGTTTATACGGCTGTTGGACGGGACACGCAATCAGCAGTAAACATGGAGCTACGCTTTCCATTATTCTTCAAGATATTGCAGCGTGCTTTTGGTCTATATAATTTATATTTGAAATATTTTTACTTATTATTCATTTGGCCTAACGTGCACAACAAGCAGTCGCTACTAATTTCTCGTAGGAGTTAATTCACAAATAAATAAACAAACTTAAACGTGTTTTAGCCCTTAGGAGTTTGCACATCTTAATATCTCTGATTCCTTACAGTATATGCCATTACTGTTGTTCCGAGGAAAAATTTGGTTGGTGAGAAGAAATGCTGGGTGAATTATATTCGAACGTTTTGCCTGTCGGGTCGATTGATATTCACTACTTCCCACAATTTTTACATCAACGGAAGGACAGTCGCAACAATTTAGACCAAAATTCAGAATTGTTGCTGTCGTTAGCGTTTATTAAAAGGCCACTCAGAGTATCATCTCTTTTTAAATATTAAATTTGCTGAGAGAATAATGACGAACAAGAAGCCGTAATATTTTACCGCTTTCGACACGACCTTACACAGATTGGCTACAAATAATACCAGCGACAAAAATGAATTGTGCTTTATTAAATAACACTAAGTAAATATTATATTACTATTATGATTTTATGTAGGGGATTGGAAAGGAAAGGTATGAATGTTAATGTAAGTAAGATGGAAGTTATGGTGTTTAAGAAAGACGATTGTATGACTGAATGTGAGATTATGATTGCAGGTGAGAAAGTAGAACAGGTAAAAGAGTTTGTATATGTGGGCTCGGCGCTTACGAAAGATGGGAAGTGTAATAGTGATATTGAAAGAAGAGTGAATGGAGGAAACATGGTTAATGGAGTGCTAAGCTAATAATATTATGTGAATTTTATAAGTTTTATGTCCTCGACCTTAGTTACTGATTAAATAAATAAAACCTACATCATTTACCAAGCGATATTAATGCAGAGCTGTGATTAGAATCAAGCCAAATGTAACAATTCTATACGAGCGATTATTGAAATACGAGTACGTGAATAGAGATATCCTTCTTCTAACTATAGGTATGATTTGCCTATACAAACAATGCTGTAGCTCTTCTAAACTACTAACTAATATTACACATGCGAATGTAATTTTTGTTTGCTTGTTCGTTACGCTTTCACGCGTAAACTAGGTACTCAACTGATCATGATAAAATTTGATATAGAGATAGTGTGAGACCCCGAGAAGGACATAGCATAGTTTTCATCCCACCAGATTGTATAGTTCCCGTGGGCAACGATAAACGAATTCTCCACGGACGAAGTCGCTGGCAACTGCTAGGATCTAAATATTTTTCAAACGAATCGTAATATTTCTGCGCCGTAATTCAACGTCGGCTTTACAGCAATTATTGTGCAATTTCTACGGCGGCTTTAAACGAGGGCAAAATTAGTTTCTATTGGCAATCGACAGTCAGCTCCTTAGCTGCAGCGCTGAACTGGAACACTACACAGAATATTACTATGAAGTCCAGTCAGTGTGTAAATAAAATTAGTAGCTTTTTTATTTAGTTTTTCTCTGATAGTGTGTTGCACTGTACTTAACTAACCTACGCCTGCAGCTTCGTCCCCCTTAAAGAATCCGTATTTTTTTCCTAGTCCACATCGAAAGGGGTTCTCCTATTATGTAGCTCGCTTCACACGGTTTGAGCAGGCATTGATAACGCAGTCTGCCGAACAATCAGAACTTTTTCAGAATTAGAAAGTAAACAACAGCGCCTTCTCCCGTCCCTGGTGAGCAGTAGATGTTCCACGGGAGCTTGTAATTGTGTCGTACAGACACATCATTCAAACAGATGACGCTTAGCGACAAAAAAATCGCATTGTAACAAGATCACGTGACAGGTAGTAACAGGTAGAAAAATTCGAAGACTACCTACTATGGGTGGTGTAGGGGTATAGCACGCGTCACGGAATGCCGAGGATCCGGGTTCGATTCCCGGCCATAGCTTTACTTTTCGGATTTTTTTATGTGTTCTAATTTTCAGTGTCATTTAGAAAATTAGAAACTACAAAAACAAAATATTGTGTTGTTGTTATCTATGCAGACACTCTATAAATTATCTCCTGGAAGAAAGCACACAAAACTTACGAGACATAAAAATTACAAGATGATTTTAACAGTATAATCTATCAAGTCCATATTTACTACTTGGCGTAAGGTATATGGATAACGGGTTTGTAGCTTACACTATTTATTGTTATAACTGATTTTTGATTAATGTAGCTGGGTAAGACTGGCTTTATTGTTCTTTATATCGCTAAACTTACTGTTTACATTCTACCTGCTATGACAACGCTGTGAAAAGCGTTCGATAAAGGAGGCACTCAGTTACCACTAATCGTACATATAACGAGAAAATCTCTTTGTCCGTGCTTTTAACATAGGTAAGTAATTCTTGTTTGAAGCAAGTACTTTAAGCATATCATCATAAATTGGTTTTATTATCATTGTCAATTTGTGGATTCAGATGCGACATTGCATTTTCTACTCCCCCGAGCAAGTGCAAACCGTGAAAAGTAGCTATACTTTTAGTGGTGCAGGTATTTTTCCTTGCGTTCTGAATTTAAAAAATAAAATAGCAGTGTATCTTCAACCAATAAAAACAACTACACCAAACGACAGGTTATTGTTTCGCATTACTGCGAGGCAAAAACGGGGTTTGAATTAGACTCTCTAATCTATTTATAACTTACTACGGGAATTGTTAAACAATAAGTAAGTCGATAATTGTATCTACAACCACGAATCTGTGCGAAGATAGAGTGAAAACCTAGTATTAAATATTATTCACATTGCTAAGTGGTCAGATCAGCAGTGGATTGTACCATCAGCCATAATATAATGGTGATAAAATATAATGTCGATGAGACGTGGCTGTCAACTTGGAAGTTTGACTTTAGCAATATTTTCATTAAAAGTTGGATGAAAAAACAAGTGATGGGCCACTTCTTTGGCCGACCGTTCCTATTTAGAAAAATATCACGTTTTTTAAACATAGACTGACCAGAGCAATTGACCCCTATATCTCACCTGATGGAAAGTGTACATACAAGACGCCAAAAGTGTAGCTTACTGGTTTAGTAACAGCCAATACACTCTAATTTTTAAAAGCCCTAGGTTAATTAAAACATACGGGTAATTTTAACAAAAAGACAAGTAAATCCAGCGTAAATACTTCTCTTTAACTAGCTCCCACTTGCCGTTGATTCGATAATTTAAGAACCGTGGGATTGCATTCAGAGATAAATGCGCTTTAATTCGATCTCAGATTGCTGGTAATAGCTTTGAAAGACTGGAAGGTAAAAAAAACATAAATCTAGACTTACTTAGTACAATAGTTATGCATATAGGCAATCTTTGGCTTCTAAATTATCTGTGTAGAATTATACATAATATATAAACCATCCTCTTGAATCACTATATCTATTAAAAAAACTGTATCAAAATCCGTTGCGTAGTTTTAAAGATTTGAGAGTACATAGGGAGTGACAGACAGTGGAAAGCGACCTTGCTTTATACTGTGTAGTGATAATGGATAATAAGCAAAACCAAGTCAATTACCCTCATTCATAAAAAGTTACAAATCTGGTAGGTATGTCAAGATGTATAGTATGTGTTATCTTTGACTGACAAAGATAAATGTCAAATCCACAGATAAAGAAAAACCAATGCAGGGATAATAATCTTAACGAGCCTTTAAGAATAAGGGGTAAATCTTTACTTATCGTAGTAGTAAAAACACTTCAAACCCAAGGAGTAGGCCACACAGAAGAGACGGGGCGAGGACGCGTCGCAGGTACCTTAAAGAATTCACCCGCGACGCAAGCTCGTCCCGTCTTTTCTGTGTGGCTTGCATCGTAGCAATTCTGTATGTACACACGGCAATATAATCAGGTAAGCACCTACGCACGCTCGCGCCATATCTATCCTGCTTAGCGAATAGCTTTGCTGTGTGTACATTTTGTATGAAAATTAATTGAAAAGGCGCTGCGTCTGCGACACCTCGGCTTACGGATTGTTTGTGTAGCTTGCGCCTAAAATATCTCATTTATGAGTTCCATAGCTTGGGAAAATCTTTGCCTACTTTGGTGCCGTCATTTTGGTCTGGTTGACGTCTGGATGAAGGCAACGGCGCAGTAAATAGGCTTGCCTGACACGAATGAAGACAGCAGGCGAGCGAGTCTATTTTCGGAATGATTCGGAAACACAAAGATTACCGAAGCGTATTGTACTTTTAGTGTACTACGTTGTAATGAAGCCTCGAAGCTCATCTCTACATCAATGTACTGCATTGAATAGTCCCGATAACTTGTGTTTGATTCATCTTCCACGGTTCCCCTCCATTACATTGTATCTCCCACTATAATTTGTGTTTTAGGGTTCCCTGCATTCACTAAATGGTTAAGTTTATTTTATTTAACAGAACACAAAAATATATGTTCAATTATTATTATTATAATTAAAAGCGTTCTAAATAATAACATCACTGCGGAGTTTATTTTGAGTAACTACCCAATATTATAATAAAATAAAGCAGAAAGAAAACGATAACAATGAGGAGCATTGGCTTGTAAGTCAGAATAGTTTTGACGTTTTAAGCCGTACAAATGATTTAGATCCTTGGGGTGGCAAAGAATTCCCTTAGCTAAAAAGCGAGTTTCTTTTGACGGGGAGTAAGGCTGAGATGCGCAGAAACGACTAGGTATTAAAATTAATAGTGTGGATACACAATCCTAATAATATGATAAATGAGTGAGTTTGTATACTTACAAACTGTCGGTCTGTCTATATGTTTGTTACTCTTTAGAGAGTTAGGTTGAAATTTAGTATGTAAGACAATTGAATTATTTGGATTACATACATTTTATTGGAATCGGTTCACGATTGCGATTTTTTTAAAGGTTGTATACTTTTCTATTTTTCTTCATCGCACTCGTATCTCTTTGCGAAGAACCCTAACTTAAAGTATGAACTGACTTGCTCATCGCAATATTTGCAATACCGATCTCATTTCGATTAAATCCCCTTCATTAGTGCAGTTTTGTGATTGATGCCCAACTGATGACGGGGTCGGACCCTTTGGAGGGGTCTGCAACCTTTTAACAAGCAGGGCCCTTATAGTTAAAAAAAACTGGGTGGGTGAATATTTAAGCGTGTTCATCGCTTCAACCAAACTTCATTATACCCATATTTTCCTGAATAACAAAATATTATATTTATGCTTAGGTACATATTTTTTAACTAAATATTTCATTCACATCCGTGCAGACGTTAATGCGTGATTGTATTAAAAAGAACGATGAAAGCTAGACATTTATATACTTACTAGCGTATGTATTATACATATAAACCTTCCTCTTGAGTCACTCTATCTATTAAAAAAACCGCATTAAAATCCGTTGTGTGGTTTTGAAGATATAAGCATACATAGGGACACAGGGACAGAAAAAGCGACTTTATTTTATACTATGTAGTGAAGTAGGATTTTGTTACAGATTGATAAGGGGATTATTTTATTAGGATTTGTAAGCATCAATAGAAAATAATAACGCGAAAACAGCGGTAGTAATGACGTAATCATACATTTAAATGTTTTGGATGTCCATGGGTGCTCACTTACAACCAAGCAAACCACTTTATCATTTGTCGACTTATTTCATTTCAAATAAATAAAAAGTCTCAGACCGCAAAGCATAAAGTTCTTCTATGTTTCTTGTGACTAGGAACATGCCGCAGGTTGTCGACCTCGTCCTAGTTCCCTCCTTGTGAGCGGAAGAGGGTTGACTGCAATTGTTAATAGTGTTATTGGTATATTCGTAGTTGATGACTGTGCTTTTTTATAATGTTAATGACATGTCATTTTAGAGCTGTGTAATTTGTTCAGCAATATAGGGTCTCTAATTTCATGTCAAGTAAAATTTAAGGACTTAAGTATAGAATTTTAATCACGTAGATAGATAGGTACAGTCGCCATCAGATGCAAAGAGATGTGTTCTTAAAACATCAGAACGCGCAGTTACGCGACTGCCAATACGTCGTGGCGACTGTATCAGTGTGGAACCTTGTCAGTGCAAATATCATTTTTGGACAGCTTATGTATATCTGCCAAGTAAATAGTTGTGATTTTTTTTCTGAAATTGTTTTACAGATATATGCGATTTAGCCCAAGCTGGTCTGGGAGTAAAAAACATAGAATGTACCAGTTGCTTCTCTTCCCGCGCAGATGGTGGAATCCCATTGAGGGAATGGGCAAAAATGTTAGGAATCATGTTATAGGCGATGCGGCTAGCAACCCATCACTATTTTGATTCCCCTTTTGACCTATAGGGTCATACCTAATCATGCTAAACGTAACCTTTCAGTCTTGTTACCTTAGGATTTGTCTACTACGTAGGGATAAAGACGTGATTTATGTATGTATGTATGTATGCTATTTAGTTTTTTCTAGATCTTTTAAAATTAGGTACTCTAATTATGATCTGGTACTTTTAAGTTCAAACCTTTCAAAACTGTTGTCTTAAACGCCATCTATCCAGAGTAGTTAAAACAGCCACCGTTCACACTCTCTTGGGTTAATTTTGTTGTTCATACAATGCTTTCTCTCTCAAGTTTCGTACGTTACCCATAGATGGCGCAGTAGTTAAAAACCGCAAAAATTAAGCACCTTTTAGAGAAAGATCCACAAATTTTAACACTAACTTGTAAGCGTAATATTTTTGTGAATAAAAGTAACAGACATTTAACTTACACCCGTACACGCTCACATACTTTCGCATTGATACTGCCCCACAGGCACTATATTCAGAATCGGAACAAAAAAGTAACTACTGTCTGTGACTGTCCTTTTTCGTTTTAAAGGCAGGACACGAACACCTTTTCTTATTTAAAATACTTTAGCTTAAAATGGAGAAGTATCGTTATTACTAAAATACTTTGACGATCAATTCATTATTTTTATTTTACTCGAAAAATTATATTAAAATAATGGCAAATTACTTGTAGATCTATTTTCCAACTGTATTTGGAAATTATCAACGTCTTTCATCATGATGTCAAGTTTGACCCGCAGTGGTTCCTTTAACTTTGTCTGGTCAGCGCCGCCTGGCGGCAGAACGCGGTATTGTCGAAGGAGAGTCGCAATAACTGTTTTAATTGACATCATGGCGTATTGATATCCTGAAAGCAAATAAAAGCGTATAAAAATCTCAAAAACGGTATTCTAATAGAGAAGCTTATTAAAAAAGAATTTTTAGCTGTTTATAGTTCTAAAATTAGTTGTTAAGACCATAATGGGTACAGATAGATAACGCTTCAAGGCGGCTCAACCGCCATAATCCAGTGTGTTAGAAATAATGTATGTTGATGAACCGAATCCAAGTGCATATGTAGCTAGGCCCCCGCAAAGTAACCCCTGATTCAGTCAATTAGAATATCTTCTCTTATATTTAATATTATTAAATGCATAATTCAGTATTTTTTGTAGTATACTTAATTCAAACCGTATAACATGAAGCTCCAGATTTAAAATATTTATGTTGCTATGCCCTTGCAGGGTGTCACATCTGTACTACTTTATGATTATGATTTCCACCTTTATACTGTAATGTGACTTGCAATAAACGATTCTATTCTATTCTATCTTACCAAGGCAATTCCTCAGACCGTAGCTGAACGGAATAAACTGTGCTGGGTGCTCGAGAGGTTCCAGAAACCGTTCTGGTTTGAACACGTCCGCATCAGCCCCCCAATAGCGGGGGTTTCGGTGCATCGCCCAGATGTTCATAACGACGCCCACGCCTTCCACCAGGGTCAGACCGGAGGCTGGTTATTCAAAGTTGTCAATGTTTTAAAACATATTTAATAACTTTAGGACCAGTTTCACCCCCTCCACAGGCCAAAATCTTAACGTTACAGGTGAAAAAGTCCCTTGTTCTAGAGCAGGAGTTGCCAACCAGTGGGGCGTGCCCCAATTGGGGGGCGTAGGGTGACCCAAGAGGGAAGCACGACGAGCGGCTTAGGTATTTATTTAATTCATCAATTGGTTAATAAAGTGCAAGCACAGTGTTCTCACTTATTATTAATAGTATGGTGTACTTCAGTTATGTATCCACTATGATTAATAAAATCCATTAAAATTTTCAACGTTTGTTTTATTTGCATCGTAATTGAGTTGGGACAAGGGGGGCGTAGTATTTTAACATAATTTTGAGGGAGGGCGGTCAATAGGTTGGGAACCCCTGATCTAGGGCAATTGTTATGTTTCGTATACAACATCCTCATTCCCTAAAATAAATACTTTGTAATGATACTACTTACGCAGTTTTGTATCTTTGACCACAGATCGCATTATAATCGGCACTGGCGGGTACGTCCTCAGGCTTTCTTTGATCACTGCTTCCAAAAACTTGAGCCTTGGTAAATCTTCTGCTGTTACAGCTCTATTGGAATTCCCGAACACGTCCCATAATCTGGTGAAAAAAACGTAAACTATTAAAAAACGAAGTAATACAACATAACGAAAATCCGGATATTATGAATGTATTATTATGTGTAACTGTGCCGACCTTAGTTATACTAAAGCTTTTAAAAAATATTAGCACCGGTAATCTTTTTGGCATGAAAGTAAGAAAGAGAAATGGTAAGTAAAAGAAAAAAAAACACAAACGACAATAGAATTTTGAAAAACTGTTGATAGCGTCGTCCCACATTTGATGATAAACTTCAAAACAGCTTTCTACAGAAAGCACGGCTTTACAATCGGGAACTCTCTAAACTCAACCAGATTGCTCAACTACATAAAGTTGAGCAACGAGTAATACCAACCGCTCAATACCGCTCAATACTTTATGTATGACATGTATGAACTATAGTTGAGCAATGGGAAAAAAGGGGATTTAGAGATCTATTTACAGATTATTCGAGTTAATTTTGAAGCTTACTCGTCAACTACTTTTTCCTGAATTTCAGGATACCGTGATAGCATGGCTATGGTGAAAGAGGTAGCCACGGCAGAGGTGTCAGTGCCAGCTACACTGATGACAAGAATCTCCTCCACGATCTCAAGGTCAGTGAACTGAGGTAAATCCAGTAGCATTTCGAGAATCGATTTAGGTCGATGATCTGCTTCTGTAACCCAAAAAAGTACAAGTTACAAGACTACAATTATAAACAATGGGATATACATATAAAGGATTGAGAATTAAAAATAAGTGTAAATATTCGAAGAATTTGCAATTAATTACTACTAGTGAATATTTTTAAAAATAAGTAAACGTATTTATTTCATTTGGAAAGGAGATAGCTGGTACCCTAGATTAAAACAAAGGCTACTTTTTATCCTGGAAAATTGCATAGTTCCCGCGGTCGTAGCTGTCTAGAGTCGCAACGTAAATAATTATTGCAGAATTAATATATACTAAATTATCAACATCAGTTCTTAAGTTTAATTCAACGCGGACGAAGTCGCGGGCAGAAGCTAGTAGTAAATAAAATACTGGCAATAAAGAATACATTTAATTATAGTGTAACATAAAACCTCTTCTTTTTTATTAAATCCGTTAATTATAAAAAAAACAGCACTGTTTTGTGTCTTTACCTGATTGGGAATGAGGCTTTGCTTTGTTTATTTTCATTTCTTCACGTTTCTCTTTAATGACCTAAAAAATAAAAAATAAAGGAAAAAACCAGGCAAATTTATGCGTGACGGCCATGCCGTAGAACTATTAATAAGAGGAATACAAATATTATGTCATCGTTTATGTTTACACCCAGAATGGATACGCCACTTGTTTAATCGCCTTTACGTTTTATTTGTGTTTTCATTTACTAAATATATCGGTACTCAGCAGTGAAATATTATTGAACCGCAATATTTGCAATTGCCCATTTTTTAATATAAATAACAAACTTCATCGCAGACTGAGCTGGGACCATTATAGTTTCGCCATATCCATTTCTCTGTTGGGGGAGTTTAAGGTGTTTTGATCTGGGGTATTTGATATGGGGTATTTGATATGTAGGCAAACTTCCAATCAGATCCCAAACTAAAACAAACATGAGAAATAGTTGTGTAAACTTCTTAATACTCACTTGTTCTACGAGACTATACATCAGTCTTCGGTGCTTCTCCGCTCTCTTGTATTGCGGTAAAGTTTTGTAAACCCAGTCTGAGTAAAGCCAAGGCTGCACCATACGAGTTGATATCAGCTGAGAGATTCCCTCTAAGGCTTCTAAGAAGGGTTGATCGAGTTTCAGTTGAGAGTTCATTTTCACGCCTAGAGCAGTCTCTGTGGAAGCAGTTAGATTGAAAACAGAAGCCATTGTGTACGAATATTTTTTGACAAGGTGGTTTTACAAACGTAAGTAGCCAAAAAATAATTTCTAATGGTCAGTGTTAAGGGCTTTATGAAATTTTGAAAGGAAGTGTCTTGCATGAACTAGGCTTTTGTAGAATATTTGAAATATGAATACAAAAACATGCGACTGAGGAAGAAGAAAAAATGAATGAATGTGTGTGTTGGATGCATCATTATAGACGTTTGCAAAATTATTAAGAACGTTTTTGTTACTTTTAACGTTAAGGTTTTGGGAGCTATTTTTATCTAAGATTTTCGAAAATCCTAAAAATTATACAATACACATGGCATTAACGTGTATACAAATTTTCAACGAAAAATAGTATTTATTAATAATGCCAATCTTGTTGTTTCTGTGATATCATCAATGAATAACTACCACTTTTACTCAAACGTGTGTCTGTTTTTCGTCAATCTGTGCCTATAACTGAGTATTCGTCCTTCTTTCTACCCTAATAAAAATAACATAAAATAAGATTTTGATAGCGCTTTTTTGCGAAACGTAGCCATGCTTACCGCAAACAGCGTCAAACGTGTACGTCGTGAGGTACTTCCACACAGAGAAGGTGCCCCTTCTGACACACGGTCTGAGCTGCTCCGCCGTCACCGCGCTCTGTTCCGCAAACACATCTACGAAACGGTTGAGGTTCTTCATGTTGAAAGTTGGAGCCAAGAGTTTTCTCCGAGGACGCCATAACAAAACTGAGGATACGAGACAATGTTAGCAAATATTTGTCAAAATAATATTATTCTGGCGTTATGTAAAAACCAAACTGAGTAAATGTTCACATCCTGCTGCTTTGTGTGGCTTGCTTTGTTTATTTGAACAGACCAACTAGTTTTCCAGCCCACAGCTTGCTTGAGGCGGAAGTTGCAGGCAAGAAACCTGTATAGGTACGTTACACTCCTATTAGCCCTATTTATATAATCAACAAAAGCGAGTATTGTTATATTTGAGGATTTTGCACTGTAGGCGTCAAATAGCAATTTTGCCATGGAATAAATATTCCATGGCAAAATTGCTATTTGATTATTTGCAGGAAAATATGGTTGGACCTTTTAGTATACATACATACATACACAAATCACGTCTTTAACTCTTACGGGGTAGACAGAACCTAAGGTAACACGACCTACAGGCCACATTTAGTATAGCTAGAGCTAAAATATTATTTAATAGTTCGGTAGATTTAAAAATACTGACCCGGTGCGTAAATGCTTCCATTGCCAACGAGAAATCGTAGAAATCTGATCAGATCGTCTTTTTCTAAGCAGTTTTTTAACACTGTTTCCCCTGCAACTGGGTCAGCTATCACTATAAAAAGAATAGAAATAATTATGTTAGTGCTTGAAATAATTATACAATGTACACACCGTGCAGGTTTGCTTAGAATTTCTTAACTTTTTTATCTCTAAATAACGTCGGCAATCAACCTCATAATAAGCAGCATTAATAATTGCTCATTGAATTGACCACTGAACAGAAAATAAAGTCGCCTTTCGATGACAAGAAAAAACAACATCTAACCTCCGTAATACAATGATTATAATGTAGTTGTTTACCTACTTAACTACTGGAAATTCGTAAAAAAGCGTATAGTTATAGCGTTCGTAATATTTCTTAGATTGTAAATAAAATAGTTACTTACTTATATAGAGGCGGTTGCCGATCCAGTAGGACGCCACTCCTCCTCGATTTATCGTGAGACGCCCAGTTTTCTGAAACACCTTCATTTGTTCTGAAAGTGAAATACTTATTAGACATTTTTGGTTAGCTACATCACATAATCTAAAGATAACAAATTAAGAGCTTATTGACCCTGTACTTAGCATACCACCCATATTTTACAGAATAAGAATACCTACGCATTTTTTCACATTAATTATACAGAATTCGCTGTTTTTTTTTTATATAAGAGGGGGCAAACGAGCAGACGGGTCACCTGATGGAAAGCAATCACCGTCGCCCAGGGACACCTGCAAGACCTGGGGAATCACAAGTGCGTTGCCGGCCCTTTGAGGAACAGGAAGGCTCGCTTTTTAAAGATCTCTAAGTTGTACCGCTCATGGAATGTTGCAGCAGGAACACAAACAGTCATACATGGCTCATAGACAAATCACAAAGAGTTTATATCATTGACAAAACAGTGTTCACATTTAACATCCTCCTAACAGCCTCCTAGCTGAATGTGACGGACGCGTAAGGACGCGAAACAAATATAAAAAATACTTAATTTGAATAAAACATAAGCAAAATTTTTGTAAAAGGAAAATAAAAATTTATTATTTAAGTTAGGTACTTCGTTAGCAAATTACCTTCATCGTTGCCTCGTAACAGGTACGCATGGCCAACCAGCGGCCATGCGGGCAAGTCTCCTGGCAGTTTCTTGGACAACTCTATAATTTTCCTATTCTCGAACCGGCAGTATGCGACCCAAACAAATCCGGCCAGTATTAATAGTAAATAAAACATCGTTGAACGTCGTTCCTACTGGCCAGTTATGATTCAGAAGATTGTTCAAATCGTGCCATAAATAAAACTATTGATTAAGTACAGTGAAGCTTTATCTGACCCGATGACGGCGTCACTGCTGGTGAACTTAATGTGGTTGCAGAATTAATTCCAGCATTGACCACCAGGTTTGATTACTTTGTTGCACTGAAGTCTCTTTTAAATAATCTTGTCACTATGCTCACTGTGAAGGGGTCACAATCGTAAATAAAACAATAAACTTATTTATAAGTTTTCTAACCGTCGTCACCACGACCGTTGGAATAATATCGAAATTACGTTCGATTAACACAAGATAAAGATTTTTTAATCTATAAAACCTTCTTGTTATACGAAGATATAACATGTATTAATTACAATCCCGGTAGGTACTCGTAGGTATGCACTGTACAATCATTTTTTCCAAAATTACGGCAATTTGTGTTTACAAATCGTTTCATAAACCGTGTAAGCATAAAGCTTTATCTCATCAGTCATCTATATTCACAGATACCATTAATGTATTTTTTTTGTTTTTATACATCTAATACTTTTTTTTAATTCTGTGATAGTAAATCAATCTCACGCACGCACTGACCGCTACGGTATACTGCACCACACTCTGGACTCTTTGCAAGTGTCGCATTGTTAACGGAAAGGTGAGGTTAAAGTGCTAGTCTCCTTGTATGTGAGTGACATAGCAGAGATCAGTGAGTTAACACGATGCAAAGTTCAAGTTACTACGGACACTTAAAAACCGGTCAAGTGCAAGTAGGACTGAGGGTTTTCTAAAATAGTGAGGGGTTGCTAGCCGCATCGCCTATAACATGATTCCTAAGATTTTTGCCCGTTCCCTCGATGAGCCTCTACACCAGGGTTTTTCAACCGGTGTGCCGCGGCACACCAGTGTGCCGCGTACATTTTCAAGTGTGCCGCGATGCTTAATTGCAGTCATAAAAAAATATTTCGAAAAACAAAAAAGTACGGAAATATGTATGTATGTATGTAACTTCTATTAGTCAATTGGGAATGGATGATTATTTTGAAAGTGCTTGGTGATTTTTGTATTGATAGGAATAACCATCCTTAGCTACGGAAAAAAGTTTCAGATTTTTCCGTCGAGACATATATTTTATAAAAATAAAAACATTTTACTCAGTCACTCGGCGGCCCCTATACGGCATTATCAAATTAAAAAAAAAAATAGCTGCTTGAATCTGTGGTACACAATGACATTTTGTCACTGACATTGATTGTTAGCACCGCACTCGGAAGCTAAAACAAGCAAAAGAAACGGCTAAGTGGCGCTGTCTGTAGATTGCATGAACCTTCAACATGGATAAATTCGTAACCCGTACGTCAACTGATGATCAACCGTCATCGAGTCAACCCGTCGTTAAAAAACAAAAAGTTATGAGTACTAAACGACAATACCATGAAGACTATTTAAAGCTGGGGTTTACTTGGACAGGAGACACAGACGAACCAAACCCTTCTTGTCTTGTTTGCGGCCAAAAATTATCCAATGAAGCAATGGTCCCTAGCAAATTAAAGAGACACCTCTCTACAAAACATTCTCATCTCTTGAACAAGGATCTACAGTACTTTCAACGTTTGCTGAAATCTCAAGCCCAGCAATCTACAAGTCTTACCAAGACAATGACTATATCTGACAAGTGTCAAGAGGCAAGCTATCACGTGTCGGAGCTTATAGCAAAAAAAATGAAACCACATACTATTGCAGAAAATTTAGTTTTGCCAGCTTGTCGTCAGATTGTGAAAACTTTATTTGGAGTTGAAGCTGAAAAGGAGGTGTTGAAAATTCCTCTGTCAGATAACACCATCCGCAGGCGCATAGAACACATGTCAGAAGATATTGAAGCACAAGTAATTGAAAAACTACGAATTGTTCGTACATTCGCCTTACAAGTTGATGAATCAACTGACATAAGTGGGAAGGCCCAGCTGCTGGCATTTATACGTACGGTCGTTGAAGATGACTTTATTGAAAACTTTTTTTGTTGCAAAGAACTGCCCGAAACAACAAGAGGCGAAGACATATTTAATGTTTTGGATGCATATTTGAAATCCTCTGATTTATCATGGGCCGATTGTATTGGGATATGTACCGACGGAGCACCTTCAATGACTGGTTCTGTAAAAGGGTTTGTTACTTTGGTTAAAGAAAGAAATCCAAATATTGTGCTGACCCACTGCTTTATTCATAGGGAAGTATTGGTATTGTGGCGACTGCTTTATTCTTGTATATATTGTAATATTGTAAATAGTCTTAAGTAAGTGTTTCGCTGATTTCCGTTTCCTTTGTCAGTGCATCTGGGAGTTTGACAAAACTCGCGCATGCGCGTCTCTCTTTCTTTTAGGCTTGCTAGCATGTAGTTGTTTTCCTATGTCGCTCCGCTTTAATATTGTTATTTGTATATATTGTGTGTAAATAAATTCTGTTTATAGTGTACTGTGTGATTATTAATATTTCATAAAACGATGCCTATAAGTGGTGACCCCGAATCGTGAGTTTTTGAACAGTTTAATATCATTTTACATACGGCGGAATAATGCAATCATTGAACAATGACAGTTGTGAAACAGAAGACTGCGGCCGCGGCGTGTGCCGCGTGGCTGTCAAACCGCCTCCTTTCTGGCCTGACAGGCCGGCGCTGTGGTTCGCGCAATTAGACAGCCAGTTTGTATTGGCAAATATAACATGTGACACTACGAAGTTTCACTATGCTATCTCAGTGTTAGACTTCAAACACGCGGCTATCATCGAGGATATTATTACAAAGCCACCGGAGACTGGCAAATATGAACAAATTAAGCATGAATTAACCGCGCGATTATCTGCTACGCGAGAGCAACGTTTGCAGCAATTATTCAATAAAGAAGAGCCTGGAGATAGGACGCCGAGCGAGTTCCTGCGTTTCTGTCGCGGTTTAGCCGGTGCTGACGTTTCTGATGCACTTATGCGTTCACTATGGTCTAACCGTTTACCGGCTTATCTGCGGACGGTCGTAGCTATGCAGCCTGAAACGTCGACTTTGGACGATGTAGCGCTTATGGCAGATAAGGTGTTCGAGGTAGCGCCACGCTCGAGTGCATCTCTATTCGCTGTTGCATCCACGTCGGCTGCCTCTGAATCTTCCAGAATAGACGATTTACAGCGTAAAATTGACGATCTAACGCTTATGATTGAGGCGTTGTCTTCAGAGCAAGGAATACGTAGGCGTGATCAAGGCAAGTCGCGATCGCGCAGCCATCGTCGTTCCTGTTCACGTGGCCATGTCGGCCGCGAGTGCTGGTACCATTGGAAGTTTGGTGATAAGGCAGCTAAGTGCATTCCGCCCTGCTCCTATTCAAAAAACTAGAGAAGCGGTCGCTTGATGCGGCCGATGAGTGTGCGTCGGTGACAAACCGCCTTTTCATCACGGACTCTACTTCTAAGTTACAATATTTAGTGGACACCGGGTCCGATTTATGTGTTTACCCGGTAAGTTTTATGCGTGCACAACGCCGTCATAAGACAAATTATGAGCTTTATGCCGCAAATAACACTATAATTGCCACATATGGTTGGCTTAGTTTGTCTTTAGATTTAGGTCTACGCCGCTCTTTTAATTGGCGTTTTGTAATTGCTGACGTAAGCAAGCCTATAATAGGTGTCGACTTTTTGTCTTTTTATAGTTTGCTTGTCGACGTGCGTAATTCACGTTTGATTGACGGTACTACGTCACTCACATCAGCCGCCCTAGTTGCCTCTGCGTGTCTCAGCCCGCAAGTCAAACTCATTACAGGTGACTCTCCTTATCACAAGCTTCTTGAAGAGTTTCCTGATGTAATGCGGCCTTGTGGAGATCCTTCGGAACGTAAATGTAAACATCAGACGCAGCATTACATCAAGACAACTCCAGGACCCCCCGTGTTTGCACGACCTAGGCGACTAGCACCTGATCGGTTAAAAATTGCGCGTCAAGAATTTGATGACATGGTACGAGCTGGAATCGCGAGACCATCTGACAGTCCTTGGTCATCCCCCTTACATTTGGTGCCTAAAAAAGATAAGGGGTGGCGTCCGTGCGGCGATTACCGCGCACTCAACGCACGCACGGTACCCGATAGATACCCAGTTCGCCATATTGCAGATTTTTCGCACAACCTTTTCGGCAAGAAAATTTTTAGTAAGCTGGATTTAGTACGTGCTTATCATCAGATTCCGGTCGCGCTAGAAGATGTGGCGAAAACAGCAATCACGACTCCCTTCGGACTTTTTGAGTTTCCATTTATGAGCTTCGGTTTGCGCAACGCAGCACAGACGTTCCAGCGATTTATGGATGAAGTCCTTAGGGGTCTTGACTTCTGTTTTCCATTTATTGATGACGTTTTGATTGCTTCAACTAATGATGAGGAGCACCTGAAACATTTGCGTATTATTTTTGAGCGTTTTAGTGAGCACGGTATTTTGCTCAATAACAGTAAATGCGTATTTGCGGTTCCTATGGTTGAGTTTTTAGGTTATCAAGTGTCGTCGCAAGGCACTAAGCCCATTGGCGACAAAGTTAAAGCCATTGAGCAGTTTCCACAACCTAAAACAATTAAAGAGCTACGCAGATTTTTAGGTGCATTAAATTTTTATAGGCGTTTCATTACGGGCGCTGCAAAATTACAAGCTCCACTTCATGCCCTACTAGGTGGTCCGTCGGTTAAAAGCAACGACAGTATTAATTGGACCGCTGCTTTAGATGAAGCATTCACAGCTTGTAAGGCGAGTTTGTCGCGTGCGGCACTTATAGCGCATCCAAATTCGTCAGCTCCTTTGGCAATCGTAACGGATGCAAGCGATACGTCCATTGGGTCGGTTTTGCAGCAGCAGGTAGCCGGCCACTGGCAGCCGTTAGGTTTCTTCTCGAAAAAGCTTACGGCTGCTCAGACTAAGTACAGCGCGTACGATCGCGAATTGCTATCCATATATGAGTCAGTCAAATATTTTCGTTATATGGTCGAGACGAAACCTTTCTTTATATTAACTGACCATAAACCAATAGTTTCCATTTTCAAAAAGTCTCTCGATGCGTGTTCTCCGCGTCAATTCCGATACATAGATTTTATATCTCAGTTTACTTCGGACATCCGATTTATTTCTGGTGAGGACAACGTTGTTGCGGACGCGTTATCGAGGACTGACGCTATTACAGACGGACTAGACTTTGACGCTTTAACTGCATCTCAGGCTACGGACAATGAACTTCAAACACTACTTAATACTGGTTCATCGTTGAGATTACAAAAGGTTCAATTTTCCCGTTTTGCTTTATTTTGTGACGTTTCCGGCCCCGTTCATCGTCCGTTTATTACTGCTCAATTTCGTAAGCAGGTTTTTGATATTTTGCACGGACTCAGCCACCCTAGTGCTAGGAATACCATTAAGTTGGTAACTGAGCGCTATGTATGGCCAGGTGTTAAAAAGGATTGTAGGATCTGGGCGCGCTCATGCGTAGCGTGTCAGAAATCCAAAGTTTCCAGACATGTTCACGCGCCAGTACATCAATTTGAAATTCCTTCAGCTAGGTTCGCGCATGTTCACCTAGATCTTATAGGTCCACTTCCTATATCTAATGGTTTTAGGTACTGTCTCACTGTGGTTGATAGATACACGCGTTGGCCTGAGGCTATTCCTTTAGTTGATATCACAGCTGAGAGCGTTGCCAAGGCTTTTATTTCAACGTGGATAGCACGATTTGGTTGCCCTGAAAAAGTGACAACTGACAGAGGTAAACAGTTTGAATCGCAACTTTTCAACCAGGTTTCAGTTTTGACAGGTTCTGCGCATCTTCGGTGCACTGCGTATCACCCTGCTGCCAACGGATTGGTCGAACGTTTTCATCGCCAATTGAAAGCAGCAATTATGTGCCATGCTGATGAAAGTTGGTCTGAAGTCCTTCCACTGGTACTGCTGGGTATACGTAGTGCATGGAAGGAAGATCTGTCTGCTTCTACGGCAGAATTGGTATATGGGGAGCCTTTGCGCCTTCCTGGTAATTTCTTTGAGCCATCTGCTGATCGTATTCTAGATTATTCCGATTTTGCGTCGCGTTTACGTTTACGTATTAAAAACTTACAGCCTTCTTCTGTAGCCAGACACGGGTCTGAGAAAATATTTATTTTTAAAGATCTGCAAACTGCCTCTCATGTATTTATCAGACAGGATTTGGTAAGGACATCATTACAACCTCCTTACGCCGGTCCTTTCAAAGTAGTGGAAAGGCACCCTAAATATTTTATAATTAATGTAGGAGGTAAAAGTACATCTATATCTATAGACAGGTTAAAACCCGCTTATATATTGGCGGACAAATCTGTAGTGCCTATTCCTTCTGCTACTACTGTTCCACCCATTGCGCCACCGGCAGTGACTCGTGCTGGTCGCCAGGTGCGTTTCCCGCAGTTTTATCGACCGTAAAGGTCTCGGGGGGGCTGATGTGGCGACTGCTTTATTCTTGTATATATTGTAATATTGTAAATAGTCTTAAGTAAGTGTTTCGCTGATTTCCGTTTCCTTTGTCAGTGCATCTGGGAGTTTGACAAAACTCGCGCATGCGCGTCTCTCTTTCTTTTAGGCTTGCTAGCATGTAGTTGTTTTCCTATGTCGCTCCGCTTTAATATTGTTATTTGTATATATTGTGTGTAAATAAATTCTGTTTATAGTGTACTGTGTGATTATTAATATTTCATAAAACGATGCCTATAGTATCAAAAACTCTACCCAATGATTTAAAAACTGTGTTGGAAAATGTAGTAAGGGTTATAAATTTCATTAAGAGTCGTCCATTGAAATCTAGATTATTTAAACAAATTTGCCAAGACATGGATGCAGCCCACTACACGTTGCTTCTTCACACCGAGGTGAGATGGCTCTCAAGAGGACGTATTTTGTCCCGGGTGTATGAACTTAAGGAAGAGTTATTAATATTCCTCACATTGGAGTCATCAGAGTTTGTTAATTTATTCAGCGACGATACATGGTGCACAAAATTGGCGTACTTGGCAGATTTATTCGAACATCTTAACAAATTAAATGCAGGTATGCAGGGACGAAATGAGAATATTCTGACGTCATCAGATAAAATAAAAGGTTTCGCAGAAAAATTAACGCTATGGAAAAATCACATTTGCCAGGGCACTCCGTCCATGTTCCCGCATACAGCGGCAAGAAATGTGGATTCTAGAATGAGATCTTTGATAAGGGATTCATTAGAATTGTTAGAAAAAAATATAAACAAATACTTTCCCAATATCGAGGTTTCGAATTTTGATTGGGTGAGAGACCCCTTCAATATTTCACTCAGTAGCTTGGTTGGTTTTGAATTGGAAGAGAAAGAACAGTTTTGTGAGTTAAAAAATGACCGCACTTTGCTATTAAAATTACAGGAATTGAATGTAAATAAGTTCTGGTTACATGTTTCAGCAGAATATCCAGAATTAAGTAAAAAAGCTCTCATTGCCCTTTTGCCGTTTTCGACATCTTACCTATGCGAACAAGGATTTTCAGCATTGACAAATATAAAAAGTAAAAATCGCGAACGTCTGCTATCTGTTGAAGAAGAGCTTCGAGTATGTTTGTCGACAATTCGCCCAAGAATAAAAAGCCTTTGCTCCACACACCAGGCTCAAATATCGCATTAATTGATTATATCATGTTATTTAAAACTTATTAATAATAATAAAGTTTATTTTCTCCAAGAAAATTACGTTTTTTCTTTGGGTTGGTTATGAGCGTTTCCAACCTAAAGGGTATCAATACAACCCCTACGTCCGTTACATATAAATCAAAGCCTCTAATGTACCTACGCCTACCGAATTCTTTACTGGTGTGCCGTGAAAGTTTACTGAAACTAAAAGTGTGCCGTTGACAACAAAAGGTTGAAAAACCCTGCTCTACACCTAATAAGAAACTCTGTCTGTCTGTCAGCACAACGCGTAACAACGCTTTCACACTTAAACCAATAAACCGATTTTAATGAAATTCGGTACAGATATAGTTTCAGTCCCGGGGAAGGACATGGGATAGTTTTTATCCCGGAAAATAGCTTAGTTCCTGCCGGACAGCGATAAGAGAAGCTACTTATTTATATTTCTAAACGATACTGAAAACTAGAACAGAAAAATCTGAAAGTAAAGCTATGGCTGGGGACTTTTCGGTTTTTTTTATGTGTTCTGGTATTCAGTATCGTTTAGAAACATATTTTTTAACGAGTAAAACCGTAAACATATATAAATACCTATAAATTCATTTGATAGTAAAAATAACTTACTTATTTCAAATAAAAGTGCGTCATTGTTACAGTTGAAATAAGGTCGTGGTGCTAACTTTTTGGCCACTTTGGGTGTCACGAACTATATGACGCTGACTGTCATCATCATCATCAGCCTATATTAGTCCACCGCTGGACATAGGCCTCCCCTAATGAGCGCCATAGCGCCCTGTCTTCAGCTTGACGCATCCAGCATCTGAATGCAGCCTTTCGCAGATCTGACTGTACAATGTGATTTCGCTGACTCTACAATGTATGAATATAACCACCCAATGCAGAAGTAATCAGGTTTATTCTTGGAACTTGGCCGAGTATTGCCGTGTGCCATGATTGCATCTGGATAGAACATACGTATAGTCCTATAAAGCCATTGCAAAGTAGCTGTAGCGATTTCCCATGTAATTGGCTAACTGTTGAATCATCGGTAACTGATCGAAAATACTTAATGAACAAAACTTGTTGTCATTGCTATGTTTTTAGCTACTGCAATTATTTTTACCGTGACTTGTTCACCTACACCTAAACATTTCTTGTAACATATTAGCTATGCTAATTCGATTCATTGTAAATCTGCAGAAAGATTGTTGACTGTGTCTTTACTTATGTGTCTACATAAATAAAATACTGGCAGCAGGACCTATCATCAATGTCTCCAGGCAAGAATAAACGTGAAGAGGAAATCTTTTATTTTAAAACGCAATAAAAATGTATTTTCAATGGTATGGTAAACAAATAATCTTTGAACTTCATCATACGGATTGATATTCAGCGCTGAGTTGGCGAGAGAACATAATAGTACCTTTGACACATTATGTTACACTACCCAAAAATAAATATTCATTGTTACGTAGCTCACACAGGTTCATGGCCGGTATCATTTAAAACAATTTTGTTCTAGAATTTCATCAGGACAAAATTTCGTAACGTTAAGTGCAAGCGTTAGGTACCTAAATAAATAAATAAGTATCATGGGACAATTTACACCAATTAATTGATCTAGTCTCAAACTAAGCAAAGATTGTACCTATGACGGGTACTAGCCAACGGAGAAACATACTCAAATATACGTACACGAAACACACTTTCATAACTCAACTACAAACATTCATATTCATCATACAAGTGCTTGCCCTGGGTTCGAACTGGAATTCGAGCCACCAGACAGACACGCAACGCCGACTAGTGGTTGAATACATCACAACCACTACATAAAACAAAGTCGCTTTCCGCTGTCTGTCTGTCCCTATGTATGCTTAGATCTTTAAATACGCAATGGATTTTGATGCGGTTTTTTTAATTGATTAAGAATAGAATAGCAAGTAATTAATATGAAAAAATCTTATATTGACTCCTAAATATAAAATAAATCACGTTGACTGTACCAGTATCATTTTGAATTCAGTGCAATGTTCAAAATTAGTTACAACATACACTTTAAGTATTGAGGAAAACAATAGTTCTGTTGTTTGACGCGTAATTAAATTTACACAAACATGTCGACTACTGCCGTCACACTTGGGTGACGAATTGTACCCAAAAAGTACCTAACAACAATACCTATTAAAAAACCTACAGTAATATTGCATAATACTACCCCTGTAGGTACTAAAGTCTACTCAATTACCTAATATGGAAATTGTGAACAATGCTGTAAACAAATCCTTTAGCTGTAGGCGAATATTGATCTGTGAAATATCAATCACACTAACTCTTAAAACATTGTCACAATATTTTATTCATTTGCTGTCCGAAATCACACTATGTAACGAAATCTGGATAATTTATCAAAAGTTTGTTTACAACATTCAGAATTTTGTCTGTGTTGGTATACCTACTTCACAGCGTTCTTAACATTAATATTATGAAATCAATAAAATGTCTCTTAATTTTATTGAGTTATTATTTCAAACCAACTGAAAAAATAAGGCTAAGTTCTGCGAACGGCGAAGTGGGACCAGTTTAAACTACGTCGCGTTCGTACGCACACAACCAAACTTTGATAAGCGACCCAGTTGAGTTACGCACACGCCCACGAGGCGAAGCGCAGTTTAAGCCGGCCTCGCTTTGTCTTTGTCTGAGCATTTCATTTTTGGTACAAGTTTTTTTGCTGACTGAACTGAAACGAATCCCTGAATCGAAAAATGGCATTTGGAATCTTGGAGATTGTACCTATTGCTATTTATACTGATTACAAATTACAGCTTTTTAGGAATAAAAATATACCTACTAAGCAAAACCACAAGGAAGACGGACTGGCGGACACGGCGATAGTATAACGGTTCCACTTTTGCCATTTTGCCACAGTGAAACTGAACAGCATGCTAACTTTTAACAAATTTAATATTATCACTAATGAAAGGAGACGCACGATAAACGACACTGAAAATTGGAACACATAGAAGAATCCGAAAGTAAAGCTATGGCCGGGAATCGAACCCGGATCCTGGTCATTCCGTGACGCGTGCTGTATGTATATATCCCTACAGCAGCCATAGCAGGCGGGTAAGCCTTCGAATTATTATATCTGTTACTAGCTATCACGTGACCTTGTTACTATGTGATCTGTACGACACAATTACAAACTCCCGTGGAACATCTACTGCTCAACAAAGACGAGAGAATGCACTGTTTTTCAAATGATAGGTACTATTAAATGAATCAAGAATTTTTACCAGTAAATAAGAAACACTGTTTGCAAACGATCGTTTCAAAGTCGACGAAACGAATTAGCCATAACATGAAATGTTCATGTAAATGCATGTATAGTAAGAAATAATAAATATGTACCTTGTCTACTTAATTTTACTAAATATTTCGAAGTCGGATTTTCATGACGTAAGAAATTGCATCTTTAACCTTTACACGAGCAACAATAATGGCAACGTAAAATACTTCAAATAAGTAATGTGGTAGCGAATAAAGAACCGGTTGATCTGAAATATATTTTTCTCAGTATTTAATGCCCTTTCGGTCAGAAATGTTAGATACAATACGTTGCTCAGAAGTAGCGATCAGTCGGATATTGCGGACGACGTAATTGAACTTTTTTTTTAAATAAGACACAGAAAGTGCGCCATCATAATATTTTTTGTGAATTAAGTTATATTTTGCAAACAAATATGTTTTTGCTGCTCCTAGTTTTAATGTCCGTCACATATTTTTTTTACTATAAGATGGGCAGGAAGAAACTAATCGCACTGGCTAGGAAATTCCCAGGAGAGCTTCCGCAGTTGCCAATACTTGGACACGCGTATTTATTTGCAGGGAGTGATGAAGGTAAAAAAATATTATTATACTTTATTGTAAGTGCACTGTTTACTTAATAATCGAAATAGTAGATTATTCTTTTGTCACTATGGCTGAGGCTCATGAAGGAGAATAAACTACGGTGACTGATAGAGACTGCCTCAATTTACATAAAAATCGCCGATAGGTACTACGATTTTCAGATTTAAAGAGCACTCAAATTAATACTCTAACGTATTTGACTTAACCGTACTTACAATACAACCGTATTATCATTTTATTTGTCTCCTCTTACATCAATTTTTTTTTTACAGATAACATGAAGATTATACAGAAAACAGGCACGATTGCATCAAAGAGAGGAGGCCTTGCTGCCTTCTGGATGATCAATCAACTTTATTTGGGTACCTAACAATCAACTCTAAGTAAAAAAATAGTTTCAATCCTCTCATTTTGTTGGATCATTGCGTCGGAGCCGAGCATAGATACGTGGAATTCACAAATATATATGTAAAAGTACAGTTTCAAAACAACGGCCCTTGTACGGTACAAAAATTCAAAGTTAAGTTAACCAAACCCCCAGTCGGATTTCAGCCAACGGCTAACTAATTTGTGCATTAATTTTGTTGCCCAAAATGCATTGACCACAGAAACGCCCAATCACATTAGTTCAAATGCACTTCATTGACATTATTTAGTTCACGTATGGTCGCGAAAGCTATCATCACAAGTCTTATGGCTCATATCAAGACGTTGCTTGTTTTTTGCTGCGCGCCTAGATAGCTATCTTTGTTACTATGACAAGGTATGACATGTCTATTTCGTACAGTGGTTGCTGATCCTGCAGTCGGTGAAACTTTGCTGAAAAATAACCTAGAGAAAGACAACAATATGATGAGATTCTTGCAGTTCCTGGTCGGAGATGGAAGCATTTATGCATCAGGTTGGTTTATTTTTAATTTATTGTCATACCTTTATGTAAAATAGCCTTGTGTTTGACCATAACCACACCTGATGTATGTATGTGATGTAAAGATGTGGCTTAGTAAATTCTCGTTCAAACTGGTAACAAAACTTGTACAGACTCACAATCTTCTGGATCTCAAATAATGAAGTCATTTGTATATGTACGTATAGGTTTAGTGTTAACTTTTTATCAATTACAATAAAATACATTTGACGGGTGATAAATTTTCAAGGTCAAAAGTTAGTCGAATTTTGTCGGCACATAATCACACGTAGACGAGAAGTCTGTTTTTGTGGCTGTTAAATAAAGTTAATTTATATTTTTGGCTATCTAGTTCCGATCTGGCGTCCTCGCCGCAAAATGCTGGCTCCAACGTTCAACATTAGAAAGCTGAACCGGTTCGTGGACGTCTTCGCGAAACAGAGCGCGGTGATGGTAGAGCAGCTTCGGCCCTCGGTTGGCAAAGGCACTATTTCCATGTGGAAATACCTGACTACGTACACCTTCGATTCTGTGTGCGGTAAGTACCTGCTCATCAACAACCGAAGGCGTCTTACCCTTGGTCCACCTACAGTATTTAGCCCTTCGGGCAACTGAAAATACTTAACCTAACCTACCTATTTTTGTGTCATAATATATTATTGAGTGATTCAAAATAATGACAGCATTTTTACCGGGTGGTCAAATTAGGTGGGCCACACGGGTAATGAACTCAACCGAACAATCTGTATTTGTACAAAAACCTGAGCAAATTCGAGTTGAGTTCAAATTGACGAATTATTAATATAGGTCGCTTTTAGAATGCAAATCAAAATGAATCTGTAAAAAAAATATTTTGACATAACTTTTTAGAGACAACTCTCGGAGTACAAATGAACTCCCAAAGCCAACCAAACCATCCGTTCTTGGAAGCATTTGATGAGCTCGAAGAGCTAATGACCAGGAGGATGCTGCAACCCTGGCTGCACCCAAATTGGTTGTACAGTATCCTTCCACAATACCGCCGAGCTGAAAGATGCAGGCGACTGATGTATGACTTCGTAGATAACGTAAGAAAATGTACTTAGTACCAATAACCCCTACATTCCGAATTTCTATTCTATTTGTGGTCGGTACTTCTTGTTGTTGTTAAAGTAGTTATCTCAAATAAAATTGCTATTTTCGAAAAAAACCCCTCTTTCTACACCTAAACCCTCTCTATTTTGTTTTTATTATGGCAAACAAAATAGGGGTAGACTACACATAAGATAAGACGGTAAACTAGGGGTAAATACGGATCCTAACTGGAAAAGAGAGGCTCATGGCAGAAATCAATGAAATCTACGAATCTTAATAAATTTTGAGTTTGTTCATCACACGTTGTGCAGATGACAATACAAGTCCTTGTCCTACCTAAAATTCTCTACAGAGCTTGTAGTGGTTTGTGAAGTAACCAATTATTAAAGTTAAGTTAACTATTAATAACATTAGGATTTTGGTGAAGTATTACTTTTTCGACAGGTTATTAAACTAAAACGCCAGGAGATGGAAGCAAAGCAGCGTGAGGCCGACTATCTTCCTAAATCAGGTAAATAATGAAACTAGCATCTCATTTTAACACTCAAACACAGTACTAATAATAAGAAGAATGGAAATGTCTCAATTTTTTAGTGTTTTCATAGGTTATACAGAAAGGCATCCATCAATAAAATGTAATCCTTTTTGGACCAAAAGCGCTGCATTTACCAATATCAATATGGTTTATTAGCCGTATTAGGTGTGGCCTATAATGGCGGCTCTCTTTTTTAGTTCGCTTAACTTTAAGGTTTCTTTAACTTAACATGCAACTATTGAATTAACGGTGTTTTCGGATTTAATAACTTTATAACACTTTTTCAGATTCCTATCTCGGCTTCCAATCTCTTTTGGAAATGCTTCTGGAAACATCGCTCAAAGTGAAAGCGTTCACTGACATAGAGCTGAGAGAGGAGACCTTGGTCATGAGTGCAGCTGGTACCGACACGTCTGCTGTCGGCGCCTCGTTTGCCCTCGTTTTACTTTCCCGACACCCTGAGATTCAAGAGAAAGTGGTTGAAGAGTAAGTATCCTTTTCTGCTGTATGGCCTTGTAATTTTTCATTGTTACTTTTTCACATTTATTTTATCATAAGTATTATACAGTAATGTTATGTGTGTATGTATGTATTATTTTATTTTATTTATTTAGCTATGTATTATATTTATGTTGGTATTGTTGTTTTTATTTTCCCTGCGTTTATCCTGTCTATTTGTTTCCGCCACCTACTTAAACTGTCTCCAACTTACTTTTCTTACTGGTTGTCTGGTAGAGATCGCTATTAAGCGATAATACCGCCTATTGTCTACTTTGTTCTTTGTTTCTGTATTGTTTTGTACTGATCTGTGGTGTTCAATAAGGAGTATTTGCATTGTATTGTATTGTTGTATCTTGCTTTTCTGCGTTATTCTTCTTCTGTACCTAAAAGTAATGTTCCTGAAGCAAAAGACTGTCTTTTTTTTACTTTTTTGTTTATTTTATTGGATAGGCACCTGGTATGCAATTAAGAGTCAAAAATATTATCTCTATCACATCAGCTGCGGATCGAGGCAGACATCGAATTCAAATATTTAACGATATTGATTGCTACTGGTATGTCACCTGTAGCCTGTAATACTTACTTTTTTTTTTGCTTCAAGCTCGTAAAACTATTACGTAAATAACTATTTGAAACTTTTTACAGACTTCATGAAGTTCTAGAGTACGGCGACAAACATGTCACAGCAGCCGACCTACCAAGGCTCAAATATTTGGATGCTGTGATGAAGGAGACCCTAAGACTGTACCCGCCGGTACCAAGCATCGTAAGATCAGCAACCAAAGACACTGAACTACGTAAGTACTACTACATCATTTAAATTAAGGCCCTGCCTCACCGGGATGTTATAATGACATGGCTGACCCCCGACTGCTTACTTAACAACGAATGGTAAATAACTATTACAAACATAAGTACTGTCAACCATTTTGATTTCGAGACTACCACAGGACTTTGTCATAATGATACCGTTATTTATTTAAAAAAATACTTTTCTTTTTTTAAGATCATCTTATTCCCTATCAGTTTTTTTTTATTTATCTTTTTGAGACCATATTTTCTTAAACAAATCATTTACTCCTCCATCAGCGTGTAAATAATCCTAAATAACGTATCATACACGTAACGTACTCTTCGTATTGCGTGGGAATCTAACCTAATACCTTAATTACAGAATCTGGTGTAACAATTCCTGAGGGAACAGGGATATTGTTTAACATCTGGGCCATCCACCGGAATCCGCGCTACTGGGGCCCAGACGCAGATGAGTTCAGGCCGGAGCGCTTCTTCGAACCCCTTAAACACCCTGCTCAGTTCGTGCCCTTCAGTACGGGCCTGAGAAACTGCCTTGGTGATTACTTTCAATATACTAGGGAATATTTTGGGACAAGATTTAAAACACCTATTTTGATATTTCTGCAAATTGATGATTTTTATCGTTCTATACGTTTTTTCAGGAACTCAATACGCCATGATGTCAATGAAAACAGTTGTAGCAACATTCCTAAGGAATTACCGGGTCTTACCACCAGCGGGTGTTGATCCAAAGACATTAAAAGAGCCTATAAGGGTTAAATATGAGATTATGATGAAAGCGGTTGATAAGTTCCAGTTACAAATAGAAGCTAGGGCGCCGCAGGTTGCGAGAACAATTGGGTGACTGTCCTAATATCGAAGAATCATCGTACTGTTAATATTTCTGGCGCTCCCGACAGACGTTGTCTTAACCGTTTCCTAAATCCAAATCAGCGCCGCCTCCTGGATCCAATTGTGAAACTATACCATCCGGGAACCTACTCTCAAACGTACACCAAACTCCGGTTGGGAGGAGTTAGTGACATACACGAGCACAGAAGAATATGTACCTAATAAAATACAGAAGAAAAATGCAAAGATTTGTTTAATGCTTTGTTGATACTTTTTTAGGTTATTTAAGTTAGAAAATTTTATGATGGTCGGCTGTACAAATATTCTAGTCTGGACATTTTCTAATGATTGACGTAAGTATGTTGTAGTTATGTTTGTGTATCGTAAACTTTAGGCTAGAAAGAAAAATACGAGAGAAGCAACAGTCCGGATTTTGGCTTTACTCGTTCTCATGTAACTTAGCATTAATGAAATTGTAAATACAACTTAAGTTAGTAAGTTAATTTAATTTTGTTCTCGTAAGTGATCAATAAATTTTCTTTACATTAAATTCAGTGTAAACATGTGCAGTACGTGTGTATATAGTATAACCACGGAAGATGGCAGAAGAAATGTACCGCAAAGGTATGCTATTTAATCAAAAAACTATAAATGCATTGTGCATTTTTTATAGTCAGTGCTATGTTTTATTTCCTTCCGCAAATTTTAATTCCTTCTACTAGCTTTGTACTTAAAGGATCCAATACGATCGATCTCGAATCAAACTACGATTATCTTGAAAGTAAGAGATTTATTTTCCTTTACAATTATCACCACAATACCCACAACAGAAAAAACTGTCAAGTCACTCAATCAAATCAAAATTATAAAATATCATTTTGACTTCCTTAGTGTGGCCAGTTAAAAAAAAGTCCATGTGATATTGTATTGTCATATTATTATAAATTTAAAGGTATTCCCGACGAAGTAGAAAATGATTAAGGATAAATAATGGATTACAATAATAATAGTATATTGTTATTGTGATTTTTTCGTAATATTCCTAAGCAAGAATTATTTTCGTTTTTCTATTCTTACAATGAAGCCATCAACGGGTTTCATTGATACATGATATTCGAGCCTCAGTGGTTTCTTTAGCTGTTCTGGCGTCATGCCGGCGGGTGGCAAGATAGTGTATCGCCGCAGTACTGAAGATAATACCGACTTCATCGACATCATGGCATATCGGTAACCTGTTAAAAATAACACTATTAAAACCATTGCTTATTGAAAATTATAAGTTCAGAACAACTGTCGGGAGGTTAATAAGTAGTTATTACGAATAAAATCCAGAAAAGTATAAAATCATAAAATGTTTCCTATTAGATACCGACCGGTACCTTTTTTTTTTTTTTATATGAATAGGAAGGCAAACGAGCAAGTGGTAATTTTTACCACATTCAAGCAGTGTCAGTTACATAGAACTCTCATTAAAAATCTACTCTTTCATGTGTGAGTCTGTACGCTACTTGACCAGGGGGCCTGACTTATAAAAATCTTTACCCTTGTAACCACCAAAAGTATGATAACACACACACACGCACACGCACACACATACATACACACACACACACACACACACACACACACACACACACACACACACACACACACACACACACACACACACACACACACACACACACACACACACACACACACACAAATCACGTCTTTATCCCTTACAGGGTAGACAGAGCCTAAGGTAACAAGACTTACAGGCCGCGTTTAGCAAGACTGGGCGTATAGGTGGAAAGGGGAATCAAAATAGTGCTGGGTTGCTAGCCGCATCGCCTATAACATGACTCCTATGATTATCGCCCATTACCTCGACGGGATTTTACCATCTGCGCGGGAAGAGAAGCAACTGGTACATTCTAGGTTTTTATTTGCCCCCAATCCAGCATGGAAGTGTGTGTGGAATAGTATGATAAATACGCAAGAAATTAGGCAGTCATCTATGTAGAGGTATGTTGCTACTGCATTGTTCGCCGTCATTTGTTAGGCAATGGTGTTTAAACGGTTATTCTTTTATAATCACGGTGTTATCGTAAACCAAATTAGAAGGACCCGGACAGGGTTCCAGGTTTTTACCTAAGCAGTTTCTGGCTCCATGGCTGAATGCTACGAACTGATTCGGGTGTTTCAGGGCCCCTTCCAAAAACCGTTCTGGACGGAATTCTTCAACATCGTCACCCCAGTACTCCTTGTAACGATGGACCCCGTAAATGTTTATAATCGCGGTCATATCCTTCAATAACGTCACACCTGATGCTGTAAAGTAAAAATATTCCATACTAGCGGTTACCCGCGGCTTTGCTCCCGTAGGTACTTTTTTCCTTACTATCATCTTCTTCCTAAATACATACGTCACACTGCGGAGCACAGGCCACCTCTCAAAGTGAGAGGCTGTATTCCCCACCCAGGCTCAGTACGGATTAGGATATTCTCATACAACACTGAACTCCTTCGCAAGTGTGTGCAAGTTTCCTCACAGTTCTTTTTTCACCGAAGTGATCAAGATAAATTTCAAATTTAAGTACAAACATGTTTAAGGAAAGAAGAATGCAACTTCCATATAAAAATAATTAATACATACATACAAACATAAATCACGTCTTAATCCCTTACGGGGTAGACAGAGCCTAAGGTAACAACAACAACAACGTTTAGCATGATTGTGGGCATATAGGTGGAAAGGGGAATCAAAATAGTGATGGGTTGCTAGCCGCATCGCCTATAACATGATTCCTAAGATTTTCGCCCATTCCCTCGATGGGCTTTACCATCTGCGCGGGAAGAGAAGCAACTAGTACTTTCTATGTTTTTTATTTACTCCCAGACCAGCATTATTATTTTTACTATTCGACTTTAATTTGCTTGTAATACTTACGCAACGTTACATCTTTGTCGATCTCTCTAATTATGAGAGGCACCGGCGGAAACAGTCTCATAGTTTCTTTTATAACTACTTCCATATATTTTAATTTCGGCAAGTCCGCAGCAGTGATGAGGCGATCTGAATCGCCAAATACCTCTTTTAATCTGAAATATAACTACATGTTATTTTTATAACGGTCATGCTCATGTGCATACACATAATTATAGAGGTGTAATTATTAACGCCGACAAAAGTGTCCTTTGTGCCACTATTACTTTTAATCAATTTCTCTATCCTATCATATTGAGGGAAAAGTTTAACCGATAGGTAGGCTTGCATTGTACCTGATTTTCGATCAGGGTTTCGTCCCAATAAAAGAATTTCTTTTCCCGAGGGATTTTGGAAAAATTCCGCCCTTACTCCTAGTCTGGGCATTGATGGATGATCTAATCAGTACAGTTGGACTATTCTTTTGTTTGTTAAAGTTTCAATCGTTTTAATAACACTTAATGTCCTGACTTATAATATAGAATACGCGTACGATACGTACTCTTCATAGACCTTTTTTTGCACGTCTTCGTGTCTAGACAGCATGAGGAGCGCGAAGGTGGCTCCCACTGCTGAAGTGTCAGTGCCCGCTAATATAATAAGCGTGGTCTCCTCACGCAGCTCCAAGTCATTGTAGCCACCGATCGATCCAGAATATTCCATTATCATATCGAGAAATGAAGGGACTTTGCTCTTTTCTGTAAACAAGTTATTGAAGCTAGAACTCTCTTTAGGTAGGTAGTTAATACCAATGACGAACAGGAAAGCAGAGAGGAGCTGTGTATCTGTGTATGCCATCGTAACTTCTGAACGTCCGAACGGACTGGAATGAAAGTTAATTTAATTGAAACTAGTTTAACAGCAGTGGTTCTTACTTAAGTAAAATCAAAACATTGAAAGATATTGAACTTCGAAACGGAAATGTAAGGAGTTTTCAACTTTTTTAAGTTGTTCAGCTACACAAAATTTGGAAAAAATAATACTAGAAATACGAATAATTTATGAGTGGATTTAATGGCAGATGATTGCAGGAAAAGACCTCAAGAAGTAAGCAGGTACTATAATTTATTATAATACGTGTAAGACGTGTAACTTACTGAAACCATGTAGTGTCTCAGTGGATTTTGCTGACTTGGCCGCTTCTTCCTGTTTATATTTTACAATCTGCAAATTAGCATTATAAGTTTTGTAGGAGGAATCGTATCACTCAAGTAGGGCGTTGATTACGTTTGTGCAACAACTACAGGTGCTCCAGTTTTAATTTATTCGCAATCAATATTTTTTCTAAAAACTCATGCTGGAGAGCAGCTAATGGAGGCAACTCATGGCAAGACTCGCGCCGTGAAATAGGCGCAACGCGAACAGCTATTGACACTCCGAAACTTCGGATTCACTTGGTTGAAGTGGACGAAACTACAGTTTCGGCTTCAGCACTGTGTCCACTGGCATATTTTTAGAACACAAGCGAAAAAAGATGATGTGGAAATTCTGAACAACGAACATCAATCGGTCATTTACCGCCACTACATTGTATTCGCGCCATGTTTGTGGAGATCAAAATTGACTCTAAATAAAAGCTTTCACAAGCCCTTGTTATGCTCAATATATGTCGTGTAGAAATCGTACCTCTTCCACAAATTTGTAAATTAACTGCCTGTGCTTATCGTACTCTTTAAAACACGGTCGCAACTTGTACATGAAGTCATATCGCGCGGTATAGCCGTGCATGCGGTCTGACGTCATGCGGAAGATTTCCACAATAGCATTAACGAAAGAGCTCGTCTTGATTTGCGACTGTATTTGGATACCAAGCGCCGTCTCTGAAAAACAGAAACTATGAAGTCAAGAATTCTCGCAGCTCAATTCGAATTTTACACTTCTTGTGCATTGACGTTTTTTACTTTGTTGTCCTTCTATATTCCCGTCTATCCGTCTTTCAAGACCTGTTCTGTGGTATCAAGCTGAAATTAATTTAATTTACTCAAATCTGCAATCCCTTTAAGAAACTTTAAAAAATCAAAGGTTACAACGATTTAAAAAGTGTTAAAAACTAGCGAGTGGTGTGGAATAAAAACTTATTTTCAGTTATCCTATAAACAAGAAATTTGGTATAAATCTAGGTTTTGTAGCACGACCAATAAGAAAAGTTTCAAATGTTATCTCTGTCTGCTAATAACCCACATTATATAAAAATGGTGCTCACCACACACTGCATCAAACGTGTAGTTGGCGACGTACTTCCACATTGAGAAATCACCGGCTCCGGCCTTTGGTGCGAGCTGGTCCGCCATCACCGCGGTTTGTTCCGCGAACACGTCCAGGAACTGTATCAGATTCTTCATACTAAAAGCCGGGGAGTGGATCTTGCGACGAGGACGCCAAATTTCCACTGTTGAAATAGTTTTACGTAAAATGGTCGGATTTATAAGAAGGCCGCCTCGTTCAGGCCTGTCAGTCTGTCAAATAAATAAATTTACCACAGTTTTCTTGTGTTTTTTTAATTTTTATCTACACACATATCATTATGCACCCCTATATAATGCGTTCTTATGAAAATTGTTCTTTTATGCTGGTCGTAATACGCGATTGTTGAACACATTAAGTATATAGGGTTTATGATTTATTTATTTATTTCATTTAGATACAGTGTAAGCTTACAGCACATCATAACACCAAAGCACCTACACAAAAACAGAAACAGAAATCAATACATGTTAAAAAGAAAAATCGTCAAATTAAGAACATTTGGAATTATAGGATACATTATGATATTATGTGTGTAGATAAACGTGTTTAAATGCACGGAACCCTGTGTGGTGAGAGTCCGTCTTCACATTATTATCATTCTTTGAACCACTGCAAGTTGGTGATTGCAGTTCTTATTCGAGTTAAGTAGACGTCAATGATCGTTTCAAAACCATGCAACTTTGTAAATAATCGCGCTATTCATTGTAAAGTTATCCTCCGATTAAATGTTAATTGTATTGTATTTTTAATTTGTGAGAAAAGTGTGACGTTTTGTAAAAGTAGCACATTTCCTAGAGATGTGTCATAATCACGATTTTTTTTTCAATGCAATAATTCAATGTAATAATGTTTTTGTTGAACAAAAACAAATTGGTAAATTGAGTAGGTACTCAATTTACCAAGGTTGGTACCTAGCTTAATGAAAAAGACAATCAATAGATTAAATCTAAAAGAAGACCGTCGTGGCATGATGCCAAATAGTTTGGCAGCATTCCCTCGTTGAATAGCTATTTTAATATTAAATATTAAGAAAGGTATACTGCCGGACCTTTTAGTCAGCATTTGTGACGACGATGCGCTTTTGTAAATCTAGCTTAGCTCCTTATTCGGTATAGGTTTTGGTAAGTAGGTATCTATTTGTTTACTCACCTGGAGCAAAGAGGCTGCTGTTCCCTGCCAACATTAATGGACCTCTCAGGAGTTTATGGTCCTTGTTAAGCCATGTCTTGAGAATAAACTCTGTTGATTCGGGGTCGGTGACATCTATTGTAAGAAAAAGATTTTGAAGTGCATTTGTATCATCTGGCAAGCTTATACCCGGGGGCATCACAATTAAAAATGGACTATTACACTAAGCCTGCTGGGCACCCGAGGAAATATGAAAATTGTTTCCTCAGTGAACTTCTACGGCACTCAAAGCATCATGTCCGGCAAATTTCAAGTCTCCAAGCTTCATTGGTTTGGAATGTGCGTTGTTTATCAGTCATTTAGACACCGTAGGTATCTACTGATACTTAAGAAGAGATAGTTGGTAGGTTCAAATCTTTTAAACCCGTTTGTTTGCAATTTACCGAAAATTAAGCGGCACCGGGCGTTAATCAAAATAATCGTTTAAAATGGCTTAGCAGCTTCTTATATAAAACATATTTAGAAGTGTGTCTAGATCTAGGCAATACCTAAGTGTACTTACTAATTAACAGTCTATTTACATTCCAGAAGCCGATCAGACCGCGGCGTTTGTATGACTCTCGGGCCATGTAATCGAAAAATTGCATAATACCTGTAAAAAAGTGGCAAATTAATCTGAACTTTCTTTTGTTATGTAACTAAGCACCTACGCAAATCAAATAGACATTGACATCGACCTGGGTACAAAACGCGTTCTGTATAATATATATGTTGTAGTTATTTTCTTAAGATGGTCTAAACGCGAGGGAGACATAATAATTCGTAGAAAATAAAAGAATAAAAAAAAATAATTAAAAAATAAAATTAGGTATTCATTTACTTTACTGTTATCGGGACTCATTAGGACAATAGGCAAAGGAGCTATTTAGGGAGCTTGGCCGTAGACTGAGAGATAGGGGCTGCGATCCCCGCTATGGTTCGTGGGTGGTTCAAAGGGTTGCCATTGCATTTCAAAGAGGCAACGCGGTCAGCATAATGGGAACCTTTGAACCAGGCACAAAACATGGGGGCATTTTTCAGGTTAATTTTTAATCATTTGTAACATACCTACATACTTTACTTTAAATCAACTTTCCTAGTGTTCTTTTTTGTTATTTAGTTTTTAATAGTTTGTGTATTAAGTATATCATTTTATATATTATATTAAAAGTATATTGAGGATCATTTTGTATGGAAAGCTTGTATGGTTAAAATGATTCTTTATTTTTACTTGTCAGTGTATTACCTATTATTTTTAAGGTAAAAACCTACTCCTTTTGTTTCGTTACCTTCACGAGTCGTCACAAAGTAAAGTGCATGGCCAAAGAACGGATTGGTAGGCTTATTGATTACTCCTATCTCTTTAGCTAATTCTCTTAACTTCTTCCCACGAAAATGGGCGAACAGCCTCCAGGCAAAAATTGTAGCCAAAAACAGAAAGCATATTGCCATAGACACCATTTTTCAACAAGAAGTTGAAAATATCCTTAAATGTGATGTCGAAGAAACCTGAAATATTAGAAATATTAGAAAAAAAAATCGGCACAATTTTATGTGAAATGAGTCCTAAATAAAGCCCACTTTAGAATTTACTTTTTAATAATAAATTTATTGAAAAAGAAAAAGAAAACAAACAAAAAAAGTCAAAACTTAAAAATAACTTAAACCTAGCTAAAACTATTTATTAAATTAAAGATAAAAAATCTCCCAAATCGCCGCCAATTGGGAGGGTGCCCAGAAGGCTGGCAGCATTGCCACGTTGTATGGCAATGCTTATTCGCTGAGCGAAATATTGGCCAGCCCTCTGGTCACGGGAGGTCTCTATAAGGCGCGCCGAGATATCTTTATACACAAGGCGCGCGCTTGGCCCCCATGGCCTCAGAATTTCGACCCTGCAAGTTTCATGTCACAAGACCGTAATGTGCATGGGTTAGAAGTCCTCGCCGCAGTATAATGCATGTTGCAGGATTTTTCTTCTTAGTCTGAACTGGGTTTATGGTAAGATCTCTAAGGTATATTTCCCGGCGTAAGTGGCTTAAAAAATCCAAACCGCCACCAGCAGGAGAAAACGGGAATTTCCAAGCTCGCATTGTTTTGTGTCGTAGCGAAAAACCCCATTCCAGGGCGCCAGTGGACATTGTGACCTTGCACCTACGCCATTCCACTCTAACCAACAGGGAAGTGTGGTTTTTAGTGGGTAGCTCCACCTTGGAAGATATAAAGGACCAAACAAAATAAAAAGGATATGCTACTTTCATACTAAGTCTTAACTTTAAACTCACAACGTGTTTTACTAACTTGATATAACCACATCTCAACGTTTCAAACCCTTTGCTCATGTTCACAGACAAACTAGAAAAATCACGCCCGAAAGAAAGAAAGAAGACATTTATTCCTTTTCGCAAGACACACAAATATAAGATAATATACACACTTTTATAGAAAACTAGCTTCTGCCCGCGACTTCGTCTGCGTAGAATTATACATAAAAACCTTCCTCACTCTATTTAAAAAACCGCATCAAAATCCGTTGTGTAGTTTTGAAGATATAAGCATACATAGGGACATAGGGACAGAGAAAGCGACTTTATTTTATACTTTGTAGTGATAGTGATAGTGAAGTGAAGTGATAGTGATAGTGATAAAAAAGGTAAAACAAAAAGAAACATAGACATGAAAAATAGATCATCAGCGTTATGTGTCTTCGCAAAAGTGAAACGGTCGCGAAAGGTTTGTAACGTTATTAAACGCGAACTACTTTTGTACTCGTACTTAGTTAAAATTAGTTTTGTTGCAATAATTCTCAATTCAACCTCCAAACGTTCACATTTACGTTAGGCACAAACTACTTTTGTAATGATGTAAAAAACGATTACCTTACTGGAACCCTGGGACTTCCTTTCTTCACGACTGCATCCTTGTTATTGACTGAGTCAATAAATTAACTCTTACTTAAGCGACGTAAACAATGATGGCATTATTAACTAATTAGGTGCCTATGCACCAATCATTATTTCATTTAAGACGACGTCGACCTTTTTGTCTAGGACTATAACGTCGCTTGTAATATGAATTAACGTAACCGCCAAATGGCGATTTTTCAGGAGAGGCCAAAAAGTGATTTACAAATTAGAAAAAGTGTTGTAACTTTTTATATACTTAGCCTATTGGAATTATGTTTATAGCTTTTATCTTATATTTGTGAGATCTTTTAGATAAATGGGGTCTTATAAAGACAGCTATTACAGTTTAGAAAATCGCATGGCGGTTACGTTAATTTTTTCATTTTTATGTGTAGTTACATTAAGATGTATTAAAAAAAATTAAGTACAGTTTAAGGTATGACACATTTTTTTTCTTTTAAATAACGTAACGAACGCAGTTTTCAAAATGTGGACTTACATTATAAAGAGTTATTTATAGCAATCCCAATCTTATTCACTTGTAATAAAGTCTGACATACAAAAAAATCTTTTCGTTTAGTTAATTAATGGCAGGTTTGTAAGATGAATAAAATAGGTTTTTAAGTATTAAACAGTTTAATAATTATACTTAAAACTTTACAACTTAGTATAAAAAAAGTCATGAAGCTCTTTAAATGTCAATAAGCGGTAACTTTTACCTGAGATCAACAAAAACACCTAGCTTTGTATAATATTTGGTACTTTTCTTTATTATTTATCTTCGGTTATAAAAGAACAGTTATAATAAAACCATTTTTAGTTATAATAGTATAATGAAAACTTTACAACATTATAAAAAAATCTTAAACCTCTTTAAATGTCAATAAGTCGTCGGGTGAGAATACGTTTGTGCCATACGCCTCATACCTTGGTTTACAGGAGAGCGAAATTAAACAAAAACTTTTATTTTAGGTTAAGTTATATTTTATCGCAAATTTAAACTTAATGGTGAAAAAGGTCCAATAATGTGCTATTCCTAGTACAATATACATACACTTTGGGTTATGCTATTAATGAGATTTTTGCAGTTTTATGATTGCTATATCCATTTTTGATGAATGGTTGTTTATCGCATGATGTATGATATGACACAAAAACTTCGATATGGCACAAGATGTTTCAATACTTGTGATTAAATTTATACCACATCCATAATAAATAAATGGTTTTTACTAATTTTTGTTTTAATATTTTAGAATCTTGTCTAATTTTCTATTTTAACATGATTTCATAATAAGATTTATCGTCTTTAGGCTTGAATTTCAACATAGAATGTCCGATTTTTTTTGTTTGTAATTTTGTTAACGTTTTTTTCATTCGGAATTGGTTGTAACACTAAGACTTCATCATTCAAAATAAAACCAGGACACACATACATGCCGGTATATTCGATGCATAGTGTCATAGAACGTGAGGTTCGAAAAGTCATTTTGTGGAGACCAGTACAATGGCCCACTTTCATGCTTACAGCACGAAAGACACCGCGTCCTTATATTGTAAACACCATGGACCACACCGACTTCATAAACTGGGAGATTATAGCCAGTCAAATATTTACTCCAAAAACAACATCAGATCAACATTTCAGACTGAAAGATATTAGGATCGCTACAATAAATAAAACAAACTTAAATGAATAGCAACTTAAATACACAATGAAGGATGACGGTGATACATTCAAAATAATATTGGGTCAAGGGAAAAAGAAAATAATAGGGAAAGGAAAGGGAAAAGGGAAAGGTCAGTCTAATGCACGGGTCGTAACGAACCATCCATCGAATGATTCTCTGCAAAAACTTTATGTGCAACGATTGCCCATTTCTACAAAAAAGTACATGGACCTTAAAAAGCTCTGTGACGACGAGGTGATACCTAAACAATACGTGCAAGATTATTTACAGCTCCCTTATGTGGACAAAACAGATTCTTTAGACGATATTATTCAAGATGAAGTTCCAACTAAAGACGGTGAAACCCAAGACCAAAGTGAGGAAGTAGATGAAAGCAACGAAAAAAACACAGTAAATAAAAAAGAAGCCATACGAAAAGCAAGGAATCAGACAAATAAGGAAAAGAAAAAAGGGAAAGCTGAAGTAGTAGTTAAAGCCACCGGTATATTGTTGAAAAAAGGAGAGGAAAAACAAAGCGAGGAAAAGCAGTAAAGAAAAATAGCAAATAGGACAGAAAGCTAGATGTTTTTTGTCGATCTCAGGTGAAAGTTACTATATATTGATAATTAAAAGAGGTAAGTCTTTTCAATGATGATACTAAGTTGTAAAGTTTGAAAAATAACTATTATAACCTATTATAATTTAATTATAACTGTTTTTTATTGTATCGATTAAAAGCAAAGCGAGGTTAAGTAGCAAATAATAATAGAAAAGTAGGTGTTTTTTTGTTGATCTCAGGTAAAACTAACTACTTATTGACATTTAAAGAGGTTTAAGATTTTTTTATTCTGTTGTAGTTTTTATTATACTATTATAACTAAAAATTGTTTTATTATAACTGTTCTTTTATAACCAAAGATAATAAAATAAATAAAAGCACCAAATATTATAGAAAGCTAGGTGTTTTTGTTGATCTCAGGTAAAAGTTACCGCTTATTGACATTTAAAGAGATTCAAGACTTTTTTAATACTAATTTGTAAAGTTTTAAGTATAATTACTAAACTGTTTAATACTTAAAAACCTATTTAATTCATTTTACAAACCGGCCATAAATTAACTAAACGAGAAGATTTTTTTGAATGTCAGACTTTATTACAAGTGAATAAGATTGGGATTGCTATAAATAACTCTTTATAATGTAACTCCACATTTTGAAAACTGATCTTAATTTTTTGAATACACCTTAATGTAACTACACATAAAAATGGAAAAATTAACGTAACCGCCATGCGATTTTCTAAACTTTAATAGCTGTCTTTATAAGACCCCATTTATCTAAAAGATCTCACAAATATAAGATAAAAGCTATAAACATAATACCAATAGGCTAAGTATATTAAAAGTTATAACACTTTTTCTAATTTGCAAATTACTTTTTGGCCTCTCCTGAAAAATCGCCACTTGGCGGTTACGTTAATTCATATTACAAGCGATGGTTATTATTATTATACTAGCGAGCGAGGAGCATTGCATTTTATTTGATTTAAAAGTTTTGTTTATCTAGCTTTGACTTTAGCATAACAGTCAATAAGTTATAATATGCCACAAAATGGGTAATGTAAGAGTTATTTTGAAACCGACGAGTCTTAAATTAATGACTTTTCTTTAACGTTAGTGAACACATTAATACACTATCTAGCATTGACTTTAGCGTAACAGTCAATCAGTTATAATATTCCACAAAACGAGTAATGTAAGAGTCACTTTGAGTCTTACATTAATGAATTTTCTTTAACTTTGGTCAAAACATGAATACACTATCTAGCTTTGACTTTAGCGTAACAGTCAATCAGTTATAATATGGCACAAAATGAGTAATGTAAGAGTCATTTTGATACAGATGAGTCTCTTACATTAATGACTTTTTTTCATCTTTGGTGAATGCTTTAATACACAATCACAGATTCGTCCTTACATTAACCTAACATAAGCAACTTATGAAAAATGTGCAAAAAATGGTCTGATTTTGGCTAACGTAACTGACATTTTTTTCAAGATATCGAAATTTTAATAACAGTAATCGAAAGGTCTTCAAATTTGCTGTCGAACTGTATACTCAACTCAATTTCGACATTTTGGCGGTTACGTTAATTCATATTACAAGCGACGATAACAGGAATCAACCGTCCAAGACTTTAAAATGACACTCACATCTCGTTCTGCCACACGCACACGGTCCCTCCAGTCTCAATCAGTAATTATTATTAGTCACATAAGTTTGCTATTTAACGTTTAAATTGAAATAAATGTATATAAAAAGTACTTAAAATTGGAAAGTATTTGTTTATAAATATTATTATGTAGGATCAATGCGTTTCAGTTTCGAATTACTTTATAAGAAAAGTACTGATACTTTTTAAACTACTAAACTGAATTTTACCCACCATAGCTAAGAACCACCGCAAGGAAACTGGCTTTCGAATGAAAAGAAAACGCAATGGGACCCTCCGAGAGCTGACGATGTCACACACAGACCCACACGAACACACACACACACACACATACACACTCAATCACACACACGCGCGCGCACTCACACACGCGCGCGCACTCACACACACACACACACACACACACAAACGCATTCTTATGAAGTTATTTTTTTCTGATTTACAGACACCGGATTAAGTACATAGGTCTCTAATAATGTGACCAAATCTTTTTGATCGCTTTTGATCTGGTGTCCACAAGAGTTGGCTTCAAGTCCACAAAAAGGGAAGAAATTTCCAAGTTTCATAATTTACACGTGTAATGTAAGGTCGCAGTAATGCTGTCATTATATCATCGCTCATGCCAAGCCTTCCTGTGACAAGTTAAAAAATGTTTATTTTGTACCTACAGTGGTTACTTATTCTGCGGGCGTTGAAAACTTGCTGAAAAATTGCCTTCAGAAAGACAACAATAAAATCTAATAAAGTTCTTGCAATTCATTTATGCATCAGGTACCTACCTACCTAGTTTTTTTTTTTACTTAGATCTATATGCAAAATAGGCATGTGTTTCACCATAATCACTCCTTAAGGTAAGCGAAGATGTGGCCTAGGATCAAACACACTGGCTTAGTAAATGCCTGTTTGCCCAAGATTTCCAAGTTCATGTTTCTTGAATTGTTTCTTAGACTTAATACTGCACAGGGAACAAATAAACCGCGGCCTTCGTAACAGCCGCTGTTTATTTGTCGGAGGTTAAATTTAACAGTATTCATTGAATTAAATTAAAACGTGGGATAAATCATTTATTGCTTTACACGCATTATTTTGCACATTTCCATGCAAATACAACAGATCAAGACATTTCATTTCGTTACCACCACCAAACACTCGTATAGAGAAAACCTATGACTTAATTCGCTTTTGTAAGAATTATTAAAAATAAAATAGAAATAATTTATTAACAAATGTATTGTATGTTATGCGTCCGAAATGGACAAGCTGTTGGTACTTAAAAAAATCATTAATGTTATTACAATTGTACACAGTTTTAAACGATAAATGTTTCTTATTTCTTATTCGCATTCTCAGTCCGTGCCATTCCGTGGCAACAATTTGTTTCTTTTTTCAATTCTTATAATGAAGTCATCAACGGGTTTCAATGACAAATGATATTCGAGCCTCAGTGGTTTCTTTAGCTGTTCTGGCGTCATGCCGGCGGGTGGCAAGATGGAGTATTGCCGCAGTACTGAAGATAATACCGACTTCATTGACATCATGGCATATCGGTAACCTGGAAATAAAAGCATAATGGGGTTGGCAGGCTCTTAGGAAAGTGGTCAAATGATACACGAATGCTGACCCAATCTAGACCCACGGTGAATCGAGCCTAGTGAATGCAACTGGAGAGGCATATGCCCAACGGTAGGCGCTAATTCGCTGAAGCAGAAGATTTCTTGAAGACGGAATATGTTATTATTGTACGTGATCATGGTCTTGAGAGTTGTTTAGTTATTAGGAGTGAAAATCACGAATGTTAGGTACAATTTTATTGCCATATTCAAACAATATCAGTTTCGTAGAACTTTCGTTTAATGTCTACTCTTTCATGTGGGAGTCTAGGTACGCGGCTTGACCAGATTTTTGTCCCTGTACCTAACCTAACCTAACCACCAAGAGTATGCGCAGCAAATCAGGAACTCGTGCGTCTTCGTGTATGTTGCTAGGTACTTCACTATTTGCCTTCACTTATTTGTAAGGCAATGGTGTTGGTTTATAGTCATGGAGCTACCGTAAAGCAACAACGATTAGGAGGACCCGGATAAGGTTTCAGGTTTTTACCTAAGCAGTTCCTGACTCCGTGGCTGAACGCTAAGAACTGATTCGGGTGCTTCAGGGGGCCCTCCAAGAACCGTTCTGGACGGAATTCTTCGACATCGTCACCCCAGTACTTCCTGTGGCGATGGATGCCGTAAATGTTTATAATCGCGGTCATGTCCTTTAACAAATTGACGCCAGATGCTGAAAAGGAAAAATAAACAACTTTAAACTCAAGTGAGTGGCACATTTACAATTATGCTGTGTGTGCAAAGTACAGTTAAATTATTCTGTATGTTAAATAACTCATGCTGGACGAGTGCGGATTAGAAACTTCACACGCCCCATTAAGAATGCTTCGAAGGTGTGTGCGTACAGGTTCTTTCTGCTCTGAAAAGTTCATGGCAATTTAACAAACTGAAATCTATAACTCCCGTATAGATTCCGGCGTTAATTTCCAGAGGTTTGGTTAAACTAAATGAATAATTTTCCTTTGTTACTCAGCGATAGAGCGACGTCAAGGTACAAAACTTATTTTTCCAAACATGTTTCAACAAGGTATTTATAAGGTTCCTCTTTTGATAATAAGGACCCGGAAAGATCAAATTTCTAGAAACATTCATTAGAATGCAAACATGTGTCGCCGGACTTGTATCGCTCCTTTGCCTTCCTTGTCGTGAAAAAACATAAGTATGATGTTTTTCATGTGTGTGAGAAGGGATTGCGCAGAAAATCACTACATAGTATCACAAAACAAAGTCCTCTGCCGCGGCTGTCTGTCTATCATCTGTTCGCTACAAACTCAAAAACTACTGAACGAATTTTCATACAGGTTTCACCAATAGATGGGTTTAACGAGGCATAAGGGATATCATTTTGTCATGGTAAATTGGTTGAAATATAACGATGATTCTATTGTTGAAATTGTCGCGAGCAACAGCTAGTGAAGGTAAAAATATGGATGTTGTGTTGTCTAACGTAATATGGATTTTTTAAAGTCTGAAATAAATGAATTGAATTACTGAATGAATACGGCGAACCGATCTTAGTAGAGTCGTTCATCGTCCGACTGTCGGAGTATAAATATCTGCTTGGGGTGCCTCGGAGAGAGGTTAAACACATGTCCGGATAATTTTTATTGTGGTGGTGATTTTTGGGTCTTCTAATGCATATCGCGGAGAAGCAAAGTAAATTAATCTATACAGTTTATTAAACGTATTAAGGAAAGAAAGATGCAACTTCCATTCAAAGAGTAACTAACTGTTTTTGCTATTGTACTTGAACACCTGCAAATAATACTTACGCAATGTTACATCTTTGTCGATTTCTCTTATTATGAGAGGCACCGGCGGATATAGTCTCAAAGTTTCCTTTATAACTACTTCCATGTATTTTAGCTTTGGCAGGTCCGCAGAGGTGATTAGGCGATCGGAATCCCCAAACACCTCTTTTAATCTGAAAATTTACTTTTATTTTACAGAGGTACAATTTTTAATGCTAAGAAAAGTATCTTTTGGACCATTGAAAATCTGAATCAAAATCAAAGGTTCATTATAATCTTTGTTACTTGTCGATAATGTATCATTCTAATAGCGAAAGAATCTTGAAAACTGGTTCAATAATTTGGTGTTTAAACAAAATATACAAAAACATACTTTTTTTCTGTATAATATTAGTAAGTAGATATATCATTGTAGATAGAGATTTACATCCACAGATTCGTCTTATTGAAAGAATTCCATATCTCTTGAGATTTTAGCAACTTCCACCCTTACTCCCTGTTTGGGTGTTGTTGATTCAGTCAGTCCGGTAGCACTTTTAATAACACTTAATGTTCCGATGTAAAAATAAATGTAAAATACGTTACATACTCTTCATAGACCTTTTTCTGCACGTCTTCGTGTCTGGACATCATGAGGAGAACGAAGGTGTTCCCCACCGTCGCAGTTTCAGTGCCCGCTAATATATTAACCGTCATCTCCTCACGAAGCTCCAAATCAGTGTATCCACCGATCGATACCGAATATTCTATTATCATATCGAGAAATGAGCGCACTTTACTCTTTTCTGTAAACAAGTTATTATTATGAACTTTTGACCTCTCTATAGGTGGTTTAACGTGAAATGATGTAAAGCAGAGGCGAACAATGTGTCGGTCTGTGGCATCGTAACAGATGGACTGATTTGGATGAGGATTTATTTAATTGAAAGGTACTTTAACAGCAGTTGATCTTGCATCAAAATAGTCAGAGGTTTCTAAGATATGCAGACATTGAACTTGGAAATCGTCATAACAATAATATATTTGGTATGAAGGCAGCTCTTATAGCAGAACTAATGGAAAAAATCCAAAAATCTAACCTTATTTTTGTGTTTCGGTTTCGGCTTATTTAAAAAAGCCAATATAAAATGACCTCATACTGCCTACATTTTGCTTAGAAGCAGGGCACTGCTACCACTACATTTTATATTGTTTTCCCGAATTTGAACGAAACCCTCGGTACGCGAGTCCGACTTGTTTTTTTTAAACAATTTGGACATTTTAAAGTAAACCAAAACCGAAATAAGAATATGAGTTAGTACCTAATAACAAAAATAACAAATCATGAATAAACTAAAAAAGGAGAAGAGTTCAACAACCACCAAATTTTTTAGGTACATTAGGTACTTGTAAAGCATTAACTTACTGAAACCCAGTAGTGTGTCAGTGGATTCTGCTGGCCTGGCCGCTACTTCACGTTTAGATTTTATGACCTGCAAAGTAACATAGTCAGTTAAAGTCGGAACAATTTTATCAGTTAAGCTGGGTATCCCCACATTTGCGCACCAACTGTACTCAGTACTCTGCAAAAATTGCTCTAGTAATTATAAATTCGCAATGAATGTTCAACCCTTAACTGCATGGCGAAGGGTTACATTGTTTATTAGGTGTGTACTTAGTTAGTAACAATGTCTACGTCATAGCAAACGTATAACAACGTGTATTACAAAAAATATTATGCAGTACATTGTACCCTGTCTATGGCTTTGATTTGAGAGCTTAGTGTAAGTTTTCTGTCGCCAAAAACGCCTCAAACACGTCAGTGCTGAAATGTAAAGTGCTATAAGAATAGTTTGTTCTCAATACATTACCGTTTTTCTCATAGCAATGTTGAGGTTAACGCAAACGCGTTTGAAACGTTTTTTGGATCAGAAACTAAAGCAAATGTTTAACAGACGTCTTTTATAAATCGTACCTCTTCGAAAAAATTGTAAAGGAACTGCCTGTGCTTATCATACACTTTAAAACACGGTCGCAACTTGTAAATGAAGTCATATGGCGCGGTATAGCTGTGCATGCGGTCCGACGTCATGCGGAAGATTTCCTCGATAGCAGTTACAAAAGCGCTCTCCTTGATTTGCGATTGTATTTGGATACCAAGAGTCGTCTCTGAAAAATGAAAGTTTTTTAATTGTAGTAGATAGAATCAAGAAACTCTCGGGAGTCGATTTCAAGTTTGATACATTTACATTGACGTTTTTTTGGATTCCATACCTCAAAAAGAAAAAACGGAACAATGATAGGATCACTTTGTTGTCTGTCTGTCCATCTGCCAAGGTCCTTTTTCTCAGGAACATATATACATACACATACACAAATCACGTCTTTAACCCTCACGGAGTAGACAGAGCCTAAGATAATAAGACCTACAGGCCACGTTTGCCAAGATTGTGGGCGTATATGTGGAAAATGGAATCAAATATCTCAGGAACGCGTGGAGATAACGTACTAGCAAATGCAAACGAATTCACTATTTTCGGAAATGATAGAACTGCCTCATACGAGTATAGATTGGTATAAATTCAAAATGAAAACGCGGCAAAAAATCCTTACTAATATTATAAATGCGAAAGTAACTCTGTCTGTCTGTCTGTCTGTCTGTCTGTCTGTCTGTTACCTTTTCACGCTTAAACCGCTGGGCCGATTTAGTTGAAATTTGGTATACAGATAGTTTGAGTCCCGGGAAAGGACATAGGATAGTTTTTATCCCGGAAAATTGCATAGTTCCCGCGGGATAGCACAGCCCAAACCACTGGAATTTTTCAAATTTAAGGCGGAACAAAGTTCGCCGGGTCAGCTAGTAAAAAATAAATTGAATCTGTTGGATAGCAGTGTGAGTACAGCAGTGACGCCTCCGAACAGAAGTAACTTGTATAGAAAATGTTTAACAAGGCTTACTCTATGGCTAGATTTACAATGTTGTTGTTGAACCTCACCACACATTGCATCAAACGTGTAGTTAGCGACGAACTTCCACACGGAGAAATCACCAGCTCCAGCCTTTGGTGCGAGCTGGTCTGCCATCACCGCAGTCTGTTCCGCGAACACGTCCATATACATAATCAGATGCTTCATGCTGTAGGCCGGGGAGTGGATCTTGCGACGCGGACGCCAGATTTTCTCTGTTGAAATAGTATTACGTAAAATAGCCTGAAATTACCTTATAAATCAAATAGTGTCAAATTAGGAGCTCTTAGGAGCCAGAACTAAGAATCGGAATGATATTTTGACATCATCAATGCTTCATCTAACTATACATATTTATTCATCTATGAAAATTTTAATTGTATAGGCTTCTTTACCGCTTTTCTTGACAGTTCTTCCATCAGAAAGAAAACAATAAGGTTGATTGTCACATTGACTTGTAAGTGAAATATAGTATTTTCATCACACTTGCACGTAAACGGTATCAAAACATACAGGTTAACTTGGCAATAATGTCCCATATAAAACTCTCCGGCTTTATTCTTGTCATGAAACCCTAGAGCGGTAAGTAACTCGCGGCCCCGCCTGGCCAAACGCCGCGTCTCCGGCACGTAGGAAATGACCAACTATATTACACCCTTAAAAAAATCTATACTTTAATAACATTACAGTACAAAAAACTGTACTTTAATGTCAATTCAGTAATGTTATTATTATGCTATGAGGCACGCCGAATTACGCGATAATTTATTTTTAAAAAAGACTACAAGTACCTACTCAAATTGTAGCGAATTCGGAATAAAAGGGGTATATAATATTGTTATTATTATTATAGTAAATAGTTCTTCAGCAGTTTCTTTCTGAACACAGTGTGACACTGTTTCTCTAAAGTCCAGTGCGTTGTGAGTTATCATTTAAGGTGAACAAAAACTTCGAAAGTGGGGAAAATCGTAGGTTGAACCAAAATCCAAAAAAAAACAAAATCAATAATCAAGATGGCCGATGTAACCTTTTATCGGATTGTCTAATGAAAACGTAATACTCCCTCGCACGACACAATTTTTATGCTAGGTTTTTTTATTTGCTCTGTTTACACATAATACGAGTTGATACTAATCAGTGTGAAATATGGCTCGTAAATTTAAACGGTAAATAATAAAAAACAATTTAAACGTGTTCATATGCGTGGAATACTGAATGCCAGTCCGACTTGCTCCAGGGCGACTGTACATTATTATTGTTACTCAATCCCGTTTTAACTATTACATTTTTCTTAGCCACTGTAATTGCTGCAATTGTTTGTTTTATTCCAGTTAAGTAGATGTGATTGTTTCAAAAACATGCAATTTTGTTAAAAGTAGGTTGATTATCACGCTATGCATAGCAAGGTTAACCTCCAGCTTAAAGTTAATTGTAGCACATTGTGTTTTTAATTTGTGAGAAAAATATGTTAGTTTTTGCAAAAGTAGCACATTAATCTAAATTATATGAAAGGCAAACCGTGACGAATCAGTCTAATTAAGATTTATTAAAACACAGGCGGCTCAAATCAACGAACGGATTGCGCTGAGACGCCGCAGATACGATTCTTTTGCTTTTTTCCATGAGTAATAAATAGGAAGCTTCGTTACAAATTTTAATTCTGCGCGGACAAAATGGCGGCCAACAGCTAGTTACTGATCAAAATATATATTTTCGAATGGTGCTACTACACATTTCCAACACATTTTTTAGATTACTAAAAAACACACAAATCAAACATTTTCCAATGAATTCTTTTTATTGTTGCCATTTGGAGTATTTTTTGCAGTTTATCTAGCTTTTACCGTCCTAAGTCTTCCTACCAGGGATGTTGCGAATATTCGCATCCGCATCCGCACATGCGGAACATCCGCATCAATTTCGACATCCGCATCTGCATCCGCATCCGCATAAATTGATGCGGATCTGAAGCGGATGCGGATGTGTAACAGGTCGCGACATGAAAGAAAGGGGAGGGCCCGGGGAGTGGCACGTGTCGGCCGCGCGTGCTGATTGACCAATAGGAAAGCGGTAATTTTGTTTCGGACTTCGGTGAATGGGTGACGGTGACGCGGCTCGCTACTGTTTTGTTGTGACAACTGACAAGATCTGACTCGCGCTACTGTGTTTTTTAACTCTACCAACCCAACACTTAAGTTTTTTATACAGATCCGCATCCGCACCCGCATCCGCCTCCGCGGATGTGAGCAGGCGGATGCGAGCCTCTTACAATCCGCGAAAAAAGTGGATCCGCAACATCCCTGCTTCCTACACATACACCTGCTACAATAGGTTGTAAAATCCAATTTTGGTTCCGCAAGCCATTTTCGCTCTCGCACCTCGCCAATGACGTCAAGGGGACATTGTGATACGAATACTCTTCATTCTAATCTATTATCACGCATTTTTAATCAGACCAATTTCATCGAACTATCACTTTTTATACGCAATTACCATCACAACCACCAGAATGCTGGAGGATCATACCTGATGTCTAACGAGATTAATTATTATATTTAAATTTTATATGAACTTGGGAGGACTTATTTGTTTAGGTACACACGGCAATATAATCAGGTAAGCACCTACGCACGCTCGCGCCGTATCTATCCTGCTTACCGAATAGCTTTGCTGTGTGTACACAAGCATTAAAATGTATTGGAATTAACTACAGTTTGGTATAGGTTTTGGTAAGCAAGCAGGAACTTATTCGTCAACTTACCTGGAGCAAAAAGGCTGCCGTTCCCAATCAACATTAACGGAGCTTTCAGAAGTGTATGGTCCTTATTTAGACATGTCTTGAGAATAAATTCTGTTGCTTCGGGATCGGTGACATCTAGTGAAGGAAAAAAATGTTGTCTTAAAAATGTACAGCTGTATTATCAGCATATTCTTAATTTTCCGCAAATGCTAGTTAAGTAACGGTACCCCTGCGGTACCCCTGGGTTATACCTGCGTTTATCCTGTCTATTTGTTTCCGCCACCTACTTAAACTGTCTCCAACTTATATCTATTATTGGTTGTCTGGAAGAGATCGCTGTTAAGCGATAAGACCGCCTATTGTCTACTTTGTTCTTTGTGTCTGTATTGTTTTGTACTGATTTGTGGTGTTCAATAAAGAGTATTTGTATTGTATTGTATTGTATTGTACCCGGTGGCACAACTATTAATAATAGATTAGTAAAGTTACCCCGTGGGAATTTTGAAATAGGTTTTCTCAGTGCGTTTCTCTTGTACTCAAGGCATTATGTCTGTCAAATTTCAAATCTCCAAGCTGCATTGGTTTAGGCTGTGCGTTGTTTGTCACTCAGTCAGACACGGTATCTACTGATTTATAAGGAATCATTTTAAAGACGTTTCTTTCCAATGTACCAAAAATCAAGCGACGCTGTACGTTAATGAAATAACCGTTTCAAATGTCTTAGCAGCTTCTTATTTAAAACTTACTTAGGCGTGTGGGTATAGTACTCGTGTCTAGATCTAGGTCAGTGTTTCTTAAACTGAGGTCTGTAACATGTATGCCAGGGGTCCGCAGCAACTCAGTTAACCCTTCACAATATTTAGTTAAAATTATTTCTAATAGGTATTAGGCTTTGTTTTCTTTTCCTTTAATAAACTTTGAAGGGGTCCATGGACTTTTGATATTTTTCAAGTTCAAGAAACACTGATCTAGGTAGTTGACGTAGCGTGCGTTGAATGGATACTTACTAATTAACAGTCTATTCACATTCCAGAAGCCGATCAGACCACGGCGTTTGTATGACTCTCTAGCCATGTAATCAAAGATATCCATAAAACCTGTAAAAAAGCAATAAAAGCCAAAATGGATCTAAACTTGGTTGTATGGTTAAAATGATGCTTTATTTTCGCTTGTTATTGTATTATAATTTTTAAAGTAAAAATACTACCGCTTTTGTTTTATTACCTTCACGGGTCGACAAAAATAAATATGCATGTCCAACGATTGGCTTGGTAGGCTTATTGATTAGCCCTATCTCTTTAGCCAACTGTCTCAACTTCTTTTCACTCAAATTGGCATACAGCCTCCATGTAACGATTGCAGCCAAAAACAGAGAACATATTGCTATTGATATCATATTTCAAAAACAAATCTGAAAAACCTGAAACATTAAAACAAAGCAGCACAATTTAATGCCAATTATGTCCAAAAGCCATCTTTAGACTTGCAAGAAAATTCCTGCTATAGACCGACCCCTTAAATGAGTCCTCTCCCCCGCGGTGAAGGGGCGCGGGCGAGGACTTATTTATATTTATGTTACTTTCGTTACATTGCCAGGCCGTGATGTAGATAGGTTAGAATGTCGTCGTACCAGCCCTTTGATGCGTCGTAAAGCTTTCTGAATACATTTTTTTGCTCTAAATGTTTATACAGATCTGCAGGCTTATTACGTAACTCGCTCGCAATCAGCATCGTCTTCATTTTTGACAGGTGATTCCGAGATTGGTTTCAAAATGAAAACAATCGTTCCACGTAACTCGATCGGCTTGGCATCGCTTTCGAAAGCGATTGCGAGCCTGGTTTCAGTGTCTTTTGATTACTTAATTATTTATTAGAACATCAGAAAAGTATATCTTACGTATGCAGAGTAAACCAATTTAAATTTAGAGAAATGAAAACGAAAGTAGACTCGTCGGAGAAAATCACAAAATAGCGATTATCTTAAAAATGGTAAACATTTAAGTAGGTTTGCTTAAAGATGATCTAAACTAAGTGGTTTCTTTATCCATTCTGTAGGTACAAAATCTGCATAGACCTTTCGGTCAACCTACAAAATATAAAAAACTATTAAATTACCTCTCTGGAACAGTTCGATCTACACTTCCTTTACTCACGACCGCAGCCGCGTCACTAACTGAATCAATAAATAAAATCTTATTTAAACATGTTCAACAATGAAGGCATTATAATCTACTAATATTCTATCACATTCACCATCTCTTTCTACTATAGTCGTACACGGTCTCTCAGACTCACCGTCCACGGAATTTTGACGGGTGATGATAATTTGATAACAACATAGCATGTTTTTGAAACAATCATACAGACCTACTTATTCGTAACTAGAACAAAACAAACTAATACTTCAATTAGCTGCCATTACAGTGCTTAAAGAAACTGTAATAGTTTAAACGCAATAGTCATAACGCAATTTATTACTAAGTACACTGGAAGGTTTGTTTTTATTTAAGTAAATTAATTGTATGAAAGTACCCCGAATCCGGTTGCCACGTGACAGGCCTGGCCTAGTGTGGAACCATCAGTAAGGTCTGTTTTTGTAAACATTTTGTCTTTTGAATAAACAATTTTTATTTATTTATAACATATTCAAGTCGACTTTAGATGTAAGTTTTCTTACAATAGGTATACAATATATAATGTAACAAATATGAAAAGATCTGATGAGATCGTCAATTTCTGATGCTGCTCACTTATCATCGGGTCACCCACTTGCTTATTTACTTCATTTGGTAAAAAAAAAAACGACGGGTAGTACTCCGGGAGTGCCGGCTGAAGAGAAAACTACACACACGCACATTCGCGCAAGCGCCGATTAAACAAAACAGCAGCTTAGATCTTAATTTTGTAACATGTTGAAACTCCATGACGTTTAAGACGCGTACCGTACTGGCTGCTTACAAAAAAATACCACATTCACGACGCGATCATTAGGTAACTCAGCAAATTCCTCTTAGAACCGATGGCCGTTGAGGCCAGGAAGCACAAAACCAATCGTCATGGATATCCTTGGGGAAGGCCTATGTCCAGCAATGGACGTCTCCCGGATGCTGTGATGATGATGATGACATGTATGAAACAGATACTACATATTTTGAAGTGACACATCAGACAAATGTATAGCTTTAACACACGTTGAAGTCTTGATTTTTTGTGGTAAACCTAACTCATTTCCGCCTGGCAACTATAAATATCAATTTTCGTGCATTGTTTCTACCGTCACACCTCTACATTAAATAAGTCCCTATATGTTAGGCTTTTTTAAGGTCTAGTTAATGTAGTAAACCAAAATTACATTAAAACCGTACATTAAAAATTAAAAAATTAAGTTAATAAATACTATGTACAAAATTAACCTAAACCTAGCCTAACTTGCACTACAAATAAAATGGCAGCATTGCAGCGTTGAATCACGAGGCTAATTCTTGGGTTGATTATCATCATCATCATCATCATGTCAGCCGAAAGACGTGCACTGCTGGACATACGACGGGCATCGCCATACCTTGGTCTCACTCACTGAAAACTAGCGTCGCAGTATCATACAAAGCGTGGCCTTCTATTTGTTAGTGTTTCAGTTGTTTAACTTTTTAGTTTTTGTGTCTTCATCGAATTAGTGTCAATGGAATGAATATCTTTATTCTTCTGTTCTTTGTTTCCTCTAACAATCTTAAATCTAGTTGCAATGAAAATGAAATACACTTTAATTACGACAGTGAATAATTTATTAATAAATATAAATGCACATTTTGACCTTATTAAGAGACAAATTACGTTATAATTTTTTTAACCTACTCTAGTACGTAATTTTACGACTTTTGTTCTATCTAAGATATTATGTTTCCCATTATGAAGGCTTCTTGACTTGGAAGTCGATACCAAGCTCAGCAGGATTGATACCAGCGATGGCAGTGGCTATGGGCCTGGCGAGGGCTATGCCTGAAACTGCAACAGCAGTCGCCTGGGGTCGAGAAGCTGCCAAACCGTGCTGTCCTATTACCGCCAAACCTGTAAAAAAGTTAATTGGTTCCATGAATTGATATTTTTTCATTCAGTCTCTGTAGAAACAGAAAAAAATTGTATACGTGAGAATCCTAATAAACAGTGATGTTAGAAATATTAAATAGTAAATAATAATGATCGGAATCAGTAATAAAGAACAGATCAGAAAATAGCTTCTTTTTTGCGGAAATAGAATGCTAAAGGCAATTATTAAAGTTCTGTAAGGCTCTATTTTTACATATATTGTGCAGATCGAGTACTTAGTGCGACGATAATCACGCTTTAATTAGCTTGATAGATTGAGGCCATTTTGTACTTGTTTTCAACCAATCGGCCCATTACAATTCTCAAACAAAAAAAACCCCAGAAAAATCTGTTTTATTCGTTTGGTCATACAGTCAAGTGGCACGAATAGAAAGAGAAATAAACAAGTCTCCTTTCATACCGTTGTTGGGTTATTAAGAATACTCACCAACAGGTTTGGCTTCAGCGATAGTGGTGCCATCTAGTAGAATGGAGCCCTCTTCGCCGGACGGCGAGTCGATGCCAACGCCCTCTTCACCAACCTGTTTTAGAAAAATAATTAAAACTTGATTCGCGTTGTAACTTAATAAATCGTGCTAAGTCGTTATATTAACTAGGTACAGGAAACTACTTGATACATAGGTGAGTTCAGCACGGCTAACATGAGAGCACGCGTGAGCTGTGTCGCACGACATAGACTACCCGTCTTTTTCTTACTGTTCGTTCTAGAAAGAGACGTATAGTCTTTGCACGAACGCGACCACGACCATTGTAGGTGTCGACGGCTCAATGCATATCAAAGTCGCCTAATGGGTGTAGCAGGATAGCCTTGGAAAAGTGCCCCCAAAGCTTTTAGTTTGAAGCTATAGACAAACGATCTTTCATAATCCTAAATATTATACTCTGAAGCAAAGAAACCGGGTCACTTCCCGTAGAAAGTTTTATGAAAAGTGACCCGGTTTTTTTGCGGCCGAGTATATCACAATATACAACTTTTAAACTGACTACCACCCCCTGGATGCTCACGGCACCCAATAAATGTAAAATTGGACTCCAAGTTTCGCACAAATATTAGTGTGACTTCAAGGCATTTTTGAAAAAAAAAAAGAGATTGCAACCAAGATTATTTTGCTGCTGCACCATCAAGCATGAATTTAAATATCTTCAAATACAGATTCCATGTTTTTGTTACATGTCAATGAAAGCCAATGAGAGAACCTGTACCTTATTGATGGCGCTATATCAAATATTTTTACTCAAGTTGGTCATTGGTCAAGTTCACAAGTTTCACGAAACTTATAGCTTATAAACTGGATATCATTTCATTAATTGCCAGTCCTTCACTAATTTAACACATCACTACATAGTATAAAACGAACTCTCTTTCCGCGGTCTGTCTATCTGTCCCTATGTATGCTTAGATCTTTAAAACTACGCGACGGATTTTGATGCGGCTCTTTTAATAGATAGAGTGATTCAAGAGGAAGGCTTATGCGTATAATTCTACGCAAATGAAGACGCGGGCAGAAGCTAGTTTCTTTAATAAAAGTCTTATACTTACATCTTCCTGGTCGTATTGCCTCTTTGAACTACTTTGGAATAAGACATCAACATTGGTGCCGATCTCATCAATCAGTTTAATGGTGTTAGACGTCGTTTCACCCAAAGACATTAGCTGAGTCTTAAATCTTTCTTTATCATTCCCAGAAAGAGAACCAGTCTTTCTTCCCAAGTTGTGCAACTTCATCAAACTACTGGATAATGATTGTAAGTTCTGTAAGTTCTTGGCCAATACTTTGGACATTAGGTTTTCGTCAATGTTCTTAACTATATTTTCGCTGCTTATGTTTTCTTCGGATACGATTGTCTCGCTTATGACCACACCTCTATTGTTTGTCTTTACTTCTAGGTATTGGCCTTTACCGCCGCCGTAGAATGGTAGATATTGAACAGTAGCACTATGAAGAAGAAAAAAATTGCGTATTTATAGTTATCTTTACAATAGAATGTACTTAAATAACTAAGAATGGTAATTATTCAAATATAACACACGTTTCACTCTTGTATTTATTTGCTGCCGAAGTGTGCAATGTATGTTGACGTTTGTCATAATTGTGATAATTATGTATGTGCTTATGGTAGTTTTATAATTAAACTTATCATCCGATAGTAATTGTGTTATTATATTATGAGATACTCTTATATTATAAAGCAGCTGATTCAAGTAAAACAGACTATATTTCAATAACATACCTATCTTAGAGTCCTAAAATTATTTTAATGACATTTTTTGGTTGATAATGTAGCATAGCATCCAAGATTCTGAACAGATATGTTACAGAATTATTTCTTACAAAAAAAATTGAAATGTACCTATTTTCGTGTTTTTATGATGAAAACGTGTGCTTCTGGTATGGAGATATGAATAATTAAGTTGTCAAAAAAAAAAAAGTGCGACTAGCTGAACATGTTTAGCAAATAAAACTGCGTTTTTAATTGTTTAAAATTATATTATAAAATAACATTAGTAAAAATAAATGCGAAACAATCTTACATATCTAAAGTAATGTAACTAGGCAAAATCAGAAAACATTTTCAAGAGACAATTCGAATGTGTTTTCCAATTGGAAGTTCAGTCTAATTAAAGCCGATTTTATATCAAATTATACTCGTACAAATACAGATCTGATTGAGCATGCGCGATTCCGCCGGGGCCCACCACGGCTGACGCCACAGGGTTAAACACGATGCTTCCTTTCTGATGTCCTCCGATAATCACATGTGAAATTGGGTTGGCGATGGCCGTTCCCCGTGGACCATTCATAGCGTGAGCGATTGGATTCAGATATAAGGTGAAAGTACTATCTCCTACTGCAGGCGAATGTATAAAGTTCCCGTCGTCGTATTGGTATTCTTCCGACTGCTGGTTGAACCCAGTGTTCGTTCTCCCTCGTCCGAATCTCCTCCAGAATCCCCAAGGTCTAGTAAGGAAGAAAAACAAGAATTAAATAATAAAGAAAGAAGAAAGTGAAAAAGGTCAAGTCAAAGTGAAAGGTTAAAAAAGCAAGAAAAAGCGTTATGTTTATTCAGGATGGTAATATATAGTGGGTCCTATAGCAACAATTTTTCCTTCAGGTATCGCTTCTAATAATCTTGGTACGGAACCGTCAGTAGCAGCTTGCTGTTGTTGCAGGCGGGTCACGATGGAAGAGAGGTCAACATCTGATGTGAGAGCGACGACTCGCGAGGAAGGCCCGGCGACGGCGAGACCTCCCGGCTGCGTATAGGCAAGACCTCCCGGACCTACGATAGCTGCTCCTCCTTTACCAGCAGTCGCCACACCACCCGGTCCTGCAATTGCTACTCCACCTCTTCTTACTTTCAGTTTATTTATAAAAAAACCAGGACTGGGCACAGTTGGTCGACCTCCGAATAACGAAAATCCACCAATATGAAATCTCAAATCATCATCTTTTGGCACAGTCTTCAAATCTTGTGCCGCATCATTAGCAAGAGGCTTTGGTTTGGTAACAGGAGCTGCTGTTGGTTTTTGTGAGAAGAATTTCTTCGATTTCTTGGAATTATCTTCGAGTTTCATCTGAGGAGCTACTGTGGATACAGTTCTTTTCCTAATTGCTCTTGCTTCCCTTGCATTACTTTTAATTTCTTGGGCGAACATGGGCTCGACTTCTTGTTGAATTTCAATTTCAGTGCCTTCGTTCGTTTCATCGTCAATAGCTTTTTGCTTCCTGTTGCACACGTCGGCAGTTTGTCCATATTCAAAGAAATTATTCCAACCTCCTCCATGTAGAAATCCTAGAAGTGGATCTTTAACTAAAATCGGAAAAAATGGTGCAAGTGGCGAATTTATATTAAAAGGTAAAGAGATTGGCGGCCACTGCCTAGTTTGAAATTGTGAGTCTGATTCTATGGAATTTAAGTTATTTTGTGCATATCTGTCAAATAAATCGTTTTGCTGTGAAGGCATAACAAGGACTGGTATGCTTGTCAAATATGGAACACGTGGCGATGTGTTTTGTTCTTTATTAGCCCCGATTAAATTTGCTGGTAATACACCATATTGCAAAGCTCTTGAATTATCATGTCTGAATTCGTTTGCATTATCGTATAAAAGGGAATTACTTCCTTGTTCTTTTTGTACATCAGCATAAGCATTTAATTTTCCAGCGGCTATAATTTGCTGTATTTTCTTCAATGTTTCTGCATCTAATACGTAGCTGCCAACTGTGTGAGATTGTGAATTCTTATTTCTGTTTCTATTTGGTTTTATCAATCCTTGATTTAAAGCATTTATTTTGTCAAGAATATCTTGCGTGTTGTCATCTTGAAGGTATGTAATCTGCTCACGCTGCGAATTTTCATCCTCATCCACGTCATCGGTTACATCAGTAGGAGTGCCGAAGCGCAGTTGAGTCGATGACCTGTAATGAAAAAAATACTGGTCAGAGTATTTGCGTTTGAATCAATTGGTTGGATAAATACCATCCCCGAGCTTCTGATTAATTGAGCGTATAATTTATAGCAATCATAAGTAAATTAAAAGGATGCTAGCAAATTCAATTCGATTCGTCAGATGGACATATCAAATTGAGTCCATTTGCATTAATATTACATTCACTACTTTCATATCCATTAACATGCGATAGCTATTATTCTAATAAAAGATTTCACGTAATTAGCAGTAACAAGCATTAAGAGAAATATCACCATACTTGAACCATAATAACGCCCAGGTGTTGTATTGTACCAACTTTCCACTACCACTAATGTTGCCAGCATGAATTTTGAGTGTGGTACAGGGAGCTGTGCAGAAGCTTCTGTATTTACAAATCGAGCTACTGCATAATTCACCTTTACCTTTCTCGTAATTTAAGCTTAAATTACGTGTTTTTTTTATTTTGTTAGTTGTGCTCAAGACGTATTAAATGTGCGTGATGTGCGTTTTTAACTACGTATTTACTATCGCCAAACCATTCTATAACCGTATTAATAATTTATCCAACTTATTTATAATCGAATAAAATTTGTATGTAAATTTAATTTTAACGTTATTGACGCATTTTTAAATGAATTGTTATCCGGTATCGGTGCAGATATACAATGTTACTGTCAGTAGTTGTGAAAGTTTTTAAATAGATGTGCTCATATTAAATGCTGTACTTACTCGTTGTCTGATGGCCGAGGAGAAACCTCCAGAAGGCAGTATGTCAGTACTATCTGGAATTAAAAAATACATTTTGTTAGTTAAAATTACTACTAGCACTACTGTACTACAAGCTTAAGGATATACAAGTCTTACTAATAAATAAAAGACAAAACAAGCTGAATACAAAACAATAAAAAGTTCGTATTCTAAAATAAAAACTTTCGAGAAATACTAAAAATGTAAAAGAAAACATTTAAAAAACCAGGTGCTTGAGACACAACAATACCTAGATACAATATTTTTTTTTATTCTCATCATCATCAAAAAATAATGAAAATTAGAAAGGCTTTTTAAAAAGTGAGGGTAACAACCAGTATTTATACATAACCGCACCATATTCTCCTCGAAAATCAATACATTTTCTACTGATATACCTACTATGAGTAAAACAGTAAACAAGAATAAGGTATTCATCTTTGCGGGATTGGTATAAAAACTTAGAAATACCCACTTAACATAAGAGTTGATGCGAGTACATAAGTGTAAATAGTATTAGGAGTATGGTATAAGGTGACCACAAAAACTACGTAGAGGTCTGTAACTCCATAAATCCTACAACTTTGCAATTAGTACCTAGTTAAAATGGTAAAATACATGACATAAATTTAGCTATTGTATCAATGAGTATGTACGTAATTACCTACGCATGTCGACTAATATAGTCACATCATTTAAAATTAAAACAGTCCATTAGTGTCCTAAAACTACAATAGCGATATTACAGTAAAAAAGCCGTTTACTTTTATTCTCCTTCTGTTACACGTGAATATAGCACGACAGTTCCATCTTACTACCAGGTTAGCCAAACCATCACTCGCTATTCTCCACAAATGCTCTATTTCACACAAGTCATTGTTTTCCTAAACACTATCCGTAGCAATAAATGCAAATTTAAAGCAGTTTTCACCTGCCCTAAATGGCCAGACAATACATTCGCAAATCACCAAATAAGTACTTGTGCATAGTTTATTGACCTCGATGAACGAATCGCCTCTAAAAGACAATCCTAAATATAGAATGAGAACCCAATGGTTTTGCCGAACGAGTTCTGTAAATTTCTCTTGCGTTTAGTTATCACTACTGTTAAGTTGAGTATATGTTGGCCTTTATCTTTTTTATGGAATATAGAGGCGCCTAATCAAGATGATGATCTTAAATAATAAGTATACATAGAGGAACACGATGAGATGGTTTATACCGAAAACTAGAGTAAAATGTAAATGTAGAGTAAAATGTAGTTGTTGCCTTGTCTTGTCTTGAATTCGACACAACAAGAATAATGCTTTCCTAAAAGTTATTTGAATTTATTTGTTATTGACCTTCGATACATATTTGATCCAGTTGGACTGTGTAGGACAAAAATATACTTACAATTTTGCAGAATGTTGTCTTTGAAATATTGAATTAAATAATAAGATACGGGAAAATATTGTTTTAACATTGGCAATTCTACGTGCGTACGTATAACTTAGATCGCCTTGTAACGCGCTAGGTGTTAATTTTAATTTGGGCAAAATGTGAAAGTATCCGATACAAGATGTCGATCGTTTATTTGTGCAAAGTGAAACTTTTGCCAACATCACGTTTAGTTCTCTGAAAAACTTTTTTTGCACAAGTTTACAAGAAAAAAACATAAGGCATAAAATTACTAGTAATAAATTGACAAATAAGACTAGTAATGTCTACTTAGAGTACTAAGTATATGAAGGGCCTTTATTTATGTAGATCAAGATAATAAATATTTATTGCCTTTGGCTAAATAGCATACTCTTCATTGACCAAAACATATGCTGCATTCGTCGACTTTCAAGACCGCAGTGACCCGCAGTGGAACTGCAAACTGTGTCAGATCGCGAGTGGGCGCTGGCAGACGGTCAAAAAACAAGGTATTGACAACTCAAAGTAAAAGTGGTTTGAAGGAAAATTCCGTACCGGAATGTGATCGAAATTTATCAGTATCTTAAAAAAATACTTTAGTTAATTGGTTTCAATTAAAATAACCTATCAAATCGTAAATTGAGTAAATGAAAGTATAACGTAACGAATTTGGAACCAATTCACTTTACGAGTAAAATGACAAAAGATTCCAGTGATGGTAACCAACTTAGTTTGTTCGTTTGCACCGTCGCGTAAACTTATGCAGGACCTATTTCATTTTTAGCCTTATCACAGTCAAGTAAAGTTAAAAAGTTTATAAATGTACGTGTCAAACAATGATCCGGTTTTTTGTTCAAATTAATGTCGAAAGTGATCTTTAGTAAAAACAGTATTTTTTCTGAGGGCACTTTTTTTAATTATCACTTATGGTGTGAGGCACTGTTATGTCATTTGTTTATGTAGTGTCAACAGCCGATTTGTGAGTATTTATTTCTTTAAAATAAAAACACTGACCACTGCTACCAGAATTACCTTATTTGCCATGCAAAAAATCTTATGAAAACTCTGCAAACTTGATTGTGAAGAACGCAATGCAAGAATTGCTCTTCTGGTCAAGACGTGCTAGAGTTCTGGTTCTGCATTTGTACGTTTCCGTGGTAACGCAATTACATAATTGTCACACGCACAGACACGTTAGACAAATAAGTGCTAGTTAGACGCCGTTGCTGACGGTACGGAGATCGTCTACTGATGTGCTGATAGTACTGATGGTGTCATCGCCCTAAACACAGGTATCGCGATCACCATGCAGGACATGGAGTCATAACGGCCATCAGCTAAGTTCAGATTTAGGATAAAATCGTACACAGTAAAATGTTTGAATGTGAGTCTATTTCTATTTGCATTTTTTTAAGAGACTGAAAATACTGTAATTACTATTGTTTGCCACGTGAAGGAGTTTTTTTCTGTTTTGGGTGCTGATAAATTTAATTTAATATTGATTGAATCATGCGTTACTTCACTGATTTCCATATCGACTTATTGAAACTTATTCTGTAACCACACGTGCAAAATGGCTACTATTAGTAATGCAAAAAAACTGTACCCCTCCTCTTCCGCATAAATCAACACATTCGTGGATGTCAACATGCATGGATTCAGACATAAAATATTTTTTCCCGCGGGATAGCGATAAACAGGAATATTAAGTTCTTGTAACAGCTACTTACATAGCGGATAATTCAGAGAAATTTCAAATACACAGCATAGAATAAAGTCATGTAAATTACTAGCTTCTGCCCGCGACTTCGTCTGCGTTTTATACATATAAACCTTCCTATCGAATCACTCTATCTATTAAAAAAACCGCATCAAAATCCGTTGCGTAGTTTTAAAATTCTAAGCATACATAGGGACAGACAGACAGACAGACTGCGGAAAGCGACTTTGTTTTATACTATGTAGTGACGTCGCGTTTCCGAAATATTCGAATACCTACTAACTAAAGAATTGTAACAACAAATACAGCGTTTTTCAGCATTCATTCCAATACTGAGAGAAAGTAACTATGTTTCTTGTCGACTACATACTTTTTTTTAAAGTACGAGACAGGTGGAATTGAACTTTATTGCTGTAAAAAACACAATGCCATAGTAGCCGCAAAAACGAGTCACTAAATGCAAATAGTAAGTCAACAAGTGACAAGCGCTAGCAATGGCATTTGACACCCACCTGCGAATTTATATCGTAAAATAGAATTCACAACTTCCACAGGTGATATCAATTTAATACAACAGTTTGTGAAATCAATAAATTAGAATTTTACTATCGCAGTTATGGTTTTGGTGGTCAATGAACTTAATTGTTCAAGTTTTTATAAAAATTATGATGTTCTTTATTATAATAGATACAGGTAAAATAATTGTTTAAATTAAATATTTGAATGAGTAATCTTCCTTTTAAGGAATATTATCACTATTCTGCGCGTATCGAAAATGTAGTGAAAAAACAAACAAAATATGGTGAAGAAGTTATGAGACACAGGCTAAAGTCTAGAATAAAAATATGGACAAAATCATCGAATACCACGTTTTCTTTGTGAAATAGACGTACCTAACTTGAGCAATTTTGTTACATTAATTTTATTGTTCATAACTTTTCTTCCAGAACCGGATCGCTTTTTTCCATCCTGTATTTACGAGTTCGTCTTAACTCTCCGAAGACTCCAACCAGTTTTTATTGCACTATAGTACAATTTTGCATTATCATTATAAGTGCTATAATAATGACACGACCATGTTCTGTCAGTTGCACTTGACCGTATTTTTTATAGCCAGTGTTGAGACTAGTGGCATAGGAAAGTTGCCGTAAACAAGAAATGGACTTACTGGAATCTTTGTATTGACCTGTCTTCTTTACTCGTAGACATGGAACTTTGAAAGTTTTGTTTGAGTTTACGATGCGTCGTTTTCGGACAATCTCGAAGAAAAATTACAGTCATTGTTTAATACCAAATATTTACGACACAAACGTTAAATATTTACAGTCAATGTTACTACATTACACCGGCTAGTACCTACTTGAAACCGCCTTAGTTGTAATCGAATGTGCTTAAACTTTTCAAAAATATTCCCAATCATTTTAGTCAAAGTGTAGTAATTGGTACTGTAAATATAAAAAATCGTAAAAATTACTAAAGTGGTTTTATTACTTGGGTTTTGTTTTGGTATCGGTAAGTATGCGTTAAATACTGAATTTCCATCAAGTTGTAGTCAAGAAGAAATACAACTGATAACAATTTGCATTCTTTTGTAATACTAAATGTTGAGTTTTGTATTAATACCGAATTGTTCGACATTCATGATATTATTATGGTAATGCGTCTAATAAAATAATTTATCACAACAGTCAACAGATAACTGAATAAATTAACTAATTGCATTTTTCTTTTAATACTTAATGAATATTATTTAAATAAGCATTTTCCCAATCGAATCAATTTTACTTTTATACAAATATACCTTGCACATGATAAGTATTTACCTAGAAAATATAAAACAGCATATGCAGACTATTCGGGTGTAGTTTTCTAACACTAGACAACAGCTGAACATGAGCTTTACACAAGTCAGTTCATACAAAATGATCCTTTCAGTTTATTTAAGACGTGGTAAAGTTTTTTCTAGTATGGCCGTTATTTGCTTTATTAACTCAATGGAAGAACTTTTTTAACTAAGTAAATGTCACTCACACTCTTGAAAGAATGAAGTAAATAAGAACTGAGACTGGAAGTTAAAATAAAAATAAAATTCTCGCTCACCAAAAGGTCAAAATCCCTACGCCAATTACAAAAACAACTCAGAAACAGTGTCATTGAACTTAAAACGAGTATTATTAATGAAAAAAAAAGAATTAAAGCGTTTAAAATTAAAATACAAAAGACCACAAAGAAATTAGGCGAAAAAAACGCTTACCGATATAATGATCCATGACTGTGCCATTATTCAGTTTAGTTATTGTTAATATTCTATGTTCAAATCGTCGACGTTTCCACTCGTGCGCAGTCCACTCGCGAATGTGGATCTCGGAGGCTTCTCGGCAGCTTTTGCTAAACGCTGGACAAGCGTTACCATGGAGACATCGAGAAAGCGTGGGTGACTCACTATCGAGTCTGCGGTCGTCGTTTGTTTGTATGGACTCCCAAAAAACTAGACAAATGCAATTTGGACTCGCGCACTCATACGTGCATTTCAGATCATGCTACGTAAACTGTACATAAACAAATGAACTACGAAATAGGGCTCACTTTTTTGGAAGAGATACTTTTCTAGGACTAAGTTCACCATATTGACTTTCAATTTTGTGTTTATTTTTACTTGGTATGAATAATGTATATAAAGTACATGTTGCAAACTGTTTTTGCCGTGTGACATAAATATGAAATTAATTCAAATGCAATCACGTGCATTGTGTTCAGAACCATAAGTTATCAATTATTAACTTCAAAATATAATAAAGGTCACTCACCCCCGAATTACTTCATTAATCAACAACACATATTCAACGTGTGAGTCGAATGTAAAAAACGCCCTTGTCTCACGACTTGATAAAATATATTTTCACAGGTTGCAACTTATGATTTTGTCGGCGTGCAATTGGTAAAATTAATCAAGTAAATTTAACCGTCTACATGCATTATTACTCCCTCTTGGAACGCAGCTCTTAATTACCGACCGATAATCGAGAGATATATACCAGGGGGGACGATAAATATGAGAAAGAAAGTGGTCGAAAAATTAAATGACTTACGTTCGAGTTACGATGGTAAGGGCAGGGTTGCGATATATGAGAAAGTTGACCCGTCTCACTAATTGATAGCTTTTACACTATGTTTAATTTGGACGATAATTAGTTATAATTTAACATTTGCTAAGTATTTTTGGAGCTTCATATGTATGTATGCTTATTAAGGTCGAGAACAAAGGCAATGCAATTACAAAGATATTTTTTACTTTAAACAAAAAATATTCTGTCACGATTTCTGAACATACCTACCTATTTAAAGAACTTAACCGGTTTTTTTGCATGAAAAACATGTTTATTTATTTCTACATTTCGGTTATATTGCAACGGCTACCCGCTGGTAAATAAATTAAATTAAAAGATAAGGTTTTTTCTCGCGATAAACCCACGTTTTGTATTTTTGTAAGTTACAAAAAGCACCAGCAGTCGACGACTGGCTTCTATCTGCCGTCGCTTATGTCGGAATAGCCAAGATGGTCAAAATAAATCGGAACACATTCGTTAATAGAGTTTTATTCCTATAGGCGCTTAGACATCTTGCCCGATCTAATCATGTCTGACTGCTTTACTGGAGATTTACCTGACTCCATCAAAACGGCCTTAGCGAGTAAACCGACATTTATATTTTTTCCTGCAAGACGCTTTCAGACGATTAGGTTAATATTTAAAGCCAATAGACAATATACAGACAGTTTTTAATATTTAATTAATTACCGTCTAAATTACCTGAAGTCTTTTTTTTACTCTTTAGCCTAAAAGCTGCTGTAAAGTTCTCGAAGCATATTAATAAAAGAAGTTTTTTTACAACATTAAAGTTCAGTCACCCTCATTGATGAGCACGCCATAAACACTTTTTTTAATGGTATCAATATGTTCATTAAAAACAACTGGATCATTGATCTCTATCGAGCTTAAATTTATCGATATTTTTATTACTATCAATTTGTATTCAGGTTTAATTTTTAATACAAAATGTTAAGCAATTTTTTAAAGACATAATTATGGCACTGCATAATGTTTCCTGACTCCAGATTCCTTACTTCGTAATATTCCTCAAACCACTTTTTTTAATTTTCTTGGGGACACTGTGTGTAAAAATGAAACAAAATTTATTTATACATTCATACATACACATACATAAATTAGTAGGTAGACATAACCTAAGGTTACAAGACCTAAAGGCCACGTTTGGCATGATTGTGTGCATATAGATGGAAAGGGGAATGAAAATAGTGATAGGTTGGTAGCCGCAACGGTATCCCCTTATTTGCTATAAAATCAATGGCTATAAAATCACATTCTATAAAACCATTTGCTATAATGATTCACTTTCTATAAATTCAGATGCTATAATCATTGCTTGCTATAATGCTCACTTGCTATAACACTTAAATTCTCTAAAGTTACTTTCTATAAATTCAAAATCTATAACATTCATTTGCTATAATATTCATTTGCTATAACATTCATTTGCTATAATATTCATTTGCTATAACACTCATTTGCTATAAGGATTAGATAGTATAACATTTGTTTTCTATAACTATTGAAATCTCTAAACTTTACTTAGGCAGCGGTACTACAACTGAAAAGTCGCGGAAAAGGGGGGTGTGGGGGGCAGGGCCCCCCACATGGGGGGCTCGGGGGCGCAGCCCCCGCCATTAGAAAAACACGTTACCAACATCCAATTTAAGACAGATAGGTTTGTTAGTTACCTTGTGTCCTTCAGAGCAGAAAATAGTAGCCCCGCGCAGCGGGGCTCTTTCGACCTCGCATTAGGATGCCTGGCTGAATTTAAGGAATCAGTAGAGGAAATAAAAAACAAATATAACAATAAAGAATATATTTATGAATCTTATTTACTTTAATTTTAAATTTGATGCTAAGGCTCTGAGAAAATCTAAGGGGCTGTGGTAATTGGCTCTGTTTTATAGATTTTGATGCTTATAGAATGTGAATGTTATAGATTTTGAATGTTATAGATTATGAATGTTATAGAAAATAATCATTATAGAAAACAATTTTATAGATTTTGAATGTTATAGATTATGAAATTATAGATTTTGAATGTTATAGATTATGAATGTTATAGATTTTGAAATTATAGATTTTGAATGTTATAGCATGTGACTTTTATAGCAAATGAATGTTTATAGCAAGTGATTTTATAGCATATGAACTTATAGATTTTAAATTTATAGCTTTTGATTTTATAGCAAATAAGGTAGACCCAGCCGCAACGCCTCTAATATGATTCCAAAGATTTTCGTCTGCCATCTGCGCGGGAAGAGAACCAACTGGTACATTCTATGTTTTTTCTTTGCTCCCAGACCAGCTTGGAAGGACATGATTTATTTATGCATACATACTATACAGCCAAGAGCCATTTGGCTGAAACCTTTAGCTTCATAGTTTATGACCTCTAATCTAATCACTAGTCCATTCAGTGGGGCAATTATTGCCCTTATATCGTAGGGCTTTTCTAACTTTGAAATAACATAATAAACCCCCCAGTACAATTCTTCCTAATTATAATGGCCTGCAAACAAGTGATCCATCTACATGTACGTGAGGACCTAAAACCTCATTGCAAGGAAGTTATTACAACAGCTGCATTTTCCTCTGAATCTTAACCTAGTTCCTCCTTTACATCAATTAAAATTCTAAGAGAGCTCTCTGTGGTTTGATTGTCATTAAGAATAAGCATAGTACAGTCAGCAGTCTGAGAATATGTCGCTGAGGACAAAGTGGTAGGAGCACTTAGTGTTAGTATCCCAACAAACATCTCGATCGCGTTCGAAATTAAACGTTAAGAGATTCGTTTGTTGCCGTTACGTGCTGCTAGTGGCGCTGTCAGTTTTTCAATAGTAATTGAGATGTCTACGAGAGAAAACGTCACAAAAAACCATTTCGAATGCATTCGTGTTAATCATGCAATTGCTATGGACAAATTAACGGCCTGCGCATATCAGCAACAAGCTGTTCATATAGTACCTATTTTGATATTGGGTCAAGATATTTTAAGCAAATTGCTCTGTATGTATGTAATAATTGTAGAGCGTGCTATTTTATTTGTGTAAGTGCTTATAAGTCGTTATTGTAAAAAAAGTAATACTTTGCGGCCTATGGGGAAAGATTTTGGAGTGGATCTAGTAAAGATCACAGGAAGCCATTGGCTGCGGGTAACTTCCATCTGATATGATGATGATGATGTTAGGATAAACTAAAATGTAAAGGTGAACTTACCCCTTGAAGCTAATTCTCGTTAACCTTCGACGGATTTACAGGTAACTGCTTAAAGGTAAGCAGATACTAGAGTTGGCACACACAAAAAAAATGTTTAAAAGTTTTCACGTTATCCATAATTAAAATGTAGATCTCTTTAACAGATATCGACAGATTTTTTGGCTTTTTTTCCTGTACATTCAACCACCACCTTAATGATGGTATAATTGATGAAGGAATCTTATTCCAACGCTTACAAGGTCCACAATCGGTCAGTTATCTAAGAGAGTTGGCGGGTGTATGGCGAAATTGAAATGTGTTGCCGTATTTTTTGCCACGTATATGTACCGTTTGTTTAAGATATTCATTTTCGGAGAACATTGATTTACTTCGGCTATATAAACAACTTTGTCTTAATTATAAGCTCTGCCTCCACTAATAACAAAATTATATGATAGGAGTTTTTGTGGGCGGTCTATGGACAACTTCATTAAAATAAGGAGCAAAAAACTATTGTGTACTGTTAAAAATGATCGGTAATATTTTAACTGATCTAATATTGTGTTAGTCCGTCTCAAATTTTTCACATCTGAGGCATCGAACTCGTTAGGTATTGAAAATTAAAATAAAGGTAAAATTTTGAATTGCAGTTTATCCGTCTACTAAATTACGTTGGGAAAGCACTCTACTCCTGTCAGATGTTAAAAACCTTTTACGTTGGATTGTAATATTTAATCCCCTTCACCGTTAACACGTAGGTGTTATTTGCCCAAAAGTATTCTTAATAATCTAGTCGTTTCTAAAAAGCGTTCATAGATGCAATAAACTCCATATAAGTTGATTAAGATCAAAACTCTTATGCTAATTGAAAATGGCTCTTGTGTCTTAGCATTACGGTGCATGAACGAAATTGACGTAGGCCCAGTGGGACAATAACGGTTAACATACCTTAGTAAGACTGACTTAAAGCTAAAGTACAATTTGACGAGCTTTTGAGTTCGTCTAAGCGACCGCAAGTAGAACTTTCGGTTGTTATCGTCAAACAGGATTCATAAAGGGCCGGCATCAAAAAACCGGCAAAGTGCGAGTCGGACTCGTGCACTAAGGTTGCGCATGCGCACCACCGCGCAGCTCACCGATGATTATGATAATCAGATTGGACTCCTTGCCGTAGGCCCGGCTCACACTTGCCTGATTTTTATTATTACATTTTTTTATGTAACTTGCAATATATGTATGTATTATAATTACTCGTACGTAATTTTTAGTTTATTTTTCGGGTCGAATCTAGCAAGTCAAATGAGAATTTGAAGCGACAGCTTCTAGTTGTCGGATTGACTTGTATTGGTATGCATGATGATGAACAAGTAAAGTTAAAAAAAAAGTACAGCCAGCAAATAACCTAGTATTCAAAATTAAAATCTTAACAGAACTTTTTTATTTTTATAATTTAGTATGTGCTAATTAATACATACATACATACATACATATATCACGTCTTTATCCCTTACGGGGTAGACACAGCCTAAGGTGACAAAACCTTAAGGCCACGGTCGTTTAGCATGATTAAAGGCGTATAGGTGGAAAGGGAAATCAACATAGTGATAGGTTGCTAGCCGCATCGCCTATAATTATGATTCCTAAGGCTTTAAGATTTTCGACTTTCGTAGTGCTAATTAATTAACTAACTAATTTACTACTGCTAACTAATTAATAGACGAAGATTGACTCATAGATCAACAAACTTCATAAATAAGAAGCAGTTTTATTTTAAAAACATTTTCAGTTTTTTTATGGCGTATATTTGGAATATTTTTAAAGGCTTCATTTTGATTTTCTTTAAAAATCTACTTTGCGAGCCAATAATTAAATATTACTGATAGTTTGTAGTAAGTAACCCTAAATACCTTTGACGTCTCATTGTCAAAATGACTATTAATCATTTTCACTATTTAGCCCTTTTCTTTTGTATTTTTTTTGTTGTCGTTAGTATTTATTGTGAAAGTAGTTGTTGCCCGCAGCTTCGCTCCAGCTCCAGTGTTTTCATCTTTTTTCAAAATTTAGTTTCATAAACACCCTCAGCTCACATTAACAAACTCAACAAAGAAAGAATTAGTGAAATCGATCCAGCTGTTCGCACGTGATGCCGTGACCAAGGAAAATGGGGATTAATTTTTATCTACATATAAAACTTTTTAGATCATTCCGCTTGATTGAAGTATCTTGTTATTGTGGATCGTATGAACTCATCAAACAATTAATATCGTTTAATAAACGGATTTTAATAAGTTTTTACAACTATTGATTCGCATGCTTATAATTTTTAAAATAAGATTATTAATCGTTAAAATTAGATTCTATTAGCATCAAAAATAATTTTACTTTAAAAAGTCTGAAATAAAACTATCCTACAGCTTTATTATTATTTATTGCACAATTATCTCTATTTAATCTATCATACTTGACACTAGGTAGACATCAGAATCTAGATAAAATGTATCACAAAGTCAATGATAAATGCTAAATAACTCAATCATTCTTAATTCTAATCGAACACTCTTCATCTTGCATACATAATTATACTTATAGCATAACCTTAGCCCTTAAATAGCTTACGATCGACTTGTAGTATAGGAATAACGATGCAAACATGTTATGCAAAGAAGTGGTATTTAATTTATCGAGATTAAAATAAGAATCAGATTTTAAGGTTGAATAGTTTAGAGATTAAATAGTTTGTTGTTGTTATTTTCATTTCTCAAGCTTGGTTTATTTTTGACAGGTTGTCTAGTGGTCTTACTTTGAACCTTGTCAGTAGAAGATTTAGAAACATCTGTTAATTATTAACAATTAAGATATTGGATGTCATCGTACTCCTATTCGCAATCTTAAGATAATATTGCTCATTTCCTCTAGTAACTTCAACTACTTGAATTCTATAGAGTCAAAAGAATTTCTAACACATTCTTGAACTTTCGTCCAGATCGGTTGTTATTCTCTAAATCCGGAGTTTCTGTCTCACACATCATCAGGTCGTCTTCCACTCTTGGTTTCACATCTCTGGACATTACTCTTATACTCTGCTTAACTTTTTTCTTATCTTTATTTCCTTCATGTGGTGTATCGAAAGCAAATAAATCTTTTTCTAACTTGATCTCCTGATGAATATTAAAAACGTTTTGTGGTATTATTGGTGGAAGAACGTCACTTGTATTTTTTCTTTCATCTACCTTTAAGTCTTTGTCGTTTTCAGTGCTCCGAAAGTTAACAACTATATTCGGATTGACAACCATATGGATTTCCTTGTTGCCAATATGGCTTTGATCGGCCATGGTGTTAACAACAGGTACTCTAAGAGTTTTGTTATTGTTATTTTCATTTCCCAAGCTTTGTTTATTTTTGTTAGGTTGTCTAGTCGTCTTCCTTTGATTCTTTTCAGTAGAAGGTTTAGAAACATCTGTTGTGCTTACATAAATAACAAATTCTTCCTTAGGTATGCTAGAATTACTCAACTTTACACTGGAATCAGTTTCATTGACTAACATTTTCGGCAATCTGTATTTAAGAGGCGGTTGCGCTATTCTATCGTTTCTTCTTGGAATAAATTCAGTATCGATTGGGAGATGTAGCTCGTCGTCGTATCCATACCTCTCATAGATCTGTCCTAGATTGTTTTCTTCATTTTGGTTGGTGTCTTCTGGAAGTTGGGCTCGTATTTTCAGGGATTCGATGACGTCATGGAAGAGAGATCGTTCATCATGCGCACCCTCGCGGCGTGGGTACGCGCTACAGATGAAGAACATGTACGTCACGCAAATAAAGCACTGCATCTGAAACGACAGTGAATGGTTTATGATACTTTTGTGGAGGATGCCAATATTTTATTGAATCAGGTGTTACTTTGCGGAGGTCCATTTCAATGAACAAAAAATTTACCTTGCTACTCCGCTACTCACGTGCAAACCCTTGGTTTGCATGTGTAACAGTTGTGCTCATTAAACTTTGATAATGATCCCGTAGAGGGATCGAAACGCGTCAGTGTTTGTGTGGTGTAAGGGATAATTAAATTTGTGGGATTTATATGTGTTTTATTGGCAGTAGTGGAGGGAGGGTGGCATGATAAACATATATATTTCACACAGGCTTGGTTATCTTGCACGTGAGTAGCGGAGTAGCAAGGTAAATTTTTTGTTCGTTGAGTATGTCAATGGTAAAGTATCGCCTTGGTGTCTTTTTAGAACATTAAACTTTTACAAAAATGTCTTAAACTGCTTTCTTACTAGCAGGTGATTATATTTTGACAAGTTATGAAATTTTTAGTGGAACCCAAAGCTTTTCATTTAAAACGGAATGTACCTAATTTAAAGACGTTATTTTTAAGAAAAATGTCTCAAGATTGGTCCCATATAAATTTTACCAAAATCGGTTCACTAATTATAATTTTGTTCGTATTTAAAGTTTGTTAAGATCTAAATGAAAAAAATGACATATTCGCACGTTGTTAATAATATATTGCTTTTTTTTTTCATTATCTATACTAGACGATCTTCATGTTGATAATTAGTTACTGTCTCGGTGATTATTCGAAAACATTAACAACTTGGATTATTCAAAATACTTATATTTAAATAAGTGACATTAACTTTCTTTATATATTAAATAATAAGTATACATTTATTTAAATCAGTTATCTGGAATTCGTTTAAAACAAAATAATAAAATGCGACTAACCTTGGTGTGCGCGCAGTTCCTCTAGCACCAATAACTATACTGCGCAGGAGTGGACCGGGAAGACGGGGTTGACTGAACTTGCCTGAACCTATGCAGGGGTAGAAAACCGTTGCAATTGTAATAGTTAAGGTTATATTGCCATTTATTAAATTTTCATGCAAAAGGTGCATAAGTATTATTAGACTTGACTACATTAAATACGCGTTCAGTTTACATTACACTGACCTGCTTGTCCTATTGATTTAATGAGATTACGTCTCTTGCTAAACCTAAAAATTTAAAATATAGTAGTTAGAAAATGTCTTAAAGCTCTTAGTGAAGTCTAACCTCCTTATTCATAAACGTTTCTTATTTTTTTTGTGAACTTAACATTCGTTTGTCTTTATTTAACATTTTAAAATTGATTATCGAGCTTGCTATTGTGCTTGTCCATCGAGGAAATGAGCGAAAATCGTGAAATCATGTTATAAGCGATGCGGCTAGCAACCCATCACTATTTTGATTCCCCTTTCTATCTATACGCCCACAATCATGCTAAACTTGGCCTTTAGGTCTTGTTACTTTAGGCTCTGTCTACCCCGTAAGGGATATGGACGTGATTTGTATATGTACGTGTGTATGTAACATTGACTATGCTAAACACAAACAAAACATAATGCTAAAGAGGTTTTGTGGCTTTGATAAATTAGGCGAACACTTTTAAAGCTCTTTGTCGAATTAAATGTATAGATTTCGAACAAACCTAATTTATGCTCGCTTGAGACATTAATGATAATGGTAATAAATAATTAATTTCATAACAGGGTTGTCAACCTCTGAATCGATTAAACAGAAAATTGTCTATCCTAGACGGGAACCACCATCCGGAAACTCAGACTTACTAGCTGCACAAATATCCGGTTTATAGCAATTTGAACTCTATTGATGAAGTTAACGGAGATTCGGATTGCAAATATATTATGTTTTCGCGTGTTCTGTTTGATACTAATATGGTTTTTCTGCTCATCTTTTTTTAATGCGATTGAACTATTGAGTAAGGGTTATAAGAACCAGTTTTTTAATAGATCTGATACAGGCTTCCTTTGAATAGCAAGCTTGCCGTGGGACCCTACCCATTAAATCATAATTGATGAATATCAGCAATGCTTATCGAAGACCTGATTCTTCAAATTAACTTTTAGTATGTCCGTGTTTTACTGTAAGTTTAAACCTTAAATTTTATTTGACTTGGTTTGACTTGGCGTTAGGTACTTTGTCGAGAAGGGTACGCATGTTGGCTAAAATTTGTCAAATTCTGCATTCGAGTGTTTCGCTCATATTAGCTAAGATGGGCCTCAGACAATCAACCAAATTATTATAGCAAATGTTATGCGTTGACAGTCAATGTAAATATAAGACAACGCTATGATTGAATAAAAGTTTGTCCTACTTTCAAACTTGATTTGCGCAGGGATACAAATTACCCTACTAATAATTGTAAATTAGAAAGTGACTTTGTTTTTCTGTCTGTTACCTCTTCACTCTGCACTCACTGTACCAAAGACCAATATAAAGAAATTTGGGAAGAATGGAGATAGTTTGAGTATAGGAAAGGCCATAGGATAGTTTTCGTTCTAGATAGTTGCTTAAGTTCCTGGGCGAAAGCGCAGAGACGTGACAGGCCGACGATGCATTTTCGTTTTGTCGTTTTTTGCTAAGTTTATGTACACTGAAGTGTCAAATATTTCTTAGTATCAAGAAGCCCGCTTAGTTGTTATTATCTTCAGTTAAAAAAATCTTAATCAGGATTTTAATAACATAGAAGTTTTTTTTTTCCTACAACTTTATGAATGCGTTCAGAACGTTAGGAACATTTGCTCTAAACTTTTATTAGGAAATAGCTGTCGCCCGCGGCTTCGCCCTCGTTCCTGTATTTTTTTAAATGTTTTCTTACCGTTTAAACCTTTCCTGGACTGTAACAAATGTTTCAAACCACAATTATTGAAAACGGTACAGCCATTCTCGAGTTTTAGCCAGACAAACAAACAGCAATTCATTTATACAAGTACCTACATTATACATACTATCTGTACAAACCTTGAACTCTCTGAATCTCTTTCTAAAAATGGCAACCAAATACCTTTGGTGTGGCGGGTCTCTTATCATCCGACTATCTATGTCTCTCTTTCCCTCTGGTTTCACAGGAGAAATCCATTTTTTGAAATGGGAATGTAAAGTTAAAAATACAAACACTACTTAATGCCGTTGGGCAGCCTCTGGGTACCTTCGGAACTGTAAAAAGAAAAGCTTAATCATAACGTGTCATTTCATGAGATGGGTAATTTAATATGGATCACAACATGTTGCGGCTGTGCGGCGAGCGCCGAGCTATTTTCCTGTTCATTGCGTGGTCAAGACATTCACCCCACTTTAATTGACACGTTAATCAACATCACGCGCAATGTAATGGAAACTCTCATTTGTATCAAGCTGTCATGGTGTATAAATCGCAAGTTTTATATAAATACGTAACAATGACAATAATGACTCATTGATCTAGATTTCCCGTGTGTTTACTATTTAATAACACTTACTATACCACGTGTTCCTAAATTACCATTTTAATTACTGTTTGAAACGCAAAATGTGACTCGGTCCTTCACTCATAAACAGAGTAGATACAGCAGATTTTTTTCCAATAAGTCGTCATAAGTAGGAACGTTACTTAATTTTTCCACAAATTAGACTTTTCGTAGGTTCTTAGGTTCCAAAACGAGAGAGGAAATTGTAATTAATGGCTTATTTTTCTAAATAGGTAGCATCTGGGGCATTTGGCAGTGGGGATTTGTTTTTATTTGGGAAATGCTACGCTAAAAAGAAATGTTCTGGCCAAGTCGCTCATGGTTAAACAAGTGTCACCGAGATTTATTTTTATTTACATAGAGTTGTTTCGGCAGCATCAGAGATTTGTTTGTATTACAATAGGAAGTTTGTGTCTTATACAGTTTTTACACACGTGCATTGCAGGTTAAATAAAAACTAGTAATAGTCACAACCATTTAGAAACAAGTACATAATATATGCCCAATAAATCGGTTTCTCATAATAATTGGAGTTAGACCCTTAGGCCTAGGCCTGCTGTAACCGCATTTTAACAGGTATTCAGTGAGTAATGTAATGACCAAACAGGTTCAAGGAAAGGCAATAAACGCGTCTGCGGCGGCGTTCTGAGAAAATAATATAAAGTGTACTGGTTTCTTTGTTTTTTGCTAACAATGCTGAAAATATGGAATATCCTTTATGAGAAATAGCCGCTACGTTTTTTTTTTAAATTTCGATTATCATTGTTTAATGATAGAATGTTGTGCGCGCTCAACGTATGGTGTTTCAGTAGCTACAACAGCCACACGGCCAACGTCTTCCAATGTCGGCTGTTAACTGCTCGTACAATAATGTATTAACGACCAGATAGCCCAGTGGTTAGAGAACCTGACTATGAAGCTTGAGGTCCCGGATTCGATCCCCGGTCGGGGCAGATATTTGTATGAAAAATACGAATGTTTGTTCTCGAGTCTTGGATTTTTAATAATATGTATTTATCTATAAAAGTATGTTTATCCGTTGTCTAGTGCCCATATTACAAGCTTTGCTTAGTTTGGGGCTAGGTCAATTGGTGTCAAATTGTCCCAAGATATTTTTATTATTATTTATTATTAAATAACATAACTTAATATCATTACTTTAAACTCACAAACATGGGTATATTTATTGTTCGTGTGCACGGGTGATTTTTATTTCCTTGATATTTTACACAGAAAAATTACTAGAACTGGAAACAGGAAATGCAGACTGGCTATCGACGTCGTAGGGATTAACTTGTCAAAATCAAAGGGCATACCTAATAATAAGGGAAATAATATTCAAGACTACAGAAATAGAATGAGGAGTAGAATGATCAGAAAACGTCTCACAGCGGCAGTTTTAAATTTTGTTCCCATATCGTACTCAGCCAAAAATGATATCAATAAAGGTCTATGTTCTTACAGCTGGTAGAGTCAAACGCCATAACTTATAAACGTTCGCAGACAAATTTTGCAGAAACTAAAGACCCACGATGTTAATGTTTTCATGGAGAATTTAAATGCTGAAATTGGATACGGAGATGGCTACTACCGTCAGGAAGAAAGGAATGATTGTAATGATTGTCTAGTTTTGCCACCGTTTCATACACCACAACGTCTAATCAGAATTGAAGATTTCATACTAGTTACCAAAAACTTTTGAATCAGCTAAAATTCCGTTTGTTAAGTCTGTTAAAATGTGCCCAAGAACAGATGTCAACTCAATTTAATTATTTGTAGTAAGCCACTAATGCCTGACTAATCTTGGTTTTCAGCTTTGGCTTCGATCCAAACTGAAACAGAAACCGGAGCTTATTTTTTGTTCGAATACTACTTAACACTACTTGCACTATTTTCTGTTATATGTGAACTCGGATAAATCGACGGCCCCTACGTAAATGATCGAAAGAGGTTTTAGGCACTTTTCACTACAGTGATTTAAAGTTTGATATTTGCATAGTTCTCAAAATAAAACAATTAGATTAAGTCTGTCATATCAGTTAAATATAATAAGGTAGGCACTTTATTAGCATTACATTAGTACAACAGAATATATCTTAGTTTTCTGGGAATTTGAGTTTCGATAGTATACGACGTCATTTGAACTTAATTTGATATCGAAACTGTTAGTTTCGATTATTTACAATGGAAGTTTTTATTAATAATTTGACGAAACTGCCAGTTGCCATTTTTTACGCCGAATCAATCTATTCATTTAGAAATGGAACTACCAGGTTCGATTATTTACTTCGTTTAAATATCATTAGAATTAGAACTTTCGATGTAGAAGTATTGTGAATATTATAAAATATATTCGTATAACATAATATTTATTAAAAATTCTTATTATAATTACCTTTAACTCAGTGTGAAACTACCGTGAGACTTAATCATAGTTACACATAAACGGATAACTCACGTATAAGAAGTCGAGTGATGCTCGACATGACTGTTTCGGACTATTTCGTAGTCCTTCTTCCTGGAGCGCTCGCCCCGGCGGCAGGGAAACGAACACTGCACGCCAGCGCTCTGCTTGCGCGGCTGTTCGACGCAATTGACAGCGGCGCACAACTACCCTCGTTTTCATCGTCATTTTTATTACTGTCAAATGTAGAGCAGCACACAACACTGATCACGTCACTCCGTAAAGGTTCGCTCACACTCACCGTTTGGTCAATATATAAAATAGTTTTCCAACTCGGGGGCACCGCGACCATCCGCTATCCCGGTTGAAATTGGGATACCGACTTATTTCAATGGCTTCACGTACTTTCCGCGGAATGAAAAACTTTTCTCTCGCCAGTACGGACACCTTATCAAACCTGATATAATGCGTCGAATCAGATTCTGTTTCTTCATACTGCGTATGTGCTCCGCCAATCTCGTGGATATATTACGCCCGGTCTCTCTGATATAGTTTTTCCCACAGGAACAAGGAATCATGTACACCCCAGGAACATTAAGGGGCTCTTTATCCTTTGGTGAACGCACCAGCTGCCTGAGCTGCATATGGGGACGGAAAATCGACTTAATGCTATACCTACGGCGTAACAAGTTACCGATCTTATCTGTAACCCCTTTTATGAACGGCAAGTATACCGGTACCCTCTCTACTACCGCCGACCACTAACGGGCTGATGCATTCACCACACGATTGCCTCCAGTTATAGCCATTGCTTACCAGAACACACTATACGTGACTTAGCTCACGATTCACATATTGCGGATCACAAATGGTCAAGGCTCGATCTATCAATGTCCTAGGCACAGAGAATAAATGACACGGATGGTGGTGTGAATCAGCCCTAAGGTATCGATCAGTATGCTGCCGTGATTTTTTAAAAGGCAGTCTTCTGACAATGCACCGAACGAGTAAAATATAAATCAAAATATAGGTTATAAGATTAAACAGACACCCCTCCGCCGAAAATAAAAAAAACGTAAATCTTATCTCTTAAACGAATGAATTATAATAAAAAAACATAAAAAAAGACTGCTATTGCGTTTTTCTTAAAAATTACTTTTGTCAGAAGACTGCCTTTTAAAAAATCACGGCAGAATGAGTCGGCTTGCGGTACACCGTAGTCATGAGTCTCCCACAAGGTCGCCGTATGACCAACACATCCAAAAAAGGCAACTTTCCTTCATTTTCCCTCTCCACCGTGAACTTAACCTTATCAAGCAACGTGTTAAGGTAGTCTGAGAACTCCGACAAACCATCTCTAGACACAACAGCGAAAACGTCATCCGCATAACGCCACCAATACCTCGGTGCCACGGGAGCGTTCTTTAAGGCATTACCCTCAAACCACTCCATAAAAATGCACCAAGGTATAGATAGCATCAAGTCGATTTTCCGCCCCCACATGCAGCTCAGGCAGCTGGTGCGTTCACCAAAAGATAAAGAGCCCCTTAATGTTCCCGGGGTGTACATGATTCCTTGTTCCTGTGGGAAAAACTATATCGGAGAGACCGGGCGTAATATATCCACGATATTGGCGGAGCACATACGCAATATGAAGAAGCAGGATGACAAGGGGTCTGCTGTCGCTGAACATTCGATGGAATCTGATTCGACGCATTATATTAAGTTTGATAAGGTGTCCGTACTGGCGAGAGAAAAGTTTTTCATTCCGCGGAAAGTACGTGAAATCCATTGAAATAAGTCGGTATCCCAATTTCAACCGGCATAGCGGATGGTCGGTGCCCCCGAGTTGGAAAACTTTTTTAAATATTGACCAAACGGTGAATGTTTTCTAGGCTATCTAAAATACACAAGTCTTGATCACTAGGTAACCTGAGAAACGTATTTTCAAGTAAATTCGTCACCGGTGGATAAGCAGAGTCGGATGATAGTTCTTCGTATATTATTCCCTCTAAAGCTGCCCATTCCGAGTCTCCAAAGGTGCATGTAATTGGTAATGGTGATTCTGAAGTAATAGTGTAAATTATTGTCATAAAAACGAATTAATTATAACATTAGAGCATCGAAACTCATGCAATGTTCTAACGTGAAACATCGAAACAGCCAGTTCCGATTTGTGATTAAACTAAGTCGGCATCGAAAAAAAATGAAAGTGTTAGTGTCGATATTTTCCGTTTCATAAATATCAACGTTAATAATCGAATCTACCACTTTCAATACAAATTAAAAGAAGCAGTTCGTAGTATAACATCGAATCTTGTACTTTCGATGATTTACGTTGTTACTATAGTAAAATCACTCCCCACCAATCACTGCGTATACAATCGAATCTATTGTTTCGATATAATACATCGGAAATATTACATTATTTTCGATGATTTACGTTTTGAATTTCCGTTAAAATTCATTTGTTTTAACTTTTAAAAAGCGTGTATGCATTAAAAACCCAATATTAAACCAATTACGCTAATAATAAAAAAACGACAATTTTGACTTTCGATGACTTACGTAGGGGCCGTCGAAATGTGAGTCTAGCAACAGATGAAAGGTACAAGATATATGCTATTTACTACTTATTGGAGCCATGCCAACTTGTAGAAATATAAACAATAGGAATCCTTGGAAATAATAAAAATAGCATTATTATTTACTTATTTGCATATCACTTGGAAACTTCCGGCCACCTACGAAGGTGTATACTCGAAGTTTCTTAATTAATGCCTAGCGTGAAGATCGATGGAAGCTTCTACTCGGAATAGCAAATGCAAGTAAAAATTACCCTGTTTTAATAGTCACCCTGTTATACCTGTAACTAGCTGTTGCCCGCGGCTTTGCCTCGCCGTACCACTTTTTTATTTTGATTCATAACAACCTTGTCTTGACAATAACGAATACAATAATAAAATAATTATTAAAATTGATTTAGTCGCTATGACCAAAGGATAATTGAGGTACTTACTTATTTTATCATTTTAACTAACTAAACTTACCTAGCTAGCATAAATTACAATGATCTCAAAGGGGTGTAGAGGAAAACGTAAACAAACAATGCGTAGCGGAAAAGTCGATATAAGCGGTAGTGCGCAGGAGTGCGGCGCATTTCCCCTGCGACGCGCGCGCCGCTCTGTGGCAGTACAACATGGACGCTTTTATTGTAAGTCCTTATTTTTACACTTTTACTAGTTTCACTTGTAACTGTTAATGTAATCAAATTGAAACAATTTTTGACTTCTAGTTTGGCGGGTATATTATACATAATTATGTATTGGTACACCCGATGACACTCAATATTCAGTATCTTGGGAAAAAAGGTATTTAAATACAAATATTTCACAGAAACTGCCCTATCGATATTTGAAACTTATATAATAATAAAAACACCTTCAGAAATAGTGAACTACTGAAACTACTGAAATAGCAATACTGGTCAATGAGTTTGACAGTGTAGATTATTATGTGCAACAGTTTTTTTTTATTTTGCTGCCTTCAAGCCATCTTTATATGTATATTGAATACAAAGAGCTCAGTTCCATATTATTAAGAATTTTAAAAAACATTTTTAGTGTAGGTACATCTATTTTACTCAAAGTATTTTGTCTGCCTTTCATGTCTCAAATCTCAGTGGTTTAACCTACGCGTTGTCGGCCAGTCCGTATATTATCACGGTAATCTTATATTCATACGAGTATGGATAGGCCGTTTTAACTGTTAATCTGCCACATAATTTCAAATAGACTTTATAAAGCCAATTTTGAATAGATTGGACCAGTAACACATAAACTGATATGTATGTTCATCAAGTGTATGTTTTAGATAGGTACCAGAGATTTAAGATATAATTAATTGCCTCACATTTTCTACTACCTACCTATTTGACTCCTGTTTAGGTAGCATAGAATGTTAAGAATGATTTCACGTCTTTTACTGACTCGCTTATGCATCGATATTGATTGCAATTAAGTAAAGCGTGTTTGTATAATATTGACGACACAATAATATTAAAACTAATCCAATTAGTGCTATATCAACGATACCCTACTTTGCAAGGAAGATTACATCTTCCTACAAAAATAGATCATACAAATGAAAAAAATATTACATATCACGAACAATAATGTTTCTTAGTAAAAATATCATTAAATCTACAAGTGCGTGTGACTTTTATCACAAATTATATTTGTAGTTCTAAACATACCGTCTACTTCAATTATGTATCAGTTAATCTCTTGTCCCTTCCTTTTACATTTTATGGAATTTTAATCAACATAATGTATTTGATTCTTCTAAGTTTATCTTTATCCACTATCTTTGATTTCCGTAAATGTTAATTTAAGTTATACACCACTATCGTTACTAGTAGCTACTTTTGTATAAAACTTATTAAATATACCTTCAGTATATTTGTCGCAACTTCGCCATCACCTTTCAACATGTAACAACTGATACACAATCTTTTTATTTAATAAGCCGTTCATGTGAAAAAAGAAAATTGTGGTATTGTTGGGACATAGGTACACCCGATTGTCATGTGTGAAAACGCTATCAACATCGCTTCAATCCAGTAGGCTTATTACCTAACTCGCTCGCAATCGCCATCGTGTTCATTGTGACAGTCCATGTATGGGCTGACACTTGGCATCGGAATCAACTATCTGTCACATTCATACAAGAACTGTCAAAATGAACACGATGGCGATTGCGAGCGAGTTAAGTAATAAGCCTGCAGGTCGAATGCGTACGGGCCAGAGGCAGCGGCGCGCGTCCTTTACCTCCACAATTACGGGACAAATTACAGTTTGCTACTTTGCAACCACCGTCGTGTTGAAATAAAGGGAATCGTTTCAAGACTCGCCATGCCGCGTGGTAAAATACGCGTGACCATTGTGAAATTTTAGTTATATGTGGTGGAATGACTTGTGTGCCACAACGCGGCATTCGGAAGTTGATTGCCCTTTGTGTACGTCTGATAAATCACTTTCTTCTATGGAAGATGTTTGTATTAATGTATTTGAATGTTTGTACTCGGACTGCACTTTATGTGTTTTTGTGAGTAAGTCTACACGCACTGGTGTACTAGACAATTATCTAGTACCCAGAATACCAGCAGCTGTAGACAGTCACTAAATTCGAGACTATGTCAGTATTTATAGTTTTTATTGTTCACTTTGTATTCATTCAGAACTACATTATTTTTTATATTGATTGGAGCTATTGATGCAGATGAACAATTCATAAATAATAAGCAAATCACTGAACAATTTAACGCTTAGGACAAACATTTTATTTCAATAATTCCCTACAAAAGAAATTCTTTCACCCAAATAAATTGTCATAGCATTCGACTCTCTGCTAGGTTAACGACAATTTGGTTTTCTAAGCCATTTGGAATCTTTCATCCACATTTTGTTTGGAGGCCTGGAGCCCTAAAAGAATATTTTATTGAATCAGGCGTTACTTTGCGGAGGTCCATTTCACCGAACAAAAAATTTACCTTGCTACTCCGCTACTCAACCGCTGAGTAGCGGAGTAGCAAGGTAAATTTTTTGTTCCCTAAAAGAAGTCTGTATAACCGTAACATGATGTCACACGCCGCGACCTCCGAGCGATGGTGTAACGATGTGGGTGAAGGCCCCACGACGACCACATACTAATACGAACAATTTGCCGGCTTCCTTCCGCCAGCTAATTTGATAGCGTTAATTTAGTGACGATCATTATTAGGAGGAGATGCGGTGGTTTACGCGGTTACCTCGTTTCAAAGATTGAATACGTATCGTCATCCGAGATGTAAAAAAATCGAACTACTTAGCATGCCGTTTTGACTTACGCGTTCCAATTTGAATTTGCGCAGAATTACATGAAAATTTTATTGAAAATAGACCTTGAGATGATTGAAAAGGTATGATAAATGATAAGGAAGCAGGACACCTCCGAAGTTATTTAATGTTTTACGGAAAGACTAGGTCACGGGGTAATTAAAACAATTATAGTTACAACAAGAGCCCGGCGTCCCGGTTTTCGTTTTTACACACAAAATTGGTCAATAATATTTAGGTACCCATTTGAATTCTTCAACTACGTAAAAGATTTGAGATAATCATCATCTAAATACATATCCGAACAAAGGCCTGAGCACGTGGACCCAAAACAAATACCTGCCGTTTGCATACAAATATGTCGCTTAACGGACATCGAACCCGCACCGTTTTGTACGGCGGGCGGACAAAAAGGACTGACGACGCTGACAAAGACGGGCCTTGACGGCTGCACAAAAGTTTTACACTGAACCATGTATGATAATTATGATATGTATGATGAAAAATCGTGTAACATCGTGTACATTGCTGACATTACTCATAACTCCTTAGAACAGTTGCAGCGCTGCCCCGCAATATAGTGCATCTGGTAAAAAAATTCGTACAAAAGTACATTCAGCTTAGGATTGAGTCATAGAGGCATTGTTAGCCAATATAATAGTGGAAAGTACTTAAGTTTTTGCCCCTGTTCTTGTATTTTAAAGTCTAGTTTTAGTACCTATAATTGATGATATGTTAGACAAGCTAATTTTCAGCAGGGCATTTCAGCTTTCATAGTAAAACGAGCATTGTGAGTGCGATGCAAAGACACGATAACATGTCCACGTTTTTGAATAATGCGGACATAATGGCTTATAAAAACATGTTTTGAGTACTTTAGGAGTCATAAAGACAAAATGTACGGAATAACAAGACATAGAGTCCTTCACCCCGTATTTCGGAGAATGTTAGTATCATAAAATCAGCAGCACCTGCAGACAGATATACATTTCTAGTGTATCTCCTCAATACGCCATTAGCACATTAGAAGTGGACGCAATGTACACACGGCAATATAATCAGGTAAGCACCTACGCACGCTCGCGCCGTATCTATCCTGCTTACCGAATAGCTTTGCTGTGTGTACAACAAATTATACACAGGACCAGATTTATCGTTAACATTGATCCATAAATTTTAAGATTTATGTTCAGAGTAATTGTATAAAATGTGCTGTCATCCAAAATACTTTAGAAGTGTTTTTGCAGTCTAACAATGTGGTGAAAACATAATTATGTTAAAGGCTTAAGATAGAGCTAAATATTACCACACCTGTTTTATCCAAACACAGTAGGAGAACGTAAAAGTCCAATACTGCTCTAATTACCCGACTGTTTTGTAGTTATTTTTGTCAAACTAAGGGATTTACACAAAACTCGATAAAGATTTCATTCCCATAGTTAAAAGTGCTTTATTGAATCGTAATTATGTTATTTGTAAATACTTGGTATGCGTAAAGGCGCCTGCCTTAATTCAGTTACTTTATTTATAGCTTCCACATAAGCTAGCATGATGTTCAAAGTATTATTATTTTCTAAATTTAATTTATTTTAAAGCGTATATATATATATATATATATATATATAGTAGGGCTATGTATCACTTCGGCTGTGTGTGTGACAAAAACAGCTCGGTCCTGAAAAACGTTTGTCTGTACATGTATATATTGCTTCCCTTGTGTGACGATTTTGTTCTACTATGAGTCTGTAAGAAAACAGGCATTTCAAATTCAATACAAATCTTTACCTTTTTTTAATGGTATATTTACCAATGTGTCAAAAATCGTCCCCATTTTTTTTAACATACATTATATAGCATACATATCTGGCTGGGGCGTAATAACTGATGGATCTTCGACAGATCATGCTACTCATTTCGATCATCGCTGATAGTTCTAATTATCATAGTTTACCCGGTCAGCCGCATCCTAGAATACGTTAACACACATTGATGCTAATTTTGTTTGTTTACGGCTTGGCGATGATGATCAGTTCCGGGTGCTTCAGATGCCTTAGATTCTTACACACATACATACACATACACAAATCACGTCTTTATCCCTTGTGGGGTAGACAGAGCCTAAGGGTTCTTCCATGCTGGTCTGGGAGCAAAGAAAAAATATAGAATGTACCAGTTGCTTCTCTTCCCGCGCAGATGGTAAAAGACCATCGAGGGAATGGGCGAAACTTATAGGAATCATGTTATAGGCGATGAGGCTAGTAACCCATCACTATTTTGATTCCATTTTCCACCTATACACCCTCAATCTTGCTAATTGTGGCCTGTAGGTGCCTGTTAGACTCTTAAATCATCAGAATAGCGAAAAATATTTAAGATTCTCGCATAATGTTCAATGGTTAGCGGTAATTAAATGAATCGTGAGTATTGTCAAGTGATGGTCCATAATACTTAAGTAAGAAAATCGTAACGTGCCATTATTAAGGTTGTCGTTAGGGTATCTTCTAAATATCTAGATGATAGATATTATAGGCTCGCTATTTTAGCTCGCGTGACGTTTCTAATTATTCCTTTTTTATTAGTTCTAAAATTACCTACACTTCTCGGATATATTTCGTGGAGACTATGTATAATTGGGATTCGGTCGGACAAAAAGCCAATAGTCGTTAATAACATACTACATTCTTCTGAATGTTAGTACTCAGATTTGACCTTTCATCCACCAAACCAATCATCAGCCATAGTCCCCGATGTCAATTGTAATTCAAACAGGCGTCTATGACTAAATTCACCTTGATGGTCCCCTGAGGCCGGACACCGGAAAACTGTGCTTGGAAAGTTGCAATTCTTGATAGAAAACCATTAAATTTTGCTATGTATGCTGGACACGGTGAATGCCTAGTTGAAAACGATCTTGGCAATGAATTCTAGATGAATTGCCTAGTTAACGCGGCTGAATAACAATGAGATGTCTCAACGAGACAACCATAAAACCTGCTGCTGTACTTACCTATGCTTGTTAGTATTTCAATGTTCCCTTTTGAACCTTCCTATTTGAGGTGGAGTAATTCCGGGGCTCAAAATTCAAAAGTGTATTTTGCTAATAGGCCGGCAAGGGCTCTTTTAAATGTATTTTTTTAAACTACCAGCGTATTCGGAAAGACCATCATTGCCAAGAAGAAAGCGCCGCAAGAAACTTAGCAAAAAGTATTTTTTTCAGAATAAAATAAATTTACAACACTACTTATTCTACTTAACTTATAATATATACAACGGATGTATAAAGTCCCCAAGTTAAGTAGGTGCCTTAAATTATATTAGTCTATACAACAATACAAATACTCTTTATTGAACACCACAAATCAGTACAAAACAATACAGAAACAAAGAACAAAGTAGACAGTAGGCGGTCTTATCGCTTAATAGCGATCTCTACCAGACAACCAGTCTATAGTAGAGATGTATAACTAAACGAACGAATCTTGCCTGTGAAGAGATCGCTACGATCGCGAGACAATCACTTTCTCTCGTAAGTATGCACTATACAGTCAGGTATTGTTAACGTACACGCTTGACCTACGTTAAAACACCAGACCCCACAATAATGTCTACGAGCTTGAGGATCAAGTCATGATTGTCACCCGTGCCCAACAATCACTTCACGGGCGGGGTTCTTTCAGAGAATCACACAGCAGTCTGATCTGCGGCAGTCGGCGAAGTAAAGTCCTAATTCGTCTCGTTATTTGTTTAATATTGCGGCATGATTGTCACCCGTGCCCAACAATCACTTCACGGGCGAGGTTCTTTCAGAGAATCACACAGCAGTCTGATCTGCGGCAGTCGGCGAAGTATAGTCCTATTTGTCTCGTTATTTGTTTAATATTTTTACCCGAGATATTTTACGTGCAATATTTTTGCAGTGCTTTGTCGCAGCGTTGTGTGTGGCTGTCAGCGCAGCACCACCCTCGGGTCAGAGGTTCTACCAAGGTCCTCAGCAGCAGCTGAATCCGTGAGTTAAATAATTCAGCTTAAGTACATTTTTTGCTTCGATGTGAAACCATTCCAAGACAATGGCATAGAAATCGAGACGAATGCCTCAACTCAAGTTGTAATGATGAACCGTGCTCAGTTTTTGTATTATATGGATTACATCCTTAAGGAAGCATTTTTTTTCTTCATACTTAAGTACAGTTTTTTGTATATTTTTCAGATTGGATTATTACTTGGACAACGCGGAAATGGCGAATTATTACAACCAAGGACCACAGAAACAAGGTAAGGTATTTTCAACGACAATTTCATTGTTCATAATTCATTGGAATCCTAAAATTATTTAATATTTTTGGAACAATCGCATTATTACTAACGAAGCTTGAAGTGCCTTGAAGCATGGAAACAATTTCAGTAAATCTGTCAGACAGACTCAAGGATTCCACTTAATGCAAACGAACTCTGAGTTAACTGATATATTGTGCCTTTTAAATTAACCTGACCGCGTATGTCTCTTAAAATAATGTAATCCATGCTCTTTTTGACGGATTTCAAAAAAGGACAATTCTCAATTTGATTCACTTCTTACCATTATTATATATTTCATAACTTTTTCTTCTAATGTAACACAAACTAGAAATAATACTTTCTAATAAAACAAAAAGTGTTAAACTTAAAACTACCTACACCGACTTAGTTAAGTATAAAGTATAGGTACATTATGTTAACCGTGTCGTGTTGTCCGTGTTTGTTACCGTGACTTAAAAATTCGCACTTCTTAAATTCCAGCTAGTCTTCTATGTATCTAAATATTGATAAATAATGAATTATATAAGTACATGTGTAATTTCAGTGAATGTAAACGGTGGCAGTGGCGCCCCCTCCCGGCTGGAGAGCCTCGAACCAGACAGCGAGGTCGAGCTGGTTCCAGGGGTGCAGCAACCCCAACAGCCGCCCCAGCAGGTCACAATCATTCTCACATTGTAAACTAGTTTGTCATTTGTCTTACATGGGAATCCGTGTTTAATGACATTGAAGGGACATGACAATCAGGTCTTATACTAAGCGGACGTCAAACAGAGCATTTTGAGGAAATAAACAACCTCCTGTTTTTGTGGGTAACTATTTATTTTAATAGAGAAACATAGCACATTAAATAAAAATAAAAATTGTATGTACCCTAATAGTGGGATCATGAAAACTAAACCATATTTACGATACATGTGTGTATACTTTTCATTTCAAAACAAAAACTAGCGAGGTGCCGAACGTCGTCGGGTGTCAAGTGCCCTGCCGAACATTGCCGAAGATGTAAAGCATTATCTCGGTCATTATAACCGGACATATTATATTAAAAATCGGTGATAATAAGCGACTTGTCACTGTAAGCGAAGTCATTGTATCGGACTTTGTTATAAAGAATTTTATATGAAAACCTAACTTCACTGTCTAATTAGGTACATATTAAGCGGTTGGTCAATATAGCGGTTAGTCATATTAAACGGATTCTACTGTACCTACATAATGAACCAATCTAAAGAAAGGAATTCATTTGTTATAATTCAAATTACCACATCAATTTTGTAATCAATCCTACACTTGAATTAGATATGAATGAATAAACAAAAACATTTACCACGTTACTCCGTTACCACACCTACCGCAAAGTAAAGCTCAAACTCAATCAATGATTTAGATATGGTTTATAACTTGTACACAATTAATACTTATATTAATCCGTAGCTCCTGAATCAAGAAAGAGCAAAAGTTCTTTCTTAGTTCTAAACAGTGAAGTCGAACATCAGGAACTTAGAACTCCTCACTCACTTTTCACCTTAAGAATCATATTTTGCCTGATTAAATCCTACTAATATTATAAACGCAAAAGTTTGTAAGTATGGATGGATGGATGGATGTTTGTTACTCTTTCACGCCAGAACGGCTGGACAGATCTAGATGAAATTAGGAACATAGATAAATTATGGTCTGAAATAACACTTAGGCTACTTTTTATCCTATAAAATTGCGTAATTCCTGCGGGATAGCGAAAAACGAATTCTTTGCAGACGAAGTTGCGGGCAACAGCTAGTACAAAATAAATGTAATCGATGTATGTTTTCTGTTTCAGACACCAGTGTCTCCTAATTTGCCCGGCCTGGTGCCCGGACAACGAGTTTTTATCGTACACATGCCAGTACCCGGATACAGGTGCTATTATTTCTTAGACGTATTTCTCTTTCTGATGAGCTCGCGATATTTTGACGCAGAAGCTTATAAATAGTAATAATTGCGGTTTGAATCCCGTAGAACATGTATGTGATGTACCTAATTAACCTTGAATGATTTAAAATGTTTTTACTTTGTACTTTGTACCATTGATTTCTGTTTTAATTTAACTTGGTCAGTTGATTTTAAAAACGCACACATTTTTTGAGATTTCTGTATAAAATTATGATGATTTTAATGTGCTCTATGACTTGGCGTAACAAAATGCTTGAATGACTTTAAAGTTATTTATTTTGTATTGCTAAATTACCACCATGCTCAACTTGGCCTTTTAATCTTGTTACCTTAGGCTCCGTCTACTCCGTATGGGATAAAGACGTGATTTTTATTTGTGTGTATGTATGTGCTAAATAAATCGAGTATTATTATATTTCTAGGCCTGGCACTATAGGAGGTTATCAGCCGGTGTACATCGTCGCAGCAGCACCGCAGGGCAACCCCGGCGCGTACGCAGCCAATGGTAAGTACAAATATACTAAGTAACAAAATCAATGACAATATTTACATTCAGTATACATAATTTGAAGCTCTTTATCTACAGCCCAAGCTCTGAGAGGAGGCCTGTGATATATGTTAAAAATATGTTTTATAAAATTAGTCTTGACAGATCACATCATAAAAGTGCTCACAAAATATTCCTTTAAGAACAGCATACATCTACGTAAATCCAAAAAAAAATCATAAAAACTGTTATCAAAATTATACGTTCCCCGTTAAACTTAAAGCATGTGCATGTCCTTCACCAGGTTACCAAAACGCTATTCTCCTGGACCCGTCGGGCCAGGTGGTGTCTCCCGCCAACGGTTACTACCGACCTGGTCTCGGCCCCCAGTCTAACCCTGGAGTGCTGCTAGGTGCGCCCCTCGGCCTGCAGAGACCCTATGACTTCTACCAGGACCCTAACTTGGCTTATCAGTGAGTTTTAGCAGCTAATAGTAATTGATAATAGAGTGCATTTCAAATTTTTTCGTAGCTTCTTTCAAGGTAAGGAAACAAGGGAAGGGGAGGGGAAGGGGGAGGGGGAAGGTAAGAACTTAGATGAGCATAAACGTCTCTGTTGTATGACAAAAAATTGGTTTGACACTATCAGTTGTGTAACAAAGACTTAATTATAATCTTTAAGCTATGTTTTTTTTATTTACTCAATAATTAGATATGTATACACACTAATGACCAAAAATAACGGCTCACTTTCCATTGCTGATGTGCCAAACAATAGACGAATTCGAGTTAAAGATAAGCACAGCTAACACTAAAAATCTGTTTCTTTATTTACAGACCTCTGCCACAGGGAGAGGCCCCTCGCGGTGTGATTAGACTCGCGCAAGTAGCACATATAGCACAGCCAGCGCATCTTGCTGCTGACCCTGAAGTGAACGTCAATCGTAAGTTACCCAGAATGCTACTGTTTTTTGATAATATAGACTGGTCATAGCATAGCATGCCATCATCATGTCAGCCGAAAGACTTCCACTGCTGGACATAGGCCTGTCCCAAGGCCCTCCTCTCAGACTGGTCTTGTGCTTTCCGCATCCACCGCGATTCCGCGATCTTAAACAACTCCATCTTGTTGGAGGCCTACCGACAGCTCGTCTCCCGGTCCGTGCCCATCAGTCCTGCGAACAGTGTGACCCGCCCACTGCCACTTCAGTTTCGCAATTCTTCGGGCTATGGGGCAGCGTTTGGGAAGCTTCGCAGTGTCTTTTCGTCCAAATTACCGCAGTGTTTGAAGTCAAAAGTCTTTGACCAGTGTGTGTGGCCGGTGATGACATAGGGATCTGAGACATGGACGCTAACGATGGGCTTTATGAGGATGCTCAAAGTCACTCAGAGGGCTATGGAGGGGGCTATGCTCAGGGTTTCTCTCTGGGATAGTAGTACTAAGGTTAGCATGACATATCTACTTTAATTTGCTAACTGCGTCCAGTCATCTATACCCAATCGTAAACGTAACAAAAGTAGGTACCTAGGTTCCTGGATAGAGCAGGTAAAGTTTTTGCTCAAGAGCATAATCGTCAATCCTACTGTCCGGTTACTCAAGGGTAGTTACGGGATAGTTACAAAGAGAGAAGAGTATCACAGGAAAACGTAGTGTAGTTCTGAGCCGTACATATTTATTCAATCACTACGGCTCTCACCAGTACTACAGGTCCGCTTTTATTGGTGTTAGGTCATTTCATTCTTAAACATGCAATTGCAACTCTAGTGAAGTACATTCACGAACTTTACATGCAATATATATATTTAAAAAATTATAGCCGCGTTGCCGGTAGCGTAGGTTAGGCCGTTTGACAGATAGTTTTTTTTTTCTAAATATTTAAACAACAGTTATTTCACGCACAGAAGCAGCAGCCCCAGCGGAACCCAAACGTACAGCGCAAGTTGAGAGCAGTGAGCTGAAGGAGGAAAGGCAAAAGGCGCGACCAGCTCCCGCGCATTCTACTAGGAACAAGGCCTAATTTAAGTACATCAAGACATCAATTCTAACATATTTGGGTCAAAGACAAAACATAAACTAAACAAAGTAAGACCCTTCAATTACGAAAACTTAACAACTGAAAAGCTTTAGCGTCTTGAGCTGAATGGGGTATGACTTCGGCTATTCAACCGCTCCCTCTACATTTCAGTGAGCTCGTGAAATTGTTTCGAATACATTTCTTCTAAAACTGATGCCAATCGTTAGAGTACAACGTTAAATAGTAGGAAATGGAGTAAAAAAATGATTATAAACTTCATAGACAATTGCCATTCTCGCCATTATTCCAAATTGTTCGTCAATATTGTGACATTTATTTCTTTACTTTTATGAAGGCTGGGGAAAGTGAGCACAATTATGCCATTTACTTTCGAAGATTTTGTAAACAATCTTGATGACATTACATTAAGGGTTAGATAGTACCTACCTAATGTTCTGTAACTAATCTTCAAACTTTAAAATATGATCATGTTCAGATTAATCATTTGAACAAATAAATTAAAGGCTTTCCCTTCGTATGGCAAAGTCACTAACATTATCTTACTGCCTAATGATGCCACCAAGCAGCAGTGCTTTCGCTGCTATGTTCCGGCGTAGAAAGATCGACAGCCGGTGAAATCACTGTCACATAAGTTACCCATTCTGTCTTAGCCTTCTAGGCAGGCAAGGCATTAGCAATCCTCTGGTTTTGCGGGTGCCCATTTACTCATTTACGATCAGGTGACCTACTTTTTTGCCTTGTTGTATAAAAAAAATGTCTCTAAACTATCTCGAAATTAAAAGTGATCGTAGAATTAAATTAGTAGACAACAGCTTCTCTAACAACCTGAATGTATTAGTAAGCGTGTTTTTGTACCTGATTATAAAACATTAAAGAACAACAAACGGAAGAGAAATTATAGATTGATTAAATATAAAACAATTTGTTTAATTGCTGCTGTTTTATTACACGTATACCACCAACCTTCATTTAACTAAACTACTTTTTTCAGCAATTGATCATTAATAACTTGAATAAATAGTACATACATACATACATATATCACGTCTTTATCCCATAAGGGGTAGACATAGCGTAAGGTAACAAGACCTGAAGGCCACTAATAATAAATAGTAGTACACTATATTTTGATGCTACCTACTACACTGACGACCAGAAACAATGGGTACCTTTCCATACAAAGTTGTACGGAAAGTTACCCTTTATTTTTTTCGTGGGTATAGTATAAGTATATGAAATGATAAAGTCGATCAGCACGTAAACCTTGCAGTTAAATAAGTTATTGTTAAACAAAATCAAAATTCCAACTTTTTGTTATCTCTGTTTTTGTTGCCTTATGGCGTACATATGTGCTTGTATTGCAATTCATACTACATTACGTATTCTGAAGTTAAAGTCAATCCGATCATAGAACTGGTTCAAATTTGACTTGCAAGATTGACGTGCACGTACATTGTAAGTCAAGACACACTATAGGACATACACAATTCAAGATACACAAGATGCACTAAGTCGAAGTTTAGTAATCGCCATCGAATCGGTCAGCAGGATCATCACCACATTGCAAGTTCAAAAAAAGCTTGTCAAGATAAAAACAGGTCAATTAATGTAAGATTTTCTTCAACACCGCATGAAGACCAGTTCTATTACAAACCAGTCCAATATGGAGCGATAGTGCACCAAGCTCTAGGGCTAAGAACCCATTAGTGCCGAGACTAGACCTACCGGCTGAGTCAGCTTTCTAATACACGCTTATGAGATCACGACTGCACCATCGAACAAATTGATTTCCGACCCACCGTAGACGTAGTTTTTCACAGTAAACGTCGTGAATGATTTTCCTTGACAGCTTAATGTCATCACTATGACATTTATTGTGAAACCGTTTCACAGTGGGTCCGAAAACAATACTACTCAAAACTAATTTAGTCGGTATAGACTTCTGAATACAAGAATAGGAACAAGAATAATGGCAAATAAAAAATAGTCATGTGAAAAAGAGAGACACCGTAGGAGATGCGCGCCAGGAACTTCCACAGCCATAGCGAAAGGAACCAGTTGAGCGGACCACTTATTATGTTTTTATTCACTGTTTGATATTTAACTGCATACAAAACTGGATACTTACGTTCGGAAACCGACTCTATAGTGTCAAAGGCTAACCTTTTAATTCAGTAGTCGGTCATTGATTCAAGTAGACTAATATCATATACTTATATTAAAAAGATACTGTTCATTTGTTGCATTTTTAAGATGAGTTTGCTGGTTCCGGTGAGTTGGTGGAACAAACCTTGTGCAAGGTCCGATCGGAACAAATACGATCTTTAAATCTGCTGCAAAGCAGTTAGGGTTACGCTGCTGTGGTCAGTATATAGACACCGGTTGATTGAATTGCTGGCATAGAAGGTATTCCATGTTAGCCCTCTAGATCAGCAACGCATCTGCAATAGATGATCCAATTCATTGTTTGCCACCTAAGTACAAAATAAAATGCTCATTAAATAAAATACTGACCTATGGGTGGTGTAGGGGTAAAAGCACGCGTCACGGAATGATGAGGATCCGGGTTTAGTTCTCGGCCATAGCTTTACTTTCTGATTTTTCTATGTGCTCTAGTTTTCAGTATCGTTTAGAAATATGATACCCCAATCTTGTTAAATTTTATTCAAATACCGAGTCTCAAATACTGAACAATGCAACTCTAATTACATAATACTCGTTCAAATCCACAATTTAATTTTTTAAAGTATTTGTATCCCAACCGAAGTATATATTTATTTTAAACAATATTGACTTAGTTTCGGCTCAAAAATTACAGCTGATGGTTAGCACGTTTAGTAATTTATAATTTCAGTCAAATTGAGAACCTGAACTTGCACGCTAACGGTTCCGTATCAACGTAGGTATGCTCGTTTTTCTTTTTGCAGAAAACGCTGAAAAACCGATTTTTCTGCGTGACATCTTTTAACATGAAAACAAAATTATTTTATTCGAAGACTTAGTTATCTTAATTATTTTTCTTTAAAGTGCTCAAGCCACTACAATATCTATTAGTTACAGAGAATCGACAGACGGAGCGAGAAGAGAGTAATAGCCTCGTTGACACCCCTCGTGTAAGGGACCCTAGCAAATAAGACAACTAAATTAAATCAAAGCCATCTCCTCAACCATCAACCAAAATATTTTGCATAATCCATAATGATAGTAAGTACAGCATCGTGATTACACCATCTTTCTGGTCAGTCTTTTACTAGCTACCGTTACTAAGGCAAGCCTAGCTGTAGGCTCTATAACGGACCTCTTCCTGCCTCTACCACACAACCCGATAAACCATACTTTCACCAGCTTACATTTGCCAATCATGAAGAAAACAATAACCCTAAATCACAGCAAAATAAAGATGATATTACAAAAAACTTAGATGAACTTGGTGATATAAGAAGTGGTAGGTTTCCGAACGCTTGCTTTCGAGTTTATGATCCTTCTAACAAATTAGACGTGAAATTATGGTCAGGCAGGAGTAATCAACTAATCACGAATAAATTAGAGTTAATTAAGTAGCTTGTTGATGACGGAAGAGAGATATTTTGATATTATCGATAGAAGTTACGTTAATTGATACATCGATGCTCTGAATTTCTCTTTGCCTTATGTCACAGACTGTTTGTTTACGTCTGTGGATCGAAATAAATTGATTGAAAATCTTAAACATAAAAGTTTTTTAGTTTTTAAAATCACTGCTGATTCATAAAAAAATATCACCACTCAAATTTCTAACAATGCATTCAAGTAAAATGTAAACTAAAAGAATGCAAATCCTACAAACCGCATTTTGTTTATTTTCGTTGACCTGCATTGGATGGCCTTGATACTGCATCATTACACTGACATCAATCCACTCCGTTTCCATTTTGATGATGATTAATGTCTATAAAAATAAATATAAATCTGATGTGCAATAATTCGCATAGATCTGCTGCCTACGCATTTACAAGAAACAACCTTAACATAATTGAATTAAGTACAATGCGTCCGCACTTTCGATACAACGTCTTCGCATTAAAATTCTCATAGTCTTTTTACTAGCACCATAATAGCAAAGCTTTAGCCAATCAAGTGCGACCCCTCAAGCAACTAAAGAACCTACCAACAAAATGATAAAACACACTAGCAAAAGCACTTCCGAAAGATCTTCATCAATTGGTAAAATGATAATGATGACTCACTTAAATTAAGATAGGAGCTTTCCAAACGAAAGGTGTCGAGAAGTAGAGATATCGCTGCAATTATCCACCCGCCGTAACTCGGGGCAATAATGATCTTTTTGCTGGAGACCCGTTATCTTAGGTTAGATGCGGGGCAAAAACGCAGTCGGCACAGTGTGGGACCTCACGCCGCGCCGGGCGCACGCTACCTTAAGTTCCTTCGTCCCAGTGCACTCGTCGAACATGTCTCCACGCGCTCTGATCCTGGCTGTCGCCCTAGCCTGCCTGCACGAGGCTGCCGCCAGACCGGTGCGGCGAACGCTTAACTTCAACATGTTCGTGCTGCGACCGCGACCTGACGCCCCAGACCGCCTCCTTGTGAGCACAGATGGAGTATCCAGATTCGGACCTATTTTGGAATACTTGGTCCAACGCGTACAAGGCCTCATGTCTGTCCGAGTGCCTCCTGAGCCCGAGAATGTTCAAACTGACGTTACTTCAAACAAAAAAGAAGTACCAGTAGCTGATGCTGCAGAAAATGAAGTTGATGGTGTCCAAGAAGCGAAGATGCCGGGGGTAGTCGTAAGGCCGTCTAGAACAAAACCCGGGACTTACGAAGTTGAAATTGACGTCGTGGTTGACGATGGAAAACCTGAAGTTAAAGAAAAATAAAATTGCAGATTCTTAGGTTGTGTTTTGGTGATTAGGCTAGTTTAAGTAGCATATTAGACCATTTTGGTTCATTTATTTATTTATTGTATGAATTGGAGTGAATGTAGTAACTGGTGTATGTAACTGATTTGTTTAGGAAAATAGTGATCAGCTAATTCGCATTTATTTGTCTTAGTCATAATTTTAATTTTGTTTTACTTATTATTGCCATAAAAAATTAAAATACCTACCTTGTGTATAATTATGTTGTTTATTTTTGGGGTAAATAACACGACAGTTTAGTAGGTATTGTTTGTAAATTATATTTATTGTCTTACACTTCATTTGTGTACCAACAGCAGCGTATACACAACTAGAAAAAAGGAGATAATAGTATTGTAAAGATACAAAATGTGGCTTACATTCCGGGATTGAGATAAGATCAATTGTGAAGACAACAATCAATTTTAATCATTCAATCAATTTATCATTATTTCAGTGTTAAAATCAAAACTTAAAATTAAATTACTTATGAAATATTCTGTAGGTATAGATTAAATTACGCAACTAACTGACGGTTCAGGTCCAGAGACTCGCCAACCCTTAGAATTTAATAAAGTATTTTTTTTAGGAAATAAAAAAAGAATGAAAAAACTGGTCAAATCATACAAATAACGAACTAGCTAAAACGAAAATATAAAATGTCGATAAATAAAGCGCCAGTCTAGTGAGAATTGGCGGAATAAGAAAACAAACAGGAAGTAAGTAACAGGTGTAACGACAGCTGTCGTCGTGTGGGATGCCCGTCCATCCTGGATCACTAAATAACCCTTCATGTTTATATTTTCAACCGCTCGGGCTGAGGTGGAGCGGAGCGGCGACGGCAAAAATCCAACCAATGACCGACGTGGATTTCTACTAATGTCATTGATCGATTCTGCAGCGTCTTGCGCGCGCGCTTGAAAGCGGAACTTATGGAAAGCACGCTATTTTCAAGAATGAAAATAGCGTGCTTTCACATGAAAGCGACGAATAAATGACTTATGACTTATGAATTATTTAGATAATGTTCTCGCGGTTGCGATTAATTTCGCAAAATTTTGTCTCTCGTCTTTATATGAAGGTAAGGTGGAATAAATGGAGGCGGCCTATTCCATGAGGCACGCTAAATTACACTATAATCTATAGAAAAAAAAACACTAGGAGAGACCGAGGAGAGTTGAGAGAGGTGATTTGATACAAAGCCGATTTCTCTGACCTTTGACAGTTTATCGGGCTGGTAACTTCGCTAATTCGTTGCTCTTTCTACACTCCACAGTTTGTCTGAAGTTGTGACCTCGCTAACTGTCATAGGTGCAGAGAAATCGGCTTTGTATCAACTCACCTCTGTCTCAACTCTCCTCGGTCTCCCCTACACAATGTACTGAAATTGTAGCGAAATGGAATAAAAGGGACTATATAAAAAAAAGGTGGAATCTTAAGTATCTACTAAGTATTATCTACTTTTTACTGCTAATACACCTACCACGTAAATAAAGCTGCATAAGATAATATGCCGCATAACGCCACTTATTTCATTAAACTTATTTGACACCATATAATAGGCAGGCAGGACTAGAATACAACTATGCAAGCCTCGTGTACAAAAAAAATGTTGCCATTCGCTATTCTCAAGAGATAGACAAACGCTTTCGTAATCTTAAAGAATATCCTATTAATATTATAAATGCGAAAGTTTATGAGTATTGGATGTATGTTTACTGTTTGTTAACTTTTTCACATCACGACTGGACAGATCTGGCTGAAATTTGGCACAAGGACATAACTGAAAATTGCGTAGTTCCTGCGGGACAGCGATAAACGGACTCTTTGCAGACGAAGTCGCGGGCAGCAGCTAGTAGTCCACATAGCCAACAAGTTAGATAAATCTGACGAAATCTCATATAAAATTAATCAAGACATGTAAGCTGTAGAGCGTGCCATAGAATTATACATGCATAAACTCAGAAAATATAACCCTATTTCTGACGATCAACCATTAAATCGCAAACAATCAACAAATCACGTCTCTAAATATACAAGCTTTGTAATAACAGTATAGTTTTTAGATCATATATTTGTAGCTGTGTACCTACTTTCATTTTTTTAAGCTGCTTTTTTGTTTCATTGGTTAATTAGCATGGATGTGTAAATGGTTCTCCAGTGTACGGCCCTTTCACCCTGCGAAGGGAAATTTCAACACTCGATCGATAATCAATGACGTATTGGTGCATATTCATTTTATAAGCAACTCGAAGATTTTTACTGTTAATCGCTTGTCTTCTTTCACCTCGAATATTTTCTCTCTCTTTAGTCGGTCCCTCAATGCTGAGGATCGTGACTTTAACTAATGTCATTCACTAACCTTGTCTATTAAATCATCAAATTAATATTTTTCCAGAGCTGAGATCTGGCTTGATGCATTTGTCGCCCAAAGCCCCCTATCACATTTCATGAAAGTCTTTAAACCGTTTTCGAGATCTCAAACTGAAAATATTTCTCAATAGTATAGATAATAAAATAAAACCAATAAAACAATAGAGTATTGAACCCAGTGGCTTATGCTAATCACGGTTCGTTCAGCACGATCCCTAAAAAAGAAAGCCAATTGGAGACAAGGTCAGGACTCCAGTGAGTAGGGCAGTGGGCTCACGTCGCATAATAATGATGACCGGAAGCGCCAGCGCTCCTGACAGACTCGAAACCACTTTCAAACAATACACACATTGCGTTACTACAATACGCTTTAGTAGTAAAAAACGGCTAAAACTCTGAAGGTGTATCACGAAGTGAAATTAAAAGTGAATAATAAAAGTTATAATACCAAATATTTACACAATGAAGAAGCATTTTATGCTAATGTTAGCTCTACTGGTAAACGTGAGTGCAGCCCCGTTTTTAAATCACCTGTCTATGCATCAACAAATGACGGATCATCAAGTGCATTCGATGGACCAGCCGGTGATGAATCAAATGATAATGAATCAGATGATGGAGCAACAAATGATGGAACAAGTGATGCAGCAGAATCAGTATAATGCGTTGCAGCAACAGCTGATGGCTATGCAGCAAGGACAAACGCAATATATGAATACGCTAAATGGGCCGATGATGTTGTAAGTACCTACTTTTAGAGGTTTTGTTTTCCTAAAGTGATAAACATTTGTTGAGTAGATATTTGAGATAGCGTAAAATCTTCTAAAATTCAAATGTTATTTCAATATACTTACTTGTTAAATATTTAAAGACACCGTTCTAGCTATCGGAACTTAAACCGAAACAGAGACGTGTATACGGCTGAAGTTATTTTACGCAGTAAAAATAGTTGCTTCAAAATTAATTAATTTATTGAAATTCAATATCGAATAAGTAATAAAATCATCAAGTTTAGTATGCCAAATATAATTAAGTAGATATATCAGTAAGCCCGGTATTTAAAAAAAAGCAACAAAAAAAAAGGCGAAAGTTCTCATTTTGCCAGAATGTTATTTTCGGTAGATAAGTAAAAAGCTAGCTCATTTCAATAGGACCTATACTACCCGACAGATAATCGTCAAGTTTATATTGAAATAAAAAAAATGAAAACATGCCTTTTTGCTGATTGAACTTTTTTGTTAACTGTACTTGATTTTCATCTAATAGGTACCTACACAAAATTTCAAGTCATTGTGACCAAAAAAGAAGATCAAATATTTACTTGCAAGATTTCTTCCTTACTTACAACGAATTAAATGCGTTTTGGTTTATATTGCAACTTATATTGTAGTTTCCTTTATTTTAATAAGATAGGTACTTAATAAACAATAATTAAGCAAAACTTAAATCAGTAATCTTGCAGATGTGATGGATTATAATATTTAAAGAGACTGCATTTTTTTTCAGAACTCCACCACAATCGATAATAATGTTTTTGCCAAACGCCATGCCCAGAAAAAACAATCAAATCCGCAACTCCAACGAAATAGATAAACTCGACCAAAAACTTAACGATGAAAACTCTGACTCAGTCGTCATAGACGCTCAAAACTACTTAAAAGAACCAATGATGGAAGCGATCCCTCGGCAAGCAGTTGTAGTTTTACCAAATGGACAAAGATTCTTTATTGGAAGCGTAATATCTGCTATACCTTTCCTTCCTTTCGAAGTAAACGTACCAGATACTATTGCATGGATGTACAATGGTATTGCTGGTATAATCGGAGGGATTGGGCAGCGCCTGCCATTTAGGCCAAAACCTACAACTACGGAGAGTCCAACTGCGACTTCAACTGCAAGTCCAATAGAAAATCAAGAATCAATGACCCCGATGGAAGAAAGCAGGTTGAAGTGGCTGCAAAAATTGACAACGAGAAAACAAAGTGTAGGTATACCGATTCTAATGTTGCCAGTGGCGCAACCGGTTCCTATACAATTGCCCATACAAGTATGAATAATGAAAGTGATGATAAGTTATTGAATATTTTTTTTATCTATAATTCATGTTTCCACGGCGCCGTAAAATTGGGGAATAAAGAAACTATTATATTATAATCAAAGCACTTTATTTCATATTCATTGATACAAGTACAATGCTTATTTCCAATTTAGATGTTACATTTATGTTTAAATTTAGCGTTGTCATAAAAGGTTGTGTGGTAACAAATTAGGTTTATATCTTACTTCGTCTTAGGCCGGGTTCAAGACTGTAACATAAAAGCGATACTAATTGAACATTGAAATTATGACAATGAGTAAAGAAAACCATATTATGATGAAATTTATGTCTTACATCTAACATAGAACTATTTCGTTGTAATCAATCATTAGGAAGCTATAAAATACAATATTGCACGTAGTTACACTTTCAAACACCGACCACTATCATACTAATACTAAACTTAACCTAATTTGCTACTCAAATGGCAACAACAACCGACATACTCACTCAGTTGTCGATAAAGTAATGCACGCTAGTGTAACGTACATACAAATCGATTAATTGTGATTGTCAGTTAGCGAAAGGCACTAAATCAAAATACGGATATAGTCAGAAAAGTATTGTATCGGTTGATACTGAAGAATATACTACTACTACTTTAAAACTAATGTTGTAACAAGCTCAGTAGCAAAATACCCATTGAAAAATAACAGATATAAACTGAGCAGCAATGGCACTGTACCAAGACAACATATTTTGAATAGGTAATAAATCAAATTTGCTTGCTCATGTGACAAACGCTTCACTATCACAGACTGATTATAGACCTCAATCAAAATGTAAATCTATTTTACTACAATGATTCACAATAAGGTAACTTAAACTAATTTCCTGTATTAAGAACTTCTAGATATAGAGGCTGCTTCTACCCAATACTATATTTAAGTTTCATATCTTGCTGTAAGCAACCGTAACCATGTACAACCGCCAGTTTATTTCATTTTACTTAAGTATCCAATTTGATTTACAACCTCCATCGTTTATTATTGATTTGTTAAAAGTTCTATGATATAACGTGATCACATCTGATGGGTAGTCACAGGCCTATGCATAGAAAACTTATAATAATAATACATTATTTAACCATGTTGGGCGTTGACCGAAACCGTGTCATGGTCAACTGGGTGGCCAGGGTTGAGTGCACCAGGCTGAGCGTCGCTCTTTGCCAAGATAATGGATACGGGGTAGTTGTAGCTGTAGAAGAATCCGCGAGGTGGGCCCTGAGGAAGAAATAGCAAATTAAAGTTTGAATCAACACGAAGGATAATTATATTTCAGGCTTATACTTAACGGAAAAGCGAAGGTGCCACAAAAGATGCGAAACTTTAGAATTTTTAAAGTGCAGGAACAGCAGGTACTTAAATTAAAATTAATTTGTTTACTTAAAATCTTTAGAAAAAGGCTACCTATTAAAATAATGTTAAAAACATTAATATTTTGACCAATTAAGTTAGGAATAGAAATAATCATAGTAATTTGTGACACCAAACATACCGTCGGTTCAGGCTCCTGCTGTTGTCCTAGTTGTTGCTGTTGACCATACTGCTGTTGCTGACCATACTGTGGCTGTTGCTGTTGCTGCTGTTGCTGACCATACTGTGGCTGCTGCTGTTGCTGCTGTTGCTGATTATACTGTTGTTGTTGATACTGCTGTCCGGACTGGAAAGGTGCTTGTGAGTAGGCTTTGCCTGCCCGGGCTGGGGCCACTACTCCCTGGGGCTCGGACGCTGCACCGTGATAGTCATAGTTGTTATTGCTGGAATATTCGCCCCTGAGGAAGATGAATAGCAGTATTGTGTAAAGTGGTTTGAGTTGTACCTACAAATATTTTGACAGGATTATCTGCAACAGATTTTAATTTTGTTGCTGTAAATGATCTACCTTCTGTAAGTAACAACAACAAGTACAAAGATCTAATAAAAAAACCTGACAACTTCACACCAACCTCCTGTCACCAAAACAAGAAATTCACTTTAGTGAAATCTATAGACCAGAATATAAAAATATAGGCAGTAGGTAATAATTTAAATGTTGTAAGAAGATATTTAATCAGCCGGAATCAGGGTCAAAATCTAAACAGGGCCAACACTTACTGAGGGTCAGGGTTCTGAGCGGCGGCAGCAGCCGCTTCGTTCCAGGCCTTCTCATGAGCCAGACGCGCTTGACGCACCTCCTCTGTCTCTTGAGCTGGCTCCAGTGCTACTTTCGGAATGTTATCTTCTTGGTGGAAGCCTTCACTGTCAGCCCAGTAGCGGACCTGAGAAAACATAAAACAAGTTTCAAATAAAAGTTATAGGTACTTTCCTACTATTTATGAGACAAAGAAGGAAAAGTCACGAGTGGGACACCTGGTGATGTACTACCACTGGCCATAGATATATGACACAGAATAATTATGAGTTAATTTACCTTAATGAGCTCATTGTTGCCATCCTTGTAGGTGTAGGAACCGGTTACATCTCCGGATCTGGCGCGGTTCTCTACCTTCGAGGACTCAGGGGCTTGATAGCCGTACGCGTAAGCACCAAGGCCGTCCTGACCGTGGAATTGGGATGCGTCGTATACCTGTAGAACATTATAAGAGCACTATGTAGTTAAAACACTGAACAAAATTGCGTAGGGAACGGGGGAAAAGGGAAGCGCATTCTACTTTCAACTTGTTAGCTACTTGTTTTTGATATTATGATCACAGATGTTAAATGTTTGACTGAGAAAAATTAACGAACCACTTTGTATGAAAAGTGCCGCTTATTTTGGCTTGTCATTACAATATCAATCGACAGGAAGCCTCTGGCTCACCAAGAGATTCCTAAAAGTGTTCTGTAGAAAACTATCCGTTTTCATTACTAGTAATTTTAATTTCAGAAATATAATTATGTTAATATTATTAATTACCTCTTCAACGTAGTCGTCGGTGTTTTCGATCTCGTGCCCGTTCTTCCAGTAGTGGCCGAGGGTGGGACCGGCCTCTGCTGAGCGAAAGCGGGGGTCGTTCCATCTCACCTTAAAAATAATGATAGTTAGTAAATTCATAAATCATACTCTAGGCTTTGTTATTGTAGGTGCAGCATTTTTATTGCGAAGATACACCTTTTGTGCGTCCTGCAGTTGTAAAGATAGGTATAACCATCTTAGTAAACAGTACGACCGGTATTCGGAATTAGTTTTGAGCATTTTATCTACTTATAATAAATATAATACATTCCAGCTGAATCTCTGTCCTCGCAGATGATAAAAAACCATCGCGGGAATGGGCGAAAATCTTGGGATTCATGTTATAGGCGGCTAGCAACCCAACACTATTTTGATTCCTCTTTCTACCTATAACGCCCACAGTTTTATTATGCTTACTTAACGTGGCTTTTAGGTATTGTTACCTTAGGCTCTGTCTACCCCGTAAGGGATATAGACGTGATATGTGTCTGTATGTATACATACCAGAGGTAGCACACCCGTGCGCCCGGACAGCTGTGGCTCTGTGAACGGAGGGCTGTTCAAATACTTCTGCGCTTCTTCGGGAGAGATGTCGATCTCGAAGACATTAGAGACGGGGTTCGGAGCTGCCGATGACAGTGCCACCTGTAATGTAAGAAATTACTGATTAGTCATTGGAACAAAAAACCTAACTAGAAACATTAGATGGTATATATCCTGACACACCTTCGAAGCTGTTGAACTGTGTGTGGTGTGTGAGATTGGGAAATCGAATCGCACAGGACCCGCGTGGTAGGTAACTACGGCTTAAGACCGCTCGTTACGAGTAGTAACCTTTGCAGAGCCGTGAGACGTATAAAGGTTGAAGATGATGGGGAGATTGTATATCGTTTAACATTTGTATCCAGAGTTATCCGAATTTGTATATTTTCCACGTACTAATAGATGTATGCAGCACATAGTGGGACAAATTCAAATATATCCAACGTTGCGCCTTGCGTATATATTTCAGCTAGCTTAATCGGCACAAACAAAACTACAATGACCAATTGTATAAAAAGCTTGACGGATGACTGACCCATCAACATTAACTAATAATTGCCTCACGAATCAAATTAATCGCAAACATCCAAAACATTCATTCAAAAACCGGATAAATCACACAATGACGTCTCGGCCTTACTAGATATATAAACTGATTAGCATATATCCGTGTATCATGACTAATATTGGTTGAGTAGGCGGTCGAATCCACAAATATAACTAACGGAGTCTGAAGTAAGCAATGGATGCCCACGCCGACGAATGTCATGAAACATGAATGGAGTGCATCAGATTATAATTATGAAGAATGCATCTGCAGTCTCAGACCAAACGGCACGGCGTTCTGCGAAAGCGAGGGCGGTTTAAATTGTTTACACCTCGTCTTGTACATATATACAGTTGCACTTACACAAATACAATTAAACTAGTCGGGACAACCGCACAATGTGAAGCGTAATTTAAACCGGCCTCACTTTGCTGTCTGCAGAACTTGTAAACAATTTCTGATGGATCTTAAATTATGAACGAAACGAAGAGTCAAAACACAGTCACGGAGATAAAAAGTTTCCAAAAATGATAATGACGGGTTAGTTAGTAGTCAATGAAGTAGTAATTTTGTGGCTTAGTAAAACTATGCTTCATTACTGGCGTGATTTAATTTGCTCTGTAGATAAAATAAAACTTAAAGTTAAAAAACTATTTAGAACTCGTCATGTCATAAACAATCTTTAATTTACTTATGCTAGGTATGTCATTGATTTCGGCAATGACCAATTTAAACTTGATTCTAAGACATGGACAGTATTTATTTAATAATATTCGAAGAATCATTAGTATATTTTAAGGAAGCTGTATTTAAAAACTTTACAAATGTAAACACTCGTATAAAAAGATTATTCGCAGTGATCAGATTTGTATCTGCATTGTTCTGTAGTTAGGAACTTGATCGAGGAAAGGTTTCCGGTGATCGTATTAAGATGAGATATTAAATTATCTGCAGCTTTAGACGAAAAGAGAAAAATGCATTGACAGAATGTAGTAGGTAGGTACACCTACTTAAGTCAGTTACAGGACTTTGTTCGTAGAAAGTATCTATATCTCCAAATCATTACGTTCTGATCTGATCTGATCTGGGGGTGGGACTCGGGTTACCTTCGCGTGTGGTCAAGAGCTGCAGTTCGTTTTTGGATCCGTCCGGGGGGAAGAGCAGTGCTTGGTCCGGTGCTCTCCGGGCATCGGCTAATGATTTTGTGGCAGTTTCTCAGGGTTATCTTATCATTGACCGTTGGATAAGAGCCCGCCGGGGGGGAGGGGTGTCTTTGACCATTACCGTACAACGTTACCGACATTTTGTCACAAGATTTTTAATTTTATTTTACTTTGACATTGGCGAAGTTGTCGTCGCTATAACGACTTGATACGCCACAAATAAGAAGAAGAAGAAGATCTGACCATCGAGCTCAGTACATTAGTAGTAATATATACAACGGCCATGTAAACAAAATACACGTAACAACAACATGGTAGTAGCATTGACATAAATCTATATTAGCATCAATTTACTATCCATGCGTCACCAGTACATAACTGCGTAACTGTTCTAAAAGTGAAGGTGACTAAATTATATGCATGATAAATATGTTTGATATAATTATTATTGGGATTTTCAGGCTATTTTAGGCACCGCAAATAATACAACGTTATACCAATACCTAACTAATAAGAGTTATAGTCTGTTTTATTTAAAATGACGAAATGCAATTAACGCGGGATTTTACAACTTCTTTTGTTGCTGAATATGAAAGGAAAAAATAACAAAGAGACATAAAAAAACTGACCGCAGTATGGCACCTGTACTGGAGTAGCTCAACCCATCTTGATCTTTGAAATGAAAGATTTTAATTTTTATTTAAAATATGATTATTAATACACCCGTTAGACACTAAAAAAATATTGCACTTAAGCCTGGAAAGTATCCCCTCCTATTGATTATTGTTTATTACCTGAATTGGACCCTTTTAAGTATAATAGGTGTATTGTTTTCCATATACAATTACAGTGCGGCTAACACTCAGGTAAAAATTTCTTATACCTACTATTAAACAATTGTGCAAAGTGATTTTGATACAGTATATAATTATTATTTTAGAAACGCACGTCATCTAGTGTAACACCGGCCAACAACATCAAAACTATCAAGATTGTTTGTTCACGGTATACTTGGACAGACGCTAATGGTTTTACAACCCCACTTGAAGTTAACAATTGAACAATAGATGTCGGTTTTAAGTACTTTTCGTCATTTTAAATGAAACAGACCATACCTACTTGCACGAACCTATTTCAGTTTAGATATCTTTCAAATCTATTTCGAGGAAAGTATTAAAACTCAAATGCAGCAAATCTGTTCGAATTATTGCATACATTCAGGCTTTACTTTGCAGAGGTCCATGTCAAAATAAATGAATAACTTTACTTCGCTACTCTGCGATATAGTGAGGTCAAATCATGCAAAACAGCCACGCTCCCATCGACATGGAATATTCCGTTCCGGGCACGTGTTTCACACCTCCCCGAGGCATCATCAGAGGATGTTGACGCTCCGACGAACGACGACGACGACGAACGCTGTTGTGGTGGCGGTTCTGATAGTCATTTCGGTTACTGTTTCGTTGATTATTGTTTTGTGTTGTCGTTGTTTTCTGACCGAAGTTTGGTAACATATTTAATATAAAACAGAGACTAATCAAAGAATATTACGCCATTATTTCCTTTATTGATAGTTTGCAATATAAGATAGTTTATTACACATTATAAAAGGTAAAAAGAAATCAGACTTAGTTTATGAGGGTTTTATATAAATAAATTGTATGTTAATGGCTTAGGTGCAATGATTTGAATAAAATAAACGACTTCTAACAGTTCGAACAACTTAACGATGCCATTCATGTCAAATTGTATTATTTTCATTTGAGAGACCACGCTTTCAATAAACAGAGAATTTGATTAATTAATATATAATATATTTCAAAAAGAAATCGAGATTTGTACAGCTTTTTAAATCTGCACTTCCACAATATGTTACGGGCCGTATAGTAAGTACAGCCCGTTTTATGTAAATTAACTTAATTTTATTTCACGCAATCTATTCATTAAACTCTCTATTAAAATATTACGTGGAAACGCCGAGCTATGAACTTGACTCTACACTAAAATATATAGATAAAAAAACACTATAGAGAGAAAATAATTTACTTATTACCAAAGAACAAAGAAGAATATTTTTTTTTTCTTAATTAGTTTGTGTCTGTTTCTTTACGTTTGTACAACAAAGCATTTACTTACTAAATAATAGGAACCTTTTGCGAGATCAGCATGATACTCGTAAATATGTATTCAACATTGCCAATTATCCAACCCAAATAGATTTAAATAAGCAGACATCGCTATAATCTATTCCAGTGACCGATTGGAGACGGTCGGCATACATGAATACCATTTACATTGCTAATGCATAATAGTTGTAAGTCTGCTAAGACTTGTGGGTGAGCTGATATTTAGGGATCTTATGACAAATGTGAACGGTACGCAGATAATGTAAGTAACGGTACTCTTTACGTGAAAAAAAAATAGTTTCAGCGGTCCGCTTGGACATAACTGTCGGTAGTCCTCTCGATATTATAACATTAAATACACAATACGAAAAAGACATTACGTGAAGGTCAATGAAACGGACTCTAGTTACGATAGTGTGGCATAAAGTTAACTAGTGGGTATATTTTCATTTCCTATACTAACTTAACCGTAATTATAGAATTTGATCATAATGTCAAAAATATCGTACCAATACGTATTCGCGACGTAATACACGTCGTTCATAATAAACATATTAATGTTATTAACCGTGACGAAACCTCTCAGATTAAGTAATTGTTATGCATGATTAGAATGACCAGCCATTTGTCTTTGTGATTTATGCAAAAACTACAATTGGATTTATTAGATAGGTACTTTGGAAATCCCAAGGGCAACGACCTGTACAATTCTAAAATCATACCTAAACTAATCCAACATAGTTACATTTTTTTAAAGATAAAATAGTTCTATTTCATCAATTAGAGTATTCACGTTTTCCTTCACAACGTTGCTTAGGGTTAGTTAATTTGAAAGTTATTAGGATCTCTAGAGGACTACATAAACATAGTTATTTAAATAGAGAAGAGTTTCACGGGTTATCTCAAGAAATATCCAACTAAAATTGGAGATTAAAAAAACAATTTATTCAATATTCTCTTTCGCATTAAAGATATTTCTTGAAAATTAGTTAAGTGATATTAGGTAAAAACGATGCCATAACTACCTGTTGACCCTAATTTGGGTGACTTCAGAATGATTTTTATAGCGTTTTCACAGGTAGATTCAACCTTGTTTCACCAAAGTCAGATATCACATAGAAAAGATAATATTGTTCTTATAAGTTTAATTCGTTAATAACATAATAATAAATAACTACATTCCGTTCAGAATGGTATACCTTAGTAGAATTAGCAACAAGCCAGGAGCCTAGTAGCCACTGTCATACGGAAGCCCAGACATCACAAAAGATGAAGCGGTCTCGAATCTAGTTCCCACGCTCTTTGCATTACAATAGTGCTTCGGTTTGTTTTGGGTGTTCTTTTTGTCGGTGGCTCCGAAACCCACTTTCTGGTCTGGGACAGTTTATGAATTTTAAAATGGGATTGCTATCGAGTTTTCTGTTGGCTGGTTAATTTTAATAATTGTCGTTCGCATGTAACGGCAATGTGATTTTATGAAAACCGGTGATTCTAGTTCGTCTTTATCCCTTACGGGGTAGACAGAGCCTAAGGCAACTAGCTTCACTATAGCTTATAGTATAAAATAAGTCTTTGTTTTCATAAATTTTATTTAAACCCGTGTAACACTGAATGCTTCTTAAACTTAGATTCAGGAGTTTTCAACCCACATCATCTTCACTCTCATGCACCTCATATTTATCTAATTTTTTTAGTGTGTCTTTCGACCATCTTTTGCCTAACGTGAATAATACGCGGATCTAGATTTAAATATATTATAGCTACATCAAGCTACGATTATAAATTATGATGGCCAGCCTCATTAAGAAAATTCGAGATTTTATTTGAATGAACTATACAACCTTGAACTTGTATTTCACAAGGAAAAGTGAATGTTTTTGATCAAAAGGTGGTATAATTTTTATGCCTAATCTTAAATCTGGTTTCGTGCTTTAATGTTGTCATTCAAAAAAGTTTTGAACGCGTACATTATGTAAAAAAGATTGTGAAATTATTTTGCTGCTCGGTTTTTATTCAAGTATTGTGGAATTTGTTAAGTTTTTTTCACTAAACAAACAAAACAGGTGTCTTCATTTCATGAATTTCGTTTTTAATTTTTTTCATCAAAATCAAGACATACTAGATATAAATCACCAAAAAAGTAGGTAAGTAATAAATCAACAAAACATTTAGTACTCCGCTACTCAAGTGAGGACGCGACTAGCGGAGTAGCAAGATAGATGTATTTTGTTCATTGAAATGAACTTCCGAAAAGTAACCCCTGATTCAATAAAATAGGTAAGCAGTAAATTTAGCTATTTTAATAAACAATCTGCAAATGATTTGATTATAATATACCCATTCCCTTACACAGAAAGTGCAAATGCATTGAACTTGAAGAAAGTCCTAAAAGAAAATAATATAATATTTGCATAAAGCCAAGACTTTATGGAGCCAAGTCTAAGTCATGACGTGAACAAATCAATTCTGAATAGCTGTTAATACTTAAATGTAGAATTAATGGAGCTTTGGTCAAGCAAATGCAGTGATAAAATATTGTATGCATTAGAATGGTCGTTCTCCGTGACAATATTGATTATACGACAAAGATAGATGGCAATACTTTTTACTAACAAGCTGATACTGAAATATAGTTAGGTACCTGTACATTATTGCATATAACACATAGACAGTCATATATATTAACAATATACTAACTTGGCTAATTTGGTATTTGGTAACCATTTTATTTTTGTTACCAATAATATGATCATTGATAGAATTTGGCGTTTCTTTGCACACATGCACGTCGGTTTCGGGTAGGTACTCCTGACCTAACGTTATTCCAAAAGTGGTTTTTTTGCTCATTACTGATATTTTATGGTTGGTTAATGTGTATCAGATAAGTACAGCAATACTAAATAGCCAAGAACTTACTATTCAGTTTAGCATTACGTTAACGATGTATTCTTCGTTAATTAAAATGCACGTGAACTCTTGCTTATTAATAGTTATCTTATGATAAGTTGACGTCCATGCACGAGGAAGTCAAGATGACCACAAGGGCCAAGATTACATTGTTGAACGAATTGCGTAAAATAAAATTACTGGTCAGATTTTGTTTTATTGCGATTAGTTTCTTAAAGCTCTACATTGAAAAATATCAAGTAAAAAAAATATGTACCTGTATACATAGAGAAGATAATATATGGAATATCGCACTTCTGAGTTTTAGGAAATGTGTGTGTTTTTTGGTGAAGCAAAAATTCTCTGTCGGTCCCTAGTTTCATGCTCCTCTTATCTTCTCAAAGGTTAACTGGTAGAGATCACTTATTGGGATAAGTTTGCTGTTGTGCATAATCTTATATTTTTTTGATAACTGTGGTTGATTCTTTATTTTAGTACTGATTTGCTTGCTTACATCGCAAGTAAACTTACACACACCTGTGATGCAATTGATTAGTGTGACAAATAATGCCCAGTCTGCACCGAGCTCTGTTGGGAACTATGTCCCAAATCCTTTCATTCTGAGAGGATGCCTGTGCCCAATGGTGGGACGTAAAAAGACTGGAGATGACGAAACACAACGTGATTTAAAACGTATTTATGAGTTTTTCCCACACGAAACAAAAAGTACATTTTCTGATGTTTCATTTTAATTAATTTAACACAACTAAAAAACGATATTACTGGTTGCATACAAAGTAATTAATGTTTTGTGCATTACAAATGAAGACGTAGGTAGGTACACCTTTTGAGTGCAAAAACATGTATTGTGTTCAACATCATGTTTGTGATATGGATACTTAAACAGTACATATTTTTTATAAGCAGCAAAAGATAGCAACACTGAACTTTAGGTAAAATCCAATCCATCAAAAAGGTACCAAATTCAAGTAGAAACAGCGCATTCGAACACATTTGACTACCTAACAAATCGAATAGATAAAATGATAATCGTAATTTTAAGCAGTGGAAATTTCGATGATGCAATTCTAAAATTAGACAGTCATGTCATCGAAATAATGGTCCAATTTCAAGTCTATACTGAAATCACAACTTGCGTGCAAGTCACTTAACATGCAAAGTGCACCAGCGAATGTAGATAAAACTATTTGAGGAACCAACAAACGTATGGCCGCACCCGAACGTTTAAATTTTGAATAACCTTGACTTTGGACTTTTTATGTCGATTTGTACACACGCAACTGACTTAATGACTATGCAAATAAAAACTGAAGACGCTTATAACATCATCCACGTAGAAGCCACGTCAGGAGCCATTGGGCATTAGATAAATGCCGTTGTTGAAGACAGAACCGTGAGAAAGTAACTAATCGATGATTTAGCCTTTCTTTACTTTTGAACCAACATTTGTCCGGTTGAACTAGGTAGTGAGAAGACCTGTAGACCCTGGCAAAAGCAGATGCCCTAGCTACCTAGTTGTTATCCTTGTCAGTAGAGAACAATGGACAGATGTTATCTTTATAAATAATCGTATTACAGTAGACATGATGAAATTAAGGAGGAAAGAAGGATTCATAGTTCTATCACTTGTCGAGACCATTAATAGAATTCCATTAAATTCAGAGATAGTAGTTAGAAATTCAGTGAGTGATATGATAAAATTGTACAGGTACTTAATTAAGAATGAGGAAGAAAAAGAATGGATGAATCATGTTATTCGACATTTAAAGGAAAATAACATTTGATAACTTTTCTTGAACCGGACTTCTCCATCTGTTAAATAAAATTCTCAATCTACGTAGCATAAAATTCTAACAAACATAAGAGTTATTAATTATTTTTGTAATGAAAGAAATGTCCGAAATCATCTAATCTTAATTACCTACATAATATAAGTCCACGTAACGTAACTAAGTTGACATAGAAACCAATCTAGAATGTGACACTTACATAAGAATTACTTCATAGGAAATAAAGATTGAAACGGACATGTGAATAGTGTTAACATGTCAGATAGTTAGATATAAAGTATGGGTTAATTAGACATCTATGAAGACGTTGAGTTTATTTTAGTGATGGTTGATTTTTTGATGTAACGATACTATACAAATGCTTGTATGTAGATTTCACTGGGTAACAGAGTTTTCAAAAAGGGGTCCTTTTTACTACACCAACCCTTTCTTAATCTTCTTATTAAACTTAAATAGGCAAATTAAATAACAAAGCAGTTTAAAGAACCCTATAAATCTGAAGGTCTACCGCAGGTCCGAGACTAGCAAACAAACAGGGCAGAAAATATGAATATGTATGAAATATACGAGTAATGTGAATGGAGATGTACCGTGTGTAATTAAATAAGTCATCATTATACTGAGTTTTATTATTAATAAGAATAAGATAAATAAGAGTTAAGTCAATAAAACAGTGTGAAATGAGCTAACATTAGTTACACCGTTACTTATTCTTATACGTATATTTATAATTGTAATTATTTTAGAAAAATAGGTTTGAAATTTTATCAATTCGAATCAATTATAAAATCAATGCAGGTATGTTGCTACGAAAGTACAAAAAAAACTAAAGCATTTGCATAGATAACGAATAAAAAAAACATCAAATTAAGTATGTACGTAGGTACAGCATGCAGTAGTTGTAGTAACCATGAACTTAAGCTCAATCTTGACTCACGATTAACCTTTAATCCGTTCTGAATGAGCAATAACGTCACACGCAAAATCAAATATTATAACCGAAACTGGTTGAATTTTATGACTGACTTAAACTTCCGTTTTCGGCGTCTCATTTGAATCTCACACAATTCGTTCTCCAGGATGTTTATCCTAAAAACCCTTGCCTCCCTTATTTTAAACTAAGAACCTATGCTATTTAAATTCTTACTCAGTATTTTTGTGTCTTTTTCTCGCGGTGGGAAAAAACTATGTTGTGACTATGAGTAGCTCATGGACTGGTTTATTATCGAAATGTACAAATTGGTTTCTTACCTGCTCATAAGTTACTTTTTGTACAAATATTTAGGTTCACTTCTGCTTTTGATTTGGCGGGTCAAAAGCTATCTATGGAATCCGTTTAATAGCTATAGTCGAATATTTGGAATTTCCCTACACGTGAACGGCAAAATTAATCCTTGATAGATTTTCTTTCTATGAGTAAATTAACAAAAGATTTTTTCTTTAATGATTGATGTTCTCATTATAACATCATTAATGTTTTGGTGTTATTCTAATTATAATGAAATCGTGCTGTAACAATAATTCACGTTGTTTTTGCAAAAAATTATATTCTTAGTTCCGATATCCTAATTATAGTGATGACCCACACAACAAATTGATGCGCAATAGCTTTACTTTGTTGTGATGTTTTGCACTAAATCGTGCTTAAAATGAAGCTTCTAAAGTGTATTTTTTTTTATATAGAAGTTCTTCCCAAATCATAATTCAGTTCGGGAAGGAGATACATAATAAAATGAAGTAGGTACATTTACTTTATTAAGTGTTACCTACCATTTAAATTTACCTAGTTAGAATGATCTATAATAATCCTCAAGGCAGAACTGAGTCGAATTTTAACTGATTTCCAACAAAAATTAGAATTAGAACTGCATAATATATAAGTCTGATCACGACACGTGGTTTTGAGAAAGTATTTCCGGGTTTTAAATTTTACGTATAATTTTAGTTATCCAATCGTGATCAACTTACATTTTAATGATATATGACTACTGTATAATGCTTGATTTTATATGTTTTATTAAGTGATTTCTTCTTACAAATTTAAATGTTACACAAGTTTCTAGAAGCTGTGTGTGAACATGCCATTATTTCTATTCACTTATGGAGTCCATAAGAAAATTCACTGAAAAATCAGTGTGACGGTTAAAACGTCGATATCAATAAAATTCTTTAACATCCGCGACTTTAGAACATATTTTGGCTCTATGTTCGGACTAAAGTTAATTCAAATCACATGTTGTTGATGCTTAGATTTTAGGTTGACGCGGTAATTGTTGCGCCTAAGGTCATCGGATTCACTAACCAGTGATTAGATTTCGATCGAAACAGTATATCATCCTTTTGCTTGGTTAACTTCCGCATTCCAAGATATGGTGCCGATAGACGGACCGACAACAATTTGAGCCGATGCATGTTTTCCTGTTGAAACACGTAAAACCGTGAAACTTGTAGGCTTTTGTTTTTTCCATCTTTGTTGCACTGTATTGTAATTATTTTATAGTTTTCTTAACTGAACCATTGATTTTAACCACGGCTTCCAATTATTTTTAACTCGGTTAGACGATGAGACGAGACAAGAAATAAGTTTTATCACCTAGATTTTGTTTTATTGGTCCATATTTAAAAAAATACAAACGACAGTGAAATACATGACAAATAACAAATTATTATCACCGTCAGATAGGTTGGCTCTCGAAAGTTGAGAATGAAATCTCGCTGCAAATATTTAAAAATATTATTATTATTGTGCGCAAATACTGTTTTAATCGTTCATACTGTTCTGAAGCCCAATACTCTTCATATAATTATGATGTATTAATACAGTATTTGCGCACAATATTGGTCACAACACAGAATTTTTAAAAGTGCCGCGCGATTCCCTTCTGAACTTTCGTTAGCCAGACTCTATCACTAATATGAGTCATTGATTTTGCATTGATTTCTAAAGACTCATTTACTCCTTTACTTATTTTAACTCGAACAAGGATACTCACAATACGACTTTTTCCACGTCAACTCGTTACATTTAACGACGCAACTTTGTGTTCCATTGTAAAAACTTGCCTCACAGCACACAGCCAATGAGGCAAATGTGTTGTTTTGGTCAAATGTATGGCAGCGCATTGTGATCCTGCTCATGTAAAGTATGCCAAGTGCAGGTCATTTGCAATTACCGGGAATTCTGTCTGAAAGAACTTTGTAGTGTGCAGGATGCATACTTGTAGTACCGAACAAGCGACTGAAGCGTATTAAATACTCCGTAGCTGTGACTGAATCATTTAAAAGGGATGTCAATAGTGATCCTGTGTTGATTTTTTTGATTAGCTCGGCACTTCTTGATTGATTGAAATTCCGTGACGCGATCGACGCTCAAAACTTTTTGGTGAAACATCTTGTGCTCTATGACAAGAAGATCACTCCACGGACAAGCGCGATCATGAAGAAAACATTGACAGTATGTGACGTTTTTATATAAAATTTTCGTAAACTTAAATTAATTGTGTAATGTGCAAATTGTTGTTTGTGTGGAAAAACAGATAAGAAGAGGGCAGTTTACAAGGTACCTACGTATACATATTAGTTATAAAAACTATGGGGTTTAATTCGAAAAACGTTTCATTAATGTTGTCATCTCGTTGTAACCTTACCCTCGATTCTTAAACTGCACTGTATTCGTAAAAAGCTCAAAAGCGTCTTGAAGTCATACCCTAGGGGTCATTGTGTAAATGAAAAACAGTTTTGTTATTCTCTACAGCTACGTATTCTTCTAAGTTCAGTATGCAATCAACAAAATTAACAACGCCTCGCCGAACAAAACCTATACAAGCTTAATATTATGTATAATCGATTCCTACTTTTGGAGTTCTAAATTCTAAGCTTTTCGCAGATATATTCTGCCCACATATTATCTACTTAGAAATGTGGCTTCCCGATCATTTTGGTCCACATTAAGTATGTTTAGTGATATCTTGCTTGGTATAACTATTAACATCTTGGCGATAATTTTATTATTGTGTGTAAGATTAAGAACCACTGCAGTAGACTCTAACTAGAGTACCAACATGGTACGAAGGGTCTTTGACACGCCGACAGACACCTCAAATTATGCGGAGAAATGCTCCTCAGAATAACAATTGAATGTTGATGACTCGAATGATTGCTGAGAAGATAGGATGCAAATTGCAGGTCCTGTTGTTGCGTGCGAAATTGGTTTAAGAAAGATGCCGCCGGGAAGATTACTTCGTTTTGATATCTTGAATGATTTGATCGGTCTTTCTTGTGGAGGTTTTAGAATTTGAAATTTTTAAATTCACTTTAGAGGATTAGGATTTCGTCAGAAGTACCCGAAACCGATGAGAATGTATGAAGAGATTGATGAATATGGATGAAGCGAAAGAGGTGTGTCAGGATCGTAGCAAGTGGAACAAAGTAGTCTCTGCCCACCCCTGTGGGGAAGAGACGAACTCTGATTTTTTTTGCATAATCCACCTGAAGTATGTGATATGCATCTACAATAACGATGAGATATTATTTATTTAGGCTTGAAGAATGTTTGTATCGTTTTTTTGTAATTTACTACTCGAAAGTAATAAAAATCTGTGTATTTTTATAAAATTATCGCTCAAGCTAAATTTTTGTCCAGTTAACAAATTACAAACTCAACACGACTTTTTAAACAATTTGGGTAGTAATAATTGCACTGTGATATTGATATCCCCTGTACGTGAAAATTTGCTCACCCTATTTTGCTTAAGTAATATTTATTTTGGCGTAGTACTTAGAAGTAAAGTAGCTCTCAAAGTGACAGAGGTATAAAAATATTCTTTTTTTTTTAAATTATATCACGAATATTTAAAATAAGTATATTAGTCCCAAAAAGGTTTGCGCCTTTTTTTATAATACATTCCTCTTCTTTATTTTAAATTAAATACAATAAATAAAGTGCAGTACAAAAAAAACTTCAAGTACTAATTTACAACTTTTACAACTTTTTTGCCACTTACCGCAACGGCGCAAATGGTAGCGAAACGTAGCATCTTGGTACAGCACTAGTCTCACTCGGACGCACAGTGAAGAGCCACTCCTGCGCATCTCGTATATACCGCGCAGCCTCCGGTGACGTCATACGTCGCCAGCGACATAGCTTACACCAGAGTGGCGTTTTCGTAAAAGACGCGACAAAAAGAAGTCGTATGCCGAATCTTTCCTTTGTCCTTTTTAAAAATTAAATGAATGACTAAATGGTTTTTCTAACGACTGACATGTTAGGATTTGTTTTCCAAACACCACCTGCTGCGCTGCGACATAACTGATTAGTCTTAGCTGTGTGTTTGTCATGTATCAAATGAATCATATCATTGTGTACTACAATGTACTGTATGTCATATTTAGAACAAAATGTTACCCAGAACGGTTTTAATTTCAAAAAGCTTTTTTACGCCAATCAAGCGCTCATAAAATTATAGTTATCGATTCCAATGCTCATAATTTAGAATCCAATTGAGAATAATATTATTAGTATATATATTTACGACACAGTAACACAACTAATTCATGTGATAAATTATAATCACTTAACTATTTCTTAATACCCAGTGTCTACGCTGATCTGCTCTGTTCGTACAAGAACCAGTTTTGCGCATCTTTACCTACTCTTGACCTCAGTTTGTCGTACATTGATAATTGTTCACACGAACGTTTTTAATCTTTTATTACTAAGCAGTAATGGACGAGACATTTTTTATTGTTGTTATTCGGATTAGTGGAACTTCTTTTACGCTTTGCGTAAAGCTTTGAAATCTAGACTTAATTTTTTTGTTACTTAAACACTTCTATCGCTTGGACTAAAGAATTCGGTAACCGGGGTTACTACTTTGTGTATACCCTTTTATAATTCACCAGATAATTTAGGAAACACGAAAAAAACAAATATAACAAATCTCGTTTAGTTTTAGCGTAGCCTGGAGAATGCGTTCCCTGAAATCGATGTCATCATTTTGATGTCGGTAAAGTTGCAACTAAAGTATACAATACCACGCCCTTAATTTGACAGAAAATGACAGAAAGTAAGGGTGACTTAAGTCCGGGATCCTTTTGTGCCATCAAAATACCCGTATAATTTATATTCAAGGCTGTATAAACGACAGTAAACGGTTACCTGGGCTTCTATTCAATATCGTCAAAGTGATATTGGACAAGCGAGCAAGCGAAATTTGTAACACTTACGCGCAATTTGTCATTCTTAATAAGTGCACTAATAGCCCTTGTTAATATAAAAAAAACATTTGATTAATATTATTTTTTGCTTTATGACATATCAATTGGCCTGACACAAACAAAACGTACATTTTGTTGTAGGAATTTTTAACTTTTATGAATGAGGGAGAGCCTATATGTACAAAGTATGAGAAATTTAAAGTACAGAAATATTACCACCCGATGAAACGCAATTTTCACGATATTTCTATCACATTTTTAATAACGTTAACAGCTAACTTGATAAGCCTGAAACGGTCAAAAAATTATCTGGCTGGCGTGCCGCTTCGATATCACTTTAACAGCTGAAATAAAGACTAGATAGCTAGTCGTCTGCCGTTTGTGTTTTTTGCAAAAACTTTCAAGTTTTTTTGTTTTAAAAATTTTAACGAGGTAAATAACCGTCAAGTTAAAAAAACATTATGGTGTCTTTTATTTAGTAAGTTTCCTAATTTAGCCTTCCGGGTAATTTCGTTATAAGCCGACTGCGAAAAATAAAATGTTGCTTTTGCAATTCTTATTGCAATTTTACTTGTATGATTTATATTTAGGAGACTATTTTCAATCCCCATATAAACTCTTATATTGTAGGTATTCAAATAAATAAAACCCCTATATTGCCAACTTACGGGAACAAAAAGTCATTCAAATGCATTTGCTACTAGGTAGGTTGTCAGAACCGAATGTAGGCGGCAATTTAAGTCCAATACTTCGGTAGCTTACACATTTATTCTAACTCAGTGACCTTTACAAAATTGGAAAATCATTGGTGTGTTCGCGGAAATGGTTTGCATGTAGTAACTGCTAACAAATATTACACACCCTTGTTCCAACGCCGGACTCGAACCTGCATCCGGTTCCACATATCAATGTCATTAGGCCATTTTAGCAGATAGTCATCTGATATTACCTTACCATGATAATAGTTATGCAATACAATGCAATTTTCTTGTACCTATGATGCTTAATTTAAGTATGTATACAAAGTCGTGATATACATATGGTTACAAAGAAATAAAATAAATAAACGCGCGTATTTTTAGGCAGTTCAGTTACTCGGTAAAAGATGGCACCACCAAACATTATACATTTAAAAATAAATTTCTCGAATATCTCTACTGAACTTCGATAGATCGTTTTCTCGACCCATAATATACCCGAACCATAGATTTTCCTAGAAATCGTTTTTAGAAAAAAAGTCGGGGCATAGTGTAAATACCAGATATTATTAAATCTTAAAATATCCATAAGATTATTGCATTAAAGTGCCTAATAATATATTTACCCTATACTCCCTTAATCATAAAGTTACAAACCTGTTATAACAAAATGCCTGTTTTGTCTGTGTCTAAACTTTGTAACTTTAAAAACAGATACCTAGATTGTTATGTGAACAGAAACTAAAGAAGCATTTCTGAATAAAATCGCGCTAATCAATATAATAATATGAATATTCTTAAACACTTAGCAATACGTCGTTAACTAAAATCCTCTATTTAATTAGATTGCTAATCTTTTTATTAGAAATTGATGTGCGTGTAAATGTTATGCTCCAGCGCATTATTGTAATTAAATATCTTGTTCGATAATGGCTGTATTATTTTGATAGATCGCCACATAAAAGTATACACACTCCCTAACCTCAAACTCATGTAGCTACGTAAATGTCAATAATAACTTAGTTAACCCAAGGTTACTTCAGGAGACGCACCTTATCTCTTTCCTCGGAACTTGCAGCTGAGTCAGGAATTTGGTATTGCAATTTTTATTATATTAAAACCTTTTTACATCACTAAAACATCCTGTATGACGAATTTTGTTCTTACCAGGTCGACGTCTTGCAATAAAATTATTTTTTTCCTTTCTAGCGTAGACTCGTCATTTAATAAAGACGATAAAAAAGCGGATAAATATGGTATGTAATGTGTTTTGTCCATTTAATCGATCAAAACAAAACGTTGGTTTACCTAAGCCGTTTATTCATTTGCTGGAAGTCAATGCAGCAAGCCTTGGTGAAATTTCATAAAACAGTAATAATCCGAACTTTCTTGTCTGTTTGAGCAACCTGAGGGACATGATGATTATACTTTAAAGTCAGCACCATATGTATTTCCATCTCAGTCAACCTACAACCGCAACACTCGGGTTTACCAACGTTGTCCTAACTTTTAGGACGGGGCTAAAGTGAGCTCACATGGTCCTTCAGCTCCAGCGTGCAGGCCACACTCTTCTGGACAAATTTCTTATGTGTAGCACAAAATGTATCCCTCGAAGAGAGGCCGTGCTTGTAGCGAATACCATTGTCAAACGAATTAGTGATTCGGCCCTTAATGACGCAGTGCAGGTGTGGCCCGGGACTTACGCCATACCTATTTTAATCTCTAACAAGCTTCATCATAATTACTAGCGCCAAAATTCAACATGATTACATGACTACAGCATGACAGGTGTTTACTTGATTGATATTTATTATCTTCTAAGTTAAGTTTATGGTTTTATTATTTGTTTTAACGTACGTTATAATAAGATTGGTTACATTTTGACACATTAAATTTAAATATTTCTAATAAGACTCAATTAAAGTGTTGAAGCGAAACCAGGTATTGAAGTGTTAACTTTTTATGACACTGTCTGCACCAATATTTCGTCATTACCAAAAATTATAGTCAAGACGGCTATTTCTCGCCTGTTACCACCAATTTGTTACCAGTGGTAACAGCTGGATTTTTTTCCCATCTGTTACCAGTGGTGTTAACAAACGGGAAAAATATTCCCAGTTGTTACCACCGAGTATTTTAGTGGTATAGAATGGAAAAAAGATCCCAGCTGTTACCACTGGTAACAAATTGGTGGTAAGAGGTGGGAAAAACCCGACAAGATGCGTGCGTATTAAAGTTCAAATCGACGTTAGTAATCAGATACTTTATGCATTAAATAAAAATTATCGAGCATTTAGTAGCACTCTGCGGTTTTGGCCTTAAGTCCAGCAATGGGCCAAAGTAGGCTGACCATGTTTATGTTTTGAATGACAAAGTACAAAACAGACAAAAATTGACCTAGTATTATTTCATTGATAGATGTGATGATACGGCGTCTTAACAATACAGATGCTCAGCTTCAGTGTCATTTAAGATTAATGTCGTGAACATAAAAAATGAAAATATGCTACATCCGTTTTCAAAGTTGAAGTCATGCGCGCTAATGATATGCCATGCTTTGCGGCTTACGCTAGCGATCGCCGATTGTATCGCGGAGATCATCACGGAAAGTTCAGGGACACTTCCAGACGTGAAACGGACAATAGCTCTCTATTATAATATAGTTAATGATCTACGGTGTCCCAAAAGACTTGAGATAAACGAATCCGTGAAACGAATCATAGATTCCATACGTACACCCTTATAGAGTCCATTATCTTCTTCCATCCATGTCATCATCGATCGAGGTTCGATATTGAAACGAAGTCAAAAATAAAGGGATAGTGTACTTTAATACCAAGTCAGGTCTCCTCGGCATTTTTCGGACTGATCCGTAGTCGTAGTTCTTCTTCGTCTACCTCGGCGACAGGCAATCCAGCAAGAATTAGTCCGAAAAATGTCTAGCAGAAAACGTATTTGATACCTATTCCAGTATTTGAAAATCCCACTATTTTATGTTAAAAACAACCTAACACTCTATTTTAAAATTTATTGAGTAGGGTTTAACTTATAATTTATAATGTGTATACATAGATAGGTTGTTTGCTGCACTGAAACTCTTTTTACGTCACCAAATGTTCTCATTTTCTTGTTTCATGCATATTTAATATCCATTGTGGGCACAACAAATACACCAATTCTCAGTGTTGTCTCAGTTCCGCTGGGAGCTTGCACAACTACATTCGATTCCTATCTTAGTTTAGACTTAATCTTCTGTAGAATGCATTTAATTGGACATTATTAACGTCGGAGCTCGCAGTGATGATTCTAGGTGAGATAAAGAAACGCCTGAAGGGGATTTTTTAGAACCACAGTCGATTGTTTTCTTCATACACACCTACTTATCATTTTGACTTTATGTATGTAGAGTAGGTATATGCCGTGTTATAAAAATAATCCGGAATATGGCGAGAAATAGTTGGGCAAGTTTGACTAATTGGTTGACAAAATGTTTTCATTGTTCGATGTTTCGAGTGTACCGTGTCAAAAGTGTGACTTAATTTTTGAATTAAAATGTTTTCTTGATCTTGCTCGGTATCTGCTGAAATATTTCGAAGTAATTTTATAAAAAATATATAGGCATAGTACTTATGCAACTAAACAACAGTAGTACACTACCTACTCGTACCTTATTACGTCTGAGCTGCAGCAGACCATTCAGGCAAAGGCCACAAAAGCACCTCTACTTATTGAGTTTTTATATATTGACACAGGTCTTCAACATCGTAGGTATGCTGACAGCTCCTACATTTTTTAATAAATGCCCTTCGTTTTTCCAGGTTCAAAATGGGCAGCAACCAGTCGGTTCGCTCGACTCATTTCTCTCGGCCGCTTCCAAAGCCTCCGCAGTTCGATGACCCCGAAGACAGTCACATCAGCATCTCCAACAAGATGGTGAGACAAAAAAGTTGCTTATGGCATAGCTGTAGCTGTGCCAGTTTGTCTAAGAAAACAAGTGAAATTTTAGTGCTTTTTTTCTGCGTCCTAAAAAATAAATCGCTCGTGAGCAAGCGACATTTCAATCTCACTTTTATGAACACCGCTCATTGCGAGGCGGGAGATGCTTCGATTTTTTAACAGGACTTTGTTGAAAACAAACGATATTTACTGCTTTTTAATAAAGTGGGCTCACAACATTTCTTGTACTCTTAGTGTAAGTTTTTCCATCCACTCTGATTGCAACGTACGTCTCGAACACATTTGCGTTCAAGTGTCAAATATCTACAGCGAAATCTGCACTGCCAAATTTTTAGGTAGGTACTTTAGGTACATACTTAGTAAGATTGCGATGATAACTCTGGATGGTAACTGTTTCAATCTCTAACTTTGTTTCAATCTCTGATGACCAGGTAGAACGTCTGGTAGAAGACGCAACGATAGCAGGCGGGGCCGCGGCCTCGGTACCCGTAGCTCCCCCGTCGCGGAGCGACTACAAAGACAAGATTTTTATGGAAAAGATCAAGTGTTTGGACGAGACCCACTCCGAGAGGAGCAAGTGAGTAATAGTTACAGTCTAAGGATAGGTGACACATTCGACGAGCTTGAAAAGTGGCCAGAACAGAAGACAAAGACGTAGTGTGGCTGGCTACAGTTAGGTACAGTCAAGTGTAAGAATATGTATCTAGACAAAGTTTCAAAAATAAGTACCATACGCTGTTACGCCAGCGTAATAAGGTCGTGGGACATTTTTGAGAAGTTCCTATCGATACTTATTTTTGCACTTGACCGTACCTATGCCGTACCATTCGTCATACTACTCATGCCCGGTGCTCTATCTCTTTATCTCTCTCTCTATCTCTCTCGCTCTCTCTCTGTGTGTGTGTGTGTGTTTGTGATTCTCTCTCGTCGTGACCGGCAAGAGAGAAAGAGAAGAGTTGTTGAGCGAAAGAATATTACGTAACTATGCTTAGTTTTCGATTACAACGTACATGCGTTCTGCGTTCGTTGTTGCCTTGTTATTTCGAAAATACTTGCCTACGAGCCTTACTTAGGGGGTTTATTCTAAAGCTCGGCTTTTCAGGATAAATGTGGACGATTTGAACTCTCTCGCGCGTCGCATAGAGATGCGGACAGCGAACATGATCGCGTTGGATCCCGTGTGCGCGGACTCCAAGCAGCAAGTCATCGACTGCTACAACGAACGCGACCCCGTCCAGGATGTCGTCAAGTGTTGGAATACTATCGGTGAGATTATAATAAACGACCAAACGGCTCCGAAGATTACGGCAGAAAATTTAATAGTTTAGGTTATTTTGGGTCTAGTAATAGTTCTGTCCGGGACTTGCCTTTATAATTATTTTAATGTGTAATATTTGGTGGTTCAGTTCAGCTATTAGCTACTAATGCTCCCGGACAATCTTAAATTATTGCGCCATCTTTTGCCGCGTAAGTGAATGAGATTGGTAATACCTGATACAGATGGCACTGCTCGACAACATACCGCACCTCTATTGCAACAACGACGTAAATGCAAAATTTTCAATAAACGACTTAATGATAGGAAACGGTAATTACAGTGAAATAAAATGTTCAAATGCATTTTCTCAAAAAACACAAAATTTGCATTTACGTCGTTGTTGCAATAGAGGTGCGATACTGTTGAAATAAACTCAAATGCGCCGATTATCAAGCTAGCGAACAGGCTGATAATTAGAAAAAAATACTGAAAAAGCTTCATTAGTTTTCTATATCTGCGGTTCCCTATTTCCATACATAGACGTTTAACCTTTTCGGCGCCACGTCAAATACAAGAGACGTCACCTATACGCCAGACGTCTTTATTGCGATGCCTTAAATTGAACCTTAAACCAATTGAACTAAGGCTGCTTTTGCATTGAAGTAATGGAAGTATATATAGGTCGTTGGCGTTGAACCCGCGGTGCTGATATGTGTCGTTGGCGTTGAAAAGGTTAACACACAACACCTTTTCAGGTGCGTTCTCTAAATGCGTGCAAGAGGCGTCGGCAACTCGGCTTCGTGCGCGCACGGCGCGGGATGCCCGCGAGCTGGCTCGCCGCGAGCGTCATGTCGCACATGCTCGCGAACATGCTCTGCGTGAGCTCAGACCACCACAGTCGGTGGAGACTTAACAATTTCACAATACTGAAATGAAATCGATAGCCTAACTAAAATCCATACCAGTAGCGTAACTACGTTTGGGGCCTGTGGCTAATTCATCAAATGGTTCCTCTATAAAAAGAAGAGCATCAACGTCCTGTCTATACTAGGTTCAGCTAGTTTGAGGCGCCATAGAGCGAGTCCGTGATATTTTGTCCGTCCTGCCCCCCTATTATTACGGTACCGATTCATAATTTTATTATACTTGTTCGTTACAAGTCTATGGGGACACATATCTACAAACGATTGGTCCGGTCTAAGTCCATAACAGAACTACTTAAATGTTTGCGGCAACGTTTTACCAAAGCATACTCTCTCTCGCGTCGAAACAAGTTGAACGCAGTTAAGACGCACAAATGTGGACAGTAAGCTTATATATACCTACTAGATGCAAGATTAAACGAAACGGTTATAGCAAAGTTAAGCTGTACTACAAACAAAACGCGCGATCGTTGACGCAACTATCAAATAAATGGAGTATTGGCGAAGTTGTCGTAATGACGACCTGATACGCCACAAATAAGAATAATTTTTGAAAAGCATTTGAACTTCATAAGTCCTTAACCGTTCTTACGCTAACCGTTTCTGTGGTCACAGTCAACATCGCGGTCAACATAGCCATTTTATTAAAATTAGAGCTTCCAAAAGCGCTTTGAATCACTACAGATTTTTGATGTTTATAGCAGTAAAATATTTGTATAAATAATCAAAAGACATTTTTTATGTAATCAATACAGCATTTTTATTTGTCTTATTTACTAAACTTATTAATTACAAAGGCTTTTCTTACAATACAACATATCCTCTTACATAAATATTTGCAGTGCCCCTACAGGGTTTGATCTTGTATATTGTATCTTGTATCAAAGCAAATAAAAGTTTGAGTTTGAGTAAATATAGTCAATCAGGGTCACTTTAAATGCTCAGGTAATATTGAACACTCTTTATAAAATATTTATCAACCATTTTGTAATTGACGGTAATAAAATGCGACAACATTACAGGAAAAATATGCTGACTATTTTTAAGACTGTTGAATGTTACCCGAGCGTTCAAAGTTACCCACATTGACTGTACTCAATTTCATATCATTATTGCTAACTTTTTTGCCCACACGTTTGGCAGACATCGGCAAATACACGGGATGCAGTCATAAGAAAGAATATAACAGGAATATCTTACTGTAAAATATAACTGCGCCCTGTCCATTTGCCGATGTTTGCCAAACTTTTAGGAGCCAGCATAAGGCTGCACCACAACAGTACTAACTACTATTGTTTAACTATATGGAGGTAAACACATTAAAAGTTAAAGCCATGGTCAAGACTGTACAACAACCATATTCAGTTAAACGACACTTTCTTTTTAACCTCCTCTGGAGTCAACCGCTTTGCTTGGACAGTTTTGTACACAGGAACATCCTCTTTATTGGATCCTTGGGCGGCTTCAGGGGTGTTAGCATTGAGTTTGTTCCCGCTGGCGGACAGAAGGGCTATTTTCCGGCGCAAGTCACGCACTTGCGCGGCGCTGGCGAGTTGCGCTGCGCCGAGAGACAATACTTCCGCGCGGAGGCGCTCGCACTCGCATCTGGAATAAAGTGTACAAAATAAAATTAAACAATTTCTAGGCATATCAGAACCTGCTGGTTTCGGAAACAAACATGATGTGGGCGTACGTAAAACAATTATCAACCCATTTCTTTTAAAGGGATGGAATGCATGGATGATGGTTAGTAATCATAGTAATTTACAGTCTATTTTTTTCTAACAATTGAATAAATCTATCTATGAAAATTGGCCCTAGAGGCTACCAATGAGGCCGGCATAATCGCACAAATACACTTAAGTCTCATCGAAAATCCTACTAATAATGTAAATGTGAAAGATTCGTGTTTGTTACTCCTTCACGCTAAAACGGATTTATTTTGGTATGTAGATAGCTGGTTGTCTGAAATAACACATACGCTACTTTTACCTCGAACTTCCAACGGGATAAAATCCTCATTATTCACGTAAGCTACAAGCAAAAAGTAGAGAATAACAAAAACTTCGCCTAACATAGACCTATCGTTGTGATATTTTAATGTACAGCTACTACGTACTTGAGGTGGTCGAGCACGGCTGGCAGCCAGCCGGGCTCCGGCGCGCCCGGTGCGGGCAGTTTGCCGAACCAGCGCGCCAACTCGCGCCGCTGCCGCTCGCTCAAAGCCTCCAACTGCGATATACGCTCCTCGTAGCTCTCTGTGAGAATACGTTTGATGTCAAACTAACTATTACTCTATGTACGGTCAAGTGCAAAAATAAGTATCGATAGGAACTTCTCAAAAATATGTCCCACGACCTTATTACGCTGCCGTAAGAGTGTATGGTACTTATTTATGAAACTTTGTCTAGATACATATTATTACACTTGACTGTACTATACTTTACTCGGGAGCTAAGAAATGGGTCACTTCCCATAGAAAGTTGAATGAAAAGTGATCTGGTTTCTTTGCTCCCGAGTATATTTCAATCATAATCTAGAGATTTCTCTGGCACAAAGCATGTACAGTGCTTTGACCACTGACAAGATTTTTTTCAGTGTGTACATACATTCTGCAAAAGTTAGAAAGAACAGAATATATGGTTATTAATAGGTATGACCTGTTAACGAAATGCATATAAGAATTGTAGCTGAATTCCGACGAAACTTGCGTGTAACCAGAATTTTGCTTACAGCATTTACACTACTTACACACAAACTGTCATAACCTCTTCCTCCAGTACATCATTACAATAATGTCCCAGTGACTTCCTTGATGAAAGCAATGATGACTTACTGAGATAAAGTTGTACTATAGATCGAGCTTACTGTGGCTTGCTTAAAGTATTTATTCACCTATGAGTTCTCTATCATAGTGCGCGGCCGCACCGGCCTGCTGCTCCCAGACGGTTTGTTTCTCGTGTAGCAGCGCTTCCACCTCTGACTGCTTGTTAGCCAAATCCCTTCGCAACTGAAACAAATTGCACAATACATAATATCTTTACTATCTATCTGAACAAAAACTTCTGCTGGCTAACAACAATAGACAGGAAAAAGAATTATCATAATCGGACTACTCGGTAAAAAGTTATGCGTTGTCAGTGGTCATAAACTAACTAATAATGATAATAATTATATATACGCATTGAATTGAGAACCCCTCCATTTTTTTTTTGTTGGTTAAAAAGAAAGGAATTTTTAAATTGACTGTAAACGCTAAATTTAGCTCATGCAAGCTTACAATTGGAACTTATGTCAATTTATTTATTTATTTATTTATTTCCATAACTATTCTACCATTACAGATTTTTGCTAACCTAATGCGATAGAATCTTAAAAACCTAATAATAATAATAATAATAAAGCTTTATTTCCACTTTCAAAATTCTTAAGTTGTTTCATTGATAATTCATTTCATTTTTTACATTTATATATATTTAGTTTAAATTCTTTTGTCGAGTGGCCCCCCTAGGGTAAAAGCCTCCTCCATCCTTTTCCAATCTTCTCTACTTTTGGCAATAGTCATCCAGTCTTTTCCTGCCATGATCCTAACATCTCATCTTAAAAACCTACATTTACTTAACTAATTAATTTTACAAAAAAACAATCCAACAACAATTTATAAAATGTAACATAATACAAAAAGCGTTATCCTTGTGAATTCACTCAGAGAACAAGAGAAAAGATCAATTCGCTGCGCAATGAGGTTGATAGTGCGGATAGCGCGCGGCGGCGGCGCCTCGGCCAGCAACAACTGGATTGTGAATCCTTCCCGTGAATTGTATGGAGAATCTACAATGTCAACAAAAACTAAATGGCTTACCCTAGCATTGGTCTGCTTCATCTGGATAAGATTCTTGGCCATTTCTTGTCTTTTGTCCTCCACCTCCGCAAAGATTGAGTTACCTTTAGCAGCTGGAATTAAAAATGAACACAAAATGTCAGCTAACCATTTTCAATTTATGACACTAATAAAATTGTCTTAGGTTGTTTTACCTTAAGCTGGGTATACCCAGTAAGGGATAAAGACGTGATCACGTGTCAGTATAATGAGACAACAGTTCTTCTAACAACCTGTACTAACTATTGTCCCCTCGCTGGTGGGACAGAATAATAACATGAAATTGTTGATCCACCCATCAAACATTAATGCTGGTCTCATGAGGAGCTTGGATAATAGGCCAAATCTCAGGTGTAGCATAAAAAGGTTGCTTTAAGTTTCAAGACTGATGAGAGATTTAGCTGTAGTCATTTGTTGCAGGCTATATCGCCAGCCAACATAGCGCACCCTTCATGGAAGAAAGACGTAAGTCCTATTGACTTACCATGGGACTTACGTCTTTCTTCCACGAAGGGTGCGATAGGTAAGTGTTGAATGTACCATGTTCAGGGCCCTGCGAGTCTGTACACTGGTGCAGCATGGCCCGCGCCTCAGCCAGGTCGGCGAGCGCCGCCGCCTCTCGCTCCGCCGCCGCGCGCACCTCTTCACGGTGCGCTTCTGCAGTCTCTCGCATCTGACCCATCTCAGATGCCAGCTCCTCTGAACGCATCCGCCATGAGAGGATCTCAGACTTGGTTTCTTCTAGAGCTGCCTGGATCAAAAGGAATAAGAAAGTTAGAAGACTGTGTTCATTCAATCTCACTTTCCTTCATTCAAAGAAATGAACCTACATTTAACAGCTTAATTAGACGATTACTATAATAGGACTATTTATTTATTTATTTATTATTACATTGTAATGTCATGTACATTATATTAAAAGATGTTACAAATGATTGGTCAGTCCATGACGCCCTGCAAAGGCACACAATAACAATTTATCACTTAATCCAGGGTTTTTCAACCGGTGTGCCGCGGCACACCAGTGTGCCGCGTACATTTTCAAGTGTGCCGCGATGCTTAATTGCAGTCATAAAAAAATATTTCGAAAAACAAAAAAGTAGGTACGGAAATAATTAGTCAATTCCGTGGAAACGAGACGCGCTTTCCGCACTATGCACTTTCCCTTGTCATAGTAGGTAATTCTTTACTGGTGTGCCGTGAAAGTTTACTGAAACTAAAAGTGTGCCGTTGACAACAAAAGGTTGAAAAACCCTGACTTAATCTAATATCAATTTAAATGTCAATATAGAATAAGGACGCGACTTAGTCAGCAGTGACTTACCTTCGCCGCTGCTGCATCTGCTAAGGCCACTGAAAGAGCCACCCGTGCTTCGTCGAGCTCGCCAGTATCAAGTTCTGGCGACTTCCGTTCCTCCTTAAATGCATTGTCTTCTTTTAAACGTCGTATTTCAGCTTCGAATTGTTTCACCTCCTTCGCATGAGCCTCAACAAGCTCTGTACGTTCTTCGCGCAATGACGAAATGTCTTCTTGCAATTTTGTAATTCGAGAATTCAACTCTGTTCTTTTACGCGCTTCTTCTGCTTGGTGAGACTCAAGTTCGGCTGTTAAATACCTTTGTACATCTAAAGCCGTGTTGTAGTTCCTTGTGGCTTCATGGAGCTCTTGTTTTGTCGCGTCGAAATTGCTGGATAAGTTGTCGAACTGCTTCTTTAGAGAGTAATATTTTTCGGTGAGGTCTCCGTTTGAAATATCCGCGATTTCGGTACATGATGTTTTGTTGCTGATAGTGGAGTAATCCATAATCACAAAAAATGCAAAATTTATGTTCACAGAACGATAGATTCATCTAATAATATAATTACAGGAGTTGCAACCGCAGCTGCTTTTGAAGTCTTTTCATTCAAACAGAAACGGACGAATTTCTAATGAAGTTGACTTTGACATCTTTGGGATAGTGTTGCTAGTAAATATCTTTTAAAAAAAAGTATAATTTTGAGCGTTTTAAATCGTAGATTGTTTGTACCCAATTTTAATTGACAGAAAAATACGCACATGAAATGTCAATGTCAACTTTAACTTTAATGGGGTGGAGGAGAGAAAATATTTATTTTGTTTTCTGAGTTTTCTTAGTTTATATTATATTGCAACGTTGTGAGCGACATAATTCCAGAAAAAATGTCGTCGCCTCCACCAACAAAACCTCCGAGAGGGGTCAAACAAGGGAAAGAAACGGTAACTGGTGAACCTTATCTCATTTGCAATTTTGTATAATAACTTCATTATTTAATTCATTACAATATTTGCTTGCAGAGTGGGCTTCTTATGTCCGTTATTCGTACTTTATCGGCGAGTGAGACGAATGAACAACGGGAGAAGGAGCGCGCTAAGTTAGAGAAAGAGTACAAGAAGAGTGACGCGCGACTAGACGAGCTAGTGGCAGCCCATGCCCAAGAAATCATGGAAGTTATGCAAGTATGTCCTTCGTGACCATAAATTAAAATAAAAGTTTTTGAGCAAATTCAACAGATAATGGAATTCATGATTATGAAAATGAGCACAGCCCTGATATAGCTTACCAAACAAAACTATTCAGTTAATACAACTCCGTTAAACTATCATCGTCTTATCACTTGTTGAATTTAGAGATTAAATTTGTAATTTTAGTAATAACATTGGCACTAGCAGATCTTTCAGTACAGTTATTTAAAATTTAGTATTTATTGTCCCGTAGAAGTTCAGTAAAGTTGGTGATGCACTGTCGGAGTGGGGGACGCGCACGGAGGCGGCGTCGGGGCGGCTGGCGGCGTGCCGCGGGCTGCTGCGCGTGCGCCGCGACGAGCTGCGCCGGCTGTGGCGCGACGCGCGCGCGCACCACCATGCACTCAACATGCTCACTGACATGTGAGTCCAGATGTAACGACCACACACCTTGCAACCTATCATCCTGTCTATGAAATCATTGAATGTACCTATAGATCTATCAATGAACAGATGCTTGGCAGCAGATGATGCAAATGGAGCTAGTGGTAACAAGGCTAAGTTTATGTCGTAAAATAACATCACGGAAAAAGCATTTTTTATTTGGATATTGTTCTAGTGAGCGCGTAGTGGTGTCCGAGCGCGACATCCGCGACTGCCTGGCGGCGGGGCGCGTGCTGGCGTGCGCGACCACGCTGCGCGCCGCCACCGACACCGCCACCAGCACGCTGTCGCACGTGCACGCGCTCAACACCACCAGGCTGCATCTAGAGGTAACCCCTTGGTAGAGCCCTTGGCGGCCAATTTGCAAAAATAAATTTTCATTTTCATTTTCCATAGCGCGACATCCGCGACTGCCTGTCGGCGGACAGGAACACTTGTAGGCCACTATTTTTTTTTATTTGCCACTCAAGTCCGAAATAATCAGTGCGCGAGCCCGACACATTCATGAAGATGGTTGTGCATTTTTTCATAGGGTAAGAAACGCGAGCTGGTGGATGTGATTTTGCGGCGTCTGAGTGCAGCGGTGTACGGTGAGACCGCGCCTCTGTCGCGTCGTGTCTCCGCTCGCCGCCGCACCGCTCTGTTGCTTGCCGGTACGTATATATTATAAACTGTGTCATAAAATTCTCTTTTATTCACAACATCTCGCACTTGCTGTAAGAGTGAATCGTTATTCACAGAGCTGACGAAAAGCGAGGAGGTCACAGACGCGTACCTTCAGGACATCACCCCGGAGTTCGAAGCGTCACTCAGCGAAGAAGACAAGACGTTTGAGACCACTGTGATGATATCGTTGGAAGCGCTCGGCGTTTTGGACCAGCTCAAAGAAGCCACTGAGGTGGGGTTTTAGCATATTCATATTTGGGCAAGAACTCTATTCAGTTCTCCATTTGCCCCGTTTTGTTTTATTTATTTCCCCAAACGGTATTCCTTCAAATAATAAAGACAAATGACTATATACTGTCACTTGTATTGTAAAAGGACAATGCAGACTGACTGACTCACCACATCAATCAACGTCCAGCCCTAATCCTTGGAAGTTGTAATTTTGCATAGATTTATTATGTAAACGGGGAATCAGAGCGGATCTTTCGCTATGGGATGCAAAGTTCTGCGATAGGAGTAACCTTATACTGCCTTGTACAACATATCGACGTTGCTTGAAATAGGTAGGAATACCTTCGAATATGCGCGCGCACCTTTTCAAACTTTATGCCCCTCTGCAGAAATTCAAAGTCCAGATTCAAGATGAGCTCTTAAACGTGATCGACACGGTATCGCGTCGCATCATAGAAGATGGTGACGTAGAGCCGGACACGGAGCCGCCGCCGGACGACATGCCGGAACAGGACGAGGCCGGAGACGCGGCGCGGCCGTTACGGCTCTTCGCCGCGATCGGGGAACAGTTCCGCGCTTGTGCCAGCCGGAACAAGAGGTTAGTCTAACTCTGACCGTTTACCGCTTATTTGATGCCATGCTTAGAGCCGGTACAGACGGACAGCATTTAAACTGCAATCCAACTGCAGAATGGCAGTTCGAGTACAGTTCTGCTGCAGTTCGTGTAACTGCATCAAAACTATAAACTGATTGTGCAGTCCGCTTGCAGTCGCCGTGCAGTCTGCACCGTCTGCAAGTTGGCTGCACGGTCGTAATGCCGTCGTATCTAACTGCATTACCACTTTATTGCAGTTCTATTGCAGTCGTATTGCAGTTTCCTCAACTGCATAAGTCGTATATGAAATCTTTATTTCTAGACTCTTGCAACTTTGGCGCGCTGCGCTGCAAAAGCATCACATATCGGACTCGTGCCTTCATACCGAGATACATTATTGGAGCGCTGTGCAGCAAGTTGTAAGTATACTTACCAATCGCGTGCACTTCATAAAGACAAGACAGAGGTGGTAAATTACTTACGTCATATTTACCAACTAGACAACAAAATAAACAAGCAGCGTTTTTTCTGTAAATCTCTGTGCACGCCTCTGAATAATTGCATCTTGAGTGGCTCTTGGTAGTCTTGGTTGTGGGTAGTTTAGCATCATGCTTGTTGTACTTGTGCCTGTGTAACGAGTTGGAGCTTCATACAATACTGTGTGATTAACAAAACAAAAAAAAGGAAATTTCTGAATGTTTTTACTGACTATATATTTTTGTATGTAGCGTACATAAATCACGTCTTAATCCCTTACGGGGTAGACGGAGAAGACAAAAGGCCACGTTTAGCATGATTGTGGGCGTATACATAGGTGGGAATGGGAATCACAATAGTGATGCCTCGCCTATAACATGATTCCTCAGATTTTCGCCCAGTCCCTCATTGGGCTTTTACTATCTCGGGAAGCGAAGCAACTGGTACATTCTGTTTTTTCTTTGCTCCCAGACCAGCATTGCAATCGTAAGTTCTTAGATATTCTCTCTGGCTGTGAACCCATCCCATATGACTTCGCTAAGTGTATGAGCTGGCGTAGATATAGCTGCGCCGCCTTCACGTCCCAGTATATTGGGGCTATGATCACTCCAAACGCATTGTCTTTGACAGCTGCAACTGCTACTGACTGACTACTTGCAAATCGAGAGCGTGACTTTAGCGGCGTCGCGGACGGTGGGAGCACCAGACGCGGCCACAGAGCTGCGGATTGCAGATTACTTTGCCAAGAAGCGGCCCCAGCGGCGGCGTGACAAGCTGTTCAAACTTACGGGTAGGTCCTCATCTTAGTCGTCATCATCATGTCAGCCATAGGACGTCCACTGTTGGGCATGGGCCTTCCCCATACATAGACCTCCTCCATCTCATGTTAGAACTAATACTATAAATACTAAGCCTTCGGAACCTTAGACTTGATTTTTGAAATCAGAATACTCGAAACACTCATTGGAACACCATTACACACACGAGGGCGGTGAAATAAAGAATGTCTCAGATCGCAGGAACTTGTCACGAGCCAAAGGCGAGGGCGATATACATACGACCTGAGGTTTTTTTTTATGACCGCTCGAGGTGCTTACACAATTTTACTTCTCTTGACCAGGAAGTGGAAATTTCCGCTCGCGTAGAGGGCGCTAAATAGCTACTTACGGCCCGGGGAGACGTAAAATCTGTGTTTTTTTTTTGTGACATTTATGTATGTAATGATTAGCGGCGCCGGTGGCGAGCGCGGCGCTGGCGACTCGCCGCTACCCGCTGGTGTGCCGGCCCGAGCCGTCGCACCTGCACGTGCTGCTGCCGACGCTACACGCGCTCACCGCCGACATCGAGCCTGTCGTGTGAGTGCACTGCCCCTGTACACAATGGACCACACATAGCCACGCGCCACGTAGCCCAGCCTCGTCCGTGAAAAGATAACGTAATGGTGCATGACTCATTGTTGCCTGGCGACACATGCAATGGACTTTAACAGTGTATCACTCCGTCAGTGATAAGCGATCGGTGAATATTGGGCGACTGTGTAAATATATACACCTCAATTGCATGTGCCATAAAAACTGATAGCGTGATCCATTGTCCACTGCTAATTTGTCCGCCACGATGCGCCTTTGCGCCCAGCCTATACCGACGATAGCCTGTAGTGAATCATTGTGAACAAGAGCCATAAAAAACTGTACTAAGCCACTAAGGAACGTCAAGTTTACAGATTGGAGTCTTGTTTTATTCCTGACTTGCGAGTCTTGCGACTCGCCCCGGCTTTGCACGGGTGCAATCTGTGTTTCTCTACTATATTATGCATGTATTATCTATTAAAAAGCGCATCAAATTCCGTTGCATAGTTATAAATATCTAGAATGTATCATTTTTCAATGTTAAATTATTTTCTTTTCATCAGCGGTGGCGAATGTTCGCTGCGCGCGTTTATAACGAACTACGTTCGGTCCGGGGAAAGCGAGCGGCTGGCGAGCGAAGCGAGATCGGCTATCGAAGCGGCCATGAAACCCACGGCGTGGCGGGAGCGAGCGCCGCCCGATCCCAATAACACAGGGTAGGTCCAATACTAGTGTTAACATGTTACTAAAGAACACAAGTGTTTTAATAAATGTTCGATACAAATTGTTAATTCGTCATCAGTTTGGTCACAAAATCATAACTCTCCATGCATAAACGAGAGTTATGGATGTTAACGATTATGTCCCGGGTTATTTTCTGTAAAATTCATAAATGACAGTTTTTATGTTGTAAAGGTACATTTTTCGCGACCCAACTAACACTTCTAATTATTTTTCATCACACTTGCTCGTAAAGGGTGTTATAACACGCAGGCGTATAAATATAGCCGTAGTAGCTGATTTACCTCCCGCGGGAATTTTAGATATTTTACTCCCGACGGAATTATTTTTGTGTGGATTTTCAGAATCCCCTCATTCTCGTAACTCAGTGTACGTCATTTCAGACTAAGGGGGTTTCAAATCAGCTAGGTTTATTTAATATTTTCAAAAAAAATGGCTACGAACCAGTTTTATAAAACTTTTAATTAGAAATTTACTGGTTAGGATCCAAGATGGTGGATGACATTTTTTTTTTTTTTTTTTTTTTTTAAATGTGTTATCTTGCGATCAGTCGGACGACTATGAGCAGATGTGGTGTGGGAGTCTCATGTCGTGCAGAGCCAGCTCCCCAGTGGAAGCTTCTCTATTCGTGGCTGAGTCTTCATGTCAGCTGATCCAGTTCTAGGATTCCTCGCCTCTTAAGGCGTCTTATCCCATCAGGCTCAGCAAGCAGGCCTGCTAGCTGGTTTGGGTGATGTCGCAGTCTCCCCTTGTACTTGGCCGAGTAGGATCGTATTTCCTCTTTTACCGTGTTGATGTTAAGGTGGAAGTGGACCTCTGAGTTCTTAATGAACCAGGGTGTGTTGGCAATTTTTTTGAGGATAGAGTCTTCGGCTCTCTGTATCGTGGTGACATTGGATTTGCATGCTGAGCCCCAAATCTGGATGCCATAAGTCCAAATTGGTTTCAGAACAGTCTTGTATATAAGGAGCTTATTGTCAAGAGACAGAATACTGTTCCTTCCGAGTAGCCAGTAAAGCTCGCGAAAGCGGATGTTGAGTTTATCTCTTTTTGCTCTGATATGGTCTCTCCAGGTCAGTTTACGATCTAAGTACATTCCCAAGTACTTAACTGTGTCGTTATGGGGTAGTTGTTGGTCCCCGAGTTTGACAGGTGGGCAGTTCCCTCTTCTTAACGCGAATGTGATTTGGACTGACTTTGACGCGCTAGCCTTGATCCTCCACTTATTAAGCCATTCCTGAACTTCATTCAAGCTATCCTGCAAGAATTGAGATGCTTCCACAGGATCAGGGCTCGATGCCATTAGCGCTGTGTCATCAGCAAAGGTGGCTATTGTAACCTTAGGATTTTGAGGCAGATCTGAAGTAAATATTGAGTAGAGCACCGGTCCAAGTACAGAGCCCTGGGGCACACCAGCAAGAATTTCACAGCATTCCGATGTACTATCTCCTTCTCGGACTTGAAACAGTCTGTCTGAGAGGTATGCTTTCAGTATCGTGTAGTAACAATGTGGTAGGCAAGTTTTAATTTTATAGAGCAGCCCTTTGTGCCATACTTTGTCAAAGGCCTGCTGTATGTCCAGGAAAGCTGCCGAGCAGTATTCTTTTGATTCAAGGGATTTTCTGGCAACATTGTATACTCTATGGATTTGTTCAACTGTGGCGTGATCTTTCCTAAATCCAAATTGGTGATCAGGTATTACTGACTGTAATTGTAGCGCCTTCATGAGTCTCTTTAAGAGAATCTTCTCCAAGATCTTTGATACAACCGGCAGTAGACTTATTGGTCTATACGAGGATACATCATGTGCCGGTTTACCTGGCTTAAGTATCATGATTATCTGAGACACTTTCCAAAGATCAGGGAAGTGTCCTGTTCTCAATATACCGTTAAAGAGGCAGGTTAAATAAACAATAGCTTTTTTAGGTAGTTCCATAAGTACCTTTTTGTCTATGAGGTCAAATCCTGGGGCTTTCCTGTTCTCCAGGTGGTCAATGGTTCTTTTGACTTCTTCGGGAGATGTCGATTGAATTGGAAAGTCCAATTGGGATTGTCTAAAAAAAAATACCTATCCTTTTTATATTTTTTTTGTGCAGAATAGTCAATTATAAGAAACCAATTTCAATATTTTCTCATATAACTCGGTATTTTTTTCACTATTAATTATTGAAAGTATTTTGGTTGATGACGTCAGAGTTTCCATTGCCGGTGTCACACATCTGCTTATTGGATAAATTGATCATAAAACGTATGTGAACCTCCGCCATCAACGTCTTTTCTATCTGTGGTGAAGTTGGCAAACTGTCATTAGTATCAATGTCAACATGATTCAACAATAACACAGGAAGATTTACGCGATCTTCTCCTATGAATTTTATATTTTCACAATCGTTATACATACCATAACATTCTGCGCGAAGCAGTAAGGTCCATAAACACATACCAGGTATGATCGAGACAAAACAGGACCCGGAAATAAGACAGTAAACTCAGTAGGCGAAAGTAAACCGAGAAACGTAATATTTTCGCTCTCCATTAAAATATTTAGCGTAAAATCTTTCATGTGAGCAAAGCACATCGCTGTGTGGTTACACTCTTGCCTAATTATCTACCGAAAGTGCTTCTAAATCTAAACTATAATACAACAATATGAAAGTAAACGGTGGAAAAAACAAGAATGACAGTAACAAGATTGCCCATTTGCTTGTCATCTGTCATAAGATGAATGAAATGTCAGATTGCGGGTCCAAATTGAACTCCGTAGCATAATACACGCGTAAATAGCATAGAATTTGTAACCTTTGCAAATAAAGTACATTTTGGACCGTCTACGCCATGTCTGGGAATGTCAAATGAAGGTCATTGCTTATTTTTCATGTAATAAATTCATTATAGCAAAATAAAATAAAGTAAATACAGAAAACGATTTAAAAAGCATTTATCTCGAAATGGTTTTCGATTTACTATACATTGTAAAAAAATAGACAATCCCAATTGTAAATCTTGGCTTATGACTTCGTCAATGTGATTCTCGTCACTGCCAGGGTCGGGTTCGTTCGGAGTGAATATCTTTGACAGGTGCCTGGCGAAAAGTTTGGCCTTTTCTTCTGAAGTTCTAGCCCACGTATGCTCCGATGACTTCAGAGGTGGTTTAGGAGCGATTGGTTTATTTGCGCTCTTACAAACCTTCCATAACGAGTAATCGGTAGCCCTGGTCGCCGTCAATGCTTCGATTTGAGCCTCTGCTGTATCATTTGCGGCTTGGTGTATCATGTCTTTTAGTTCCTTGATTGCGAAGTTTAAAGCTCTTTTATCTGCCGGATGTCGACTGGAGTGCCATAGTCTGAGAAGTCGCCTTTTTTCGGTAATTTTCTCTTTGATATCATCAGATACTGGATTATGTCTAGCTGGTATGTTCGTGTTCTCAGGAGTACAAGTCCAACAGCTTGTTTGCACAACAGCAATGAATTCGGTCGCAGCGCTATCTATATCCTCTTTTGATTTGAGGGCCACCTTGAGTTGCAGATTTTCATTAATCATGTCTCTGACTGATTCCCAATCCGTCTTCTTATTATACAATGTTGCACGTTTAACCCGGTTCAGTAAGGTTGCGCCAATTTGCAGAATTATCGGTGTGTGATCTGATGAACCATCGAGGCACGGCTCTATGATCCATGAAAGTCGTGATAGCCCCTTCATCACAAAGAAATCTATGACATCCGGGAGTCGATTTGTATCAGATGGCCAGTGTGTAGGTTCTGCAGTTGCGATGGCTGTCAGGTTGAGAGTGTCTATGCTTTTTTTGAGTTCTCTCCCTCGTGTTGTAGTCAGCCTTGATCCCCAGTAGACGTGCTTAGCATTCCAGTCTCCTCCTGAGATGAAACGGCCGCCAAGGGAGCCAAAATATTCATTGAATAGGTTTTCGTCTGTTCTGTATCTTGGGGGGCAATAAACTGAAGACACACAGAATTGCCCATTCCTATCCTCCACCAGCACTGTAGTAGCCTGTATGTGATTTGAGGCAAATTGTGCTTGCTCATAGTGCTTGATATGGGATTTTATTATTACAGCAGTTCCACCACGCGCTGATCCCTCCGGATGGTTCGTGTTGTAAACACTGTAGTTCGGGATTTTTATGATACTATTTGTTGTAGCGTGAGTTTCTGACACAAGAAGAATATCGAGCTTGTGGAGGTTTAGGAAAATTTCAACTTCCGGCAAATTTGGTGTCAGCCCGTTTATGTTCCACGCGGCTATTTTGAGTGAAGTCATTTTGTCATCTTACTGAGCAGTGTTGTTATGAGCGCAAGCAGAGAACTCATTTGTTGTAGGAGTATATCAATCTTCTCAGATTGTTTTTCTATTATGCTTTCCAGCATACGACTATTTGTTGTGTGTTTGTTGTCGGAGTCTTTCAAGTCGCGGTGTTTTACTATGTCAGCATAAGTTCTTCGGTTTTCTTCCTTTAGGTTTTCATTTTTGTTACTGGCACCGTCCGTGTTGTTCGGTTGATTCTCGGTTTTATCGCTCTGGTTGTTTGGATTTCTATGGCGTGGCTGCTTAGACGTTTTTCTTGCCAATATTTCCTTGTAGATTTGACACCCCTTATAATTGGCTGGATGGGAGCCAAAGCACAAGGCGCAAGTAGCAGGTGTATTGCGATCTACCTTTGGGCATTCAGAGGTTTTGTGCGACTCTGCACATTTGACACATCTATATGGTCTTAAACAGTAGTTCTTTGAGTGTCCATACTGTTGGCAACGTTGACATTGGACGATCGTTTTACTTTTCCTTGGGTTCTCAATTGACACTACTTGATGGTAAATAATTTTTAAATCTTTAACTGCTTTGTTGTTCGGGCCTGGCGTTAAGTTAACAAATAATGTAGATGTTGGCTGTTTGTCCGGGCCATACCTAGCATTTATTATTTCTCCAGCTATGGTGTTCCCTGTGCTTGATATGGCTTCCGCAATTTCGGAATGAGGCGTCGTATGATGCAGGTTCCTAATAGCCACCCTGTAGCATCTCTGGGTCTTTATGTTAAATGTGTTTCCTATCAGACCATTTTCCCTGATTAAATCCATTATTGTTTTGTAGACTTCTATGTTGGAGCTTTTTATGATGCATAAGTTTTTAGTCACAATTTTGTATGTGAACTGCGTTTTCTCTGCCTTGGACTCTAGCAATTCAGTAAGCTTTTGTACATCCTCAATTCCGTACAATTTGATTATTGGGGGCTTTCTTGGCATTGGCATTGTTTGTTCACTCCGCTCTTCGTTTGGGTTTGTGATCAATCCCTCAAAGCTATTTGAGATTGGAATACCCTCACAAGGAGGTGACTGTGACAGTTTTTTACGTTTGTGACCTCTTGAGACGGGCACTTTTTGCCATGGAGGGGGACAAGCTTCTTTATTCTTGCCGATCATATCCGTGTCCAGATTATTGTTCACTGAGCCATCAGTAGGCTCATTAGGCTGGGAGTTGGATTGTCCCGCCGAGATGTCCTTATCGGTTGAGCTTGTAGTTTTATTATTGACAAACAAGCTTGGGTGGAACACTTGTTGTATCATTTTCTTAGGTGATGCCACTTTCGGATTTTCACCTGTTGTTGGTTGCTGACTCCGGTTAGCCATTCCGGGGAAATTAAGATTGTTATTTTATATGTATATGGCCACACCACTACTGTCAGAAGACATCATGGAATTTTATAATTAAGTTGAGGGTAGTTGTACTTTTTCTAGACTGCGGCTCAATGTCACTCTCGTATTTAATGGGATTATTTAATTCACTTTCGTAATGATTTGTTGCAAGATAACATTCACACAGGACAGTCACAATGTACAGTTCACTTTGGTGGAACTTTTGTTTCGCGTGTCACAGTTTTAGACTAGATATCGCATTAATCTTCAAGAGCACTATTCTCTACACTTGACATTTTGACATTACAAATGTTGATGGGTATCGTTTTCGAGTAATTTGGTGACTCTGAGCCCGATTTTGACATATTTTTTTGGATCTAAGATGGCGGATGATGTTTTCCTACTATTGGCATAAAGATGTTGATGAGTGTCGTTTTCGGGTAATTTTGTGGTTCTGAGCTTGTTTTTTGACTATTTTATTTGTTTCCTCGCAAATGTGATGAAAAATATTGTGTGTATCACGTGCAGTAAGGGGATTACAAACTCGAGTCATTAAAAGCCCTCCGTCTTCGGCGTCGGGCTTCTAATGGACTCTCTTTAGCAATCCCCTTCTTACCGAGTAAACGGTCGAGACCGAGTCAGAAGTGGGTTTCGGTCATTGCCTCCTCGCTTTTACCGATCAAGCGCTCGATGCAATGTATAAGTACACGCACGTGTGATCGCGTTTGAGCAGAGAGTCATTGCTGGTGTGCTTGTGGTTGTGAGCGCAGGCACCGCGTGGTGTTCTCGTGCTGCTGCGCGGGCTGGGCGGCGCTGCGCGGCTGCGCGCTGGCGGTGCGGCGCTGCGGGGCCATGGGCGCGGCGCACGCGGCGCGCGCGCTGCCGGGCGCGCTGGCGGCGCTGGCCACGCAGGCCCGCGCGCACCACGCGCGCACCGCGCCGCCCGCGCCCGCGCGCGCCGCCAAGTGGCTGGCCGACGACGACATCGTGCGCTTCCTGCAGTCGCTGCCCAACTGGAAGGCCACCGTCGCGCCCGCCAGCCGCGGCCCGCCGGACCAGGTCAGTCCGACGCGCCGCCCTCACTACCCGCGCGCTGCCGGGCGCGCTGGCGGCGCTGGCCACGCAGGCCCGCGCGCACCACGCGCGCACCGCGCCGCCCGCGCCCGCGCGCGCCGCCAAGTGGCTGGCCGACGACGACATCGTGCGCTTCCTGCAGTCGCTGCCCAACTGGAAGGCCACCGTCGCGCCCGCCAGCCGCGGCCCGCCGGACCAGGTCAGTCCGACGCGCCGCCCTCACTACCCGCGCGCTGCCGGGCGCGCTGGCGGCGCTGGCCACGCAGGCCCGCGCGCACCACGCGCCGAGCGCTGCTACAGTAGTGTTATCTTGCGTTGTCACTGTGTCGGCAGGAGCTGAAGCAGGCGTACGAGCGCGAGGCGGAGATCCTGGGCTCGAGCCTGGGCGACGGCGCGGTGTCGCGCCGCGAGATAGTCGGCGACATCAACGCGCTCGGCGACTTGGCGCTGCTTTGCGAGTCTATGGTCAGTTCACTCTATAAAGGCGTCTAAAATTCTCACAAACAAAAAAAAAACTAATGATCATTACATTTTTTTTAAGTAGATTTTTTTGAGTTACTTCTTTTTTATTGGTTATGCCTGTGGCCAGATATTTGGATGATAATTTGTAGCTTTCCGGCAAAGTTAATTTTATAAAAAATGGGCATGATGGTGCGATTAACGTGTGAGTGAAATATTATTAGGATTGGCTGGCTGCGAACATTCGGACGCTGCCGTCGATTCTCACGGCGCCGTCCGCCGGCGGATCGGTTAAGTTGACGGACCGGTTGCGCGAAGACATCGCCTCCGCAGCCATGATATTCGACGAGATATCTCATAAGTGTCTGCTGTTTCTGCATCTAGAGGTAATCATTGCAAAGTAATAGAAAAAAAACGGTATTTTTTGTGACAGTACTTTTTGTTGAGAATTTGTATTATTTGTTTTTATTTATTTAGGAACAGGTTAACGTAGCCGTAAGCCCCATATAAAACTCTAGGGCTTTTTTCATGCCATGAAGGCCCTATAATTTTATTTATTTACTCGCAAATACGATGAAAAACATTGTATATTTCACGGGCGGTACGGGAATTACGAACCTCGACTTAGAAAGCCCCCAGTCTTCGATTTCGGGCTTCTACTAGAGCCTCGACCGTAATTTCTTACTTACCGCCCTTAATACACAATGTACTATTACAAACACACGCTGCTCGCTAAAATAAAGCTGTGTCGGTATCTACCTTTTATTGATTCGATCCCTTTCATGTTTCTAACAATGCGTATGACATTGTGTTCAGATGCGTATCCAGTGCTTCCACTTCCTGGGCCAGCCGGCGGCGGCGGGTGGGGAAGAGGAGGAGGCGGGCGGGGCGGGCCGCCTCGCGCATGCGCTGCTCGCCTTCCACGAGCACGCGCAGGCCTGCATGGCGCCCAATAGGAGAGCGGTGAGCACTACCCTGCGCTACACTTAACTTCGACGGTTGTTCAACGTGTCACATAACTCCCAAAAAAAATAATGCCAACCCTGTTAGTCAAATTCAACTGGCATTGAGTTTTAAACAGAAGGATAGTGTGTCAATTATTGTTACTGTTCATGTTATTTGTCACTTTACAGACATTAGGCAAGAATGGACCTTCTGTGCTGTTTAATTTTTAATTTTACTACAACTATATTTTTAATAACTACTATTACAATTTATCTATGGACTCTTTGCAAGGAAGCATTTAATACGCTTTTGGCTTTGGGATTTTTTTTTGACACCTGTACCTCCGGCAGCACCCACGTTGTACCCGTACAGGTGTGTTCTACGCGTTACGGCATCACGTCTGCTGTATTTGTCCGGTGCAGTTTCCATTGTCTGTCCCCCGCAGTACATCTTCAACGGCATCGGCGAGATGATGTCTGCGGGCGTGGTGTGGCGCTGGCAGTGCGCGGACAGCGACGCGCTGTTCGCCGGCGCCACGCTCGCGACGCTGCGGCACTGCCTCGCCGCGCTGGCGCTGCCGCACGCCGGCCTGCAGCGCGCGCACGACTACAGCGGCCTGCTGACAGCCATGCCGGAGCCCGAGGTCAGTCGCGACCTGGTTTATATTAGTTACATAATGAGGATCCTTAAAACACGTGTTGCTTTATGAAACGAGTCTTGGTGAGATTCGTTATAAGGTCACACGGGTGTTGTAAGGCCTAGTTGTGTACATGTATGCAATATTTTATCTACACACAAAATTACGGTACCTACTCTAAGATTGGTTTGCAAGCGGCAAAAAGCTTTATTTTCATAATTATATCGATTTCGGTATCATTATGATGCTGTAATAATATTGCTGTTATAGAGAAATTGGGATATGCGTGTAGATAAAAAAGGTTACGGGTCTGACGGGCGTAGTACCGCACGCACATAAGTTTCCTATTGCAGGAAAATGTTGAATGTTGTATACACATTTTTTACCGGCATCCAGTCGGTCATTATCCTTTGCGAACGTGTATTTCCAAGCCATTAAATTTGTCGACAGGAAATCGTAGCATCGATCCGCGAGAAAGGCGCCAAGTTCTCGGAGTTGGAATACCTGAACGCGTTTAAAGTGATCGCGGCGCGGCGCGGCCTGTCCCAGGCGGACATGAAAGTGCATTTGAAGGCGTTGGCTTCAGCTTTAGGCCACGTTGGAGTCACCGTGTAACATAGATAAAGATTAACTTTTAATTAAAATCAGCTTAAATCATGTTAAAGAAAATTCTACAAGAAAAAATATAATGTACGCTGTATTGTGTATTATGTTTTATATTGGATTGCGGCATGTTTATTTAGCACATAACAATAATTTTGTATTTAGTACCTAAAATGTAATCAAATATCGGAATTAAAAAGAAAATATTAGGTTGATTTTATTTAAAAATTTCGGTGGAATTTTTGTTGCGGTAATATTTAGTATTTGTTAAGATTTATTACGTTATTAAATAATTATTTATAATAGGGCCTATTTGACCACTTGCTAATAAACTGCCTGATCTAATAGGTAAAATATCTGTCGGATATATTGTGAATTATCAGAAACAACTAAGCAAGTGGTAAAATAGGTCCAAACCATATTACTACAAAAATTAAATAGATTTGTTTTATTTCAAAATTTTTTTTTATTTCTCTGTTCACGCCAGAAGTCTGTATACAACTTAGTGCTTACTGACCAGTAGGTACTCCAATTGTTCGTTTGCCACCCTAACCTAAAACCCAATTGCATAAAAAGACTACAATTTCAAAAAACTGAAAATCCAGTTGTGTATGTTGTAAATATGAAAGTAGTAAGTATGTATGTGTTGTTATCTGTGTAGCAGATATTTAGCTCATTTACTAATATGCTCGGTTGGTATGCAATAGAATGATTCAGGCCAGGAAGTAATATTTGAAACAATATCCTTCAACAAAAGTGAAAATCTACGTGTTACTATAGAACACACAACTAAAACTAATAGTACATTACAATTTTTTTTTTGCGCGACTTTTTTATCAGTAACTCGAACACCTTTGACTTTTCTTCTTCAAATTCAAATTCAATTTTTGGGATAATAGACTTTTCTTCTTATGCATACAGAGAACATTGCGACATTGATTAACGAGCATTGAATGTGTGTTAAATGGAGCAAAACGTAGTTACTTCCCTCGCACTCGTTCAGTTTAAAACGGCTTGCAATTCCCCTCTGTCTCTTTTATTTTCTTAAGGTTTGTTTTCTAGATGTGAAAAATGTGAAACAGTTGATTTAATTAAAGACTAAAGGCTTAAAGGTCCAGTTACCAAGCCATATTCTACAAAAAAAAATGTCCTACGCTGTCGCTGTCGCCTGTGACGCTGTCAGTGTCAGTGTCAGATCATCGACCATATACCATGTAAAAACTTTTTCAAGTAAAATGTCGTGTATCGTCTGTCGTGTGTAGTCAGCCACTCAAGTTCTAATAATATTGGAACGAAATTACCAATACAGTGAACAACAGCTGTTTAATAAACAGCAAACACTTGCACAGTTGTTTATGTTAACAACGGCTTAAAACGGTCCTCTTCAGTATGATTTGAAGAGATGTCATTTTTCGTAATAAAATATCATGCAATAACTTTTATTACAATATAGTTATCCTATGATGTTGTAAATACGTTCTGTAAATATAAGATTCATCTAGAAATGGAATATACACCGGAAAATTTGGAATATGCTGTATCAGTGTTTTATAATGGGGAGCAGGCTGATAGAGCAAAGGCTCACGCCTGGTTGACGGCGGCTCAGCGGGTCCCCGAGGCATGGAAATTTGTTTGGGACCTTCTGCAACCGAACAAGGTATTGAGCACTTACTTATATACAAACCTTTTTCACATAAAATGAATACCTCTAGCAAATGTTTTATGCTTTACACTTGCCATTTTTATCCTTAGTTTTTATGTCCTGTCATTTATATAATTTGTAGATGGTGTATGTTTAGTTGAATTATTGAGTTGTAGTGTTATTATTTTATTAATCTACAGTGTGTCTTGATTAAAGTATAATTTCCAGGGGACAGAGATACAGTTCTATGCAGCCACAACGCTGCATACAAAGATACTGCGTTGCTGGAGTGAAGTGCCCCCAGAAAACCATGAGGAGTTGAAAGAGAAGATACTTGAAAATATTTGTGCATATAGTAAAGGCCCAAAGATTGTCACCAATAGATTATGTATCAGTGTAAGTTTTTTTTATGTAAATTTTTTTTTCTTTAATTACTATATAGAAATGTCTGCCAATGCGTCTCTGTGATACTCTACAAAATTTAAAATATCTAGCCCTATTGTATTACACTGTGCATTGTCTGTCAGTTAGTAAGTTACTGTACTGTTAAGGTACAAATTAACACAAATAAAAAACTTGTAACTTTAATTTAGTAAGCATAATAAACTTTTTTTTTCCAATATTAAAAAGAAGGTTAGCAATTTAGAGCTGTATATTTATTGAAAAACATTTTTACGAAATAAGTAAAAGCCAATAATAAATAAATAACAATGGAATATACCCAGACAATCATAGTTTTTACTTTGTATAAGTAACAGGTACTGTTTTTAGAAAACTATTTTTCAATTAAGATAGTTTACGTTTTTCTGTGATGCTGAAAAAAGAGATACCTATATGTACTTGATAGTGTTATTTATGTGAGATTTTATTCTGTACTTTACAAGTACCATGCTTTGTTACAGCTGGCAGCATTTATCCTACAACAAGGCACTCCCGACCTCGCAGCTATTTTGAGGCCATTGTCTACTGCAGAAAATACAACATTATTATTGGAAGTGCTCACTGTTATACCAGAAGAGGTACCTTTGTATAAACTTATGATAGAATTTCAGTTTCAAAGGGTTTCCTTTGTGTGAAGCAGTTTTTAACATGGTTTTTCCTTGGAGCTGTGTGTACAATCATTTCATAAAATATTACGACATTTGGCTTTTTAATTAAATTATGTGAGAATAATGTGCATTAATTCTGTATTAAAAGAAAATTTAAGTAAAATTAATATTTCAGTATAATAGTATGACAATGGGTTCGGCATTGCGCTCCAAGAACAGAAATGCATTGATGCAGGCGTCCCCTGCTGTGCTGGATGACTTACTGCGCTATTTGCAATCAGTATACAAGTTAGTATAACACGTTTTCTTATGTGCATCATTTCAAACCTAACCTGACAGTTTGAAATATTTTTGTACCACATGCAGCCAATGCGTATAGTAGTATTAGCCAACCACACATTCAAGATCAAAAATATGAAATTGGACAAAGTAGCAAAAATAGTAAAACGATTTTTGTTGACTGTACCATGGGTAAAGGAGGCAGTGCCAGTGGCGTTTACTATCGCAGTAAAAAAGCAGTCCACTTTGACGTCCCACAGCGACTACAGCAAGGAGCCCCCGCCTGAGGAGACGGTGCAGCTGTGGCTGTCGGCCACGACGTGCGCGTGCAGCTGGCTGACGCTCGGCGGGGAGGAGTCCCGCGAGGCCGGCGCCGGCGCGCTGCCCGACCGCCTGCCGCTGTGCGCCGCGCTGCTCACCGCCGTGCATGTACTCTACACGTGAGTACCGTACCTTGCATTAAAGTTAAATAGGGGAAGATAGGTCGCGACATAACTTACTTAGAATGTCAAAATGTCGTCCGCCATCTTGGATCCTAAACACACACACACACACACAAGTCACGTCTTTATCCCTTACGGGGTAGACAGAGCCTAAGGTAACAGGTACCTACAGGCCATATTTAGCAAGGTTGAATCAAAATAGTGATGGGTTGCTAGCCTCGTCGCCTATAACATGATTCCTATTATAATCGCCCATTCCCTCGATATCTGCGCGGGTAGAGAAGCAACTGGTACATTCTATGTTTTTTCTTTGCTCCCAGACCAGCATGGAAAAGGGATCCTAAACAGTAATGTTTAATTGACAATTTATAAAATTGGTTCATAGCCATTTTTTGAAGATATTAAATAAACCTGGCTGACTTGAAACCTCCTTAGTTTGAAATGCCGTACAATAATAGGAATTCATTCTTAATTTTAAAACTAAACTTTTCCTCCCGATGGAATTCTGAAAATCCATACAAAAATAATTCCGTCGGGAGTAAAATTTCTAAAATTCCCGTAGGAGGTAAATCGGCTACTACGGCTCTATACGCTTGCGTGATATTGTGATGGAAATTATATTTATAAATAGGAAATTTCCTTTACATAGCCGATTTTCATTTGTTCCTAGTTGGAACGAAGCAGTGAGCGATACAGCTCTGGACGTGTGCGAGGCGTGCCTGGCGGCGGTGCGCGCGGCGGGGGGCGCGGACGCGGCGCGGCACCCCGTGGCCGCGCTGCAGCTGTTGGAGCAGCTGGCCGCGCTCGCCGCGCCCATACTGGCCAGGGACGACCGCCCCAACTCCATCAACGAGGTCAGCTACTAACTTGATGATGATGATGATGATGTGGGGACGCCTGGCTGGGTCAGGCAGGCTGTCGATCCTCTATGGCGATCATTCAGCCCAGTTCCCCTTGGCTGAAGCCGCCGGTTACTGTCCCAGCAGCGCTCCCACACAGCAACTCTCCCCGAATCTTCGTGTCTTCCTGCCGAACATAATCACATCTTTTAGTTGGATGTCACTAAGCTCGTCCTCCTCCAGTTCGTCGCTCCCGAATGCTTCGCGCCGCGCTGCCGCGTACATGACGCACTCCGTGAGGACGTGCTTGCTCGTCTCCTCTTTCCCGCAGTGCGGGCAGGAGGGATCAGCTACTAACTTATACATTGGCTGAAAGCAGAACTGGCCGGAGCGGAGCAAGAGGAGCAGTCGCACTAGGCGTCAGATGGCTAGGGGTGACAAAATCAGGTGGCTCGGGGCGCGAACTGTTGCAATAGTTTCTTGTATACGTCCCCAGCAATTCTTAAACCCTGCAATGCACACACAGTCAAACTCAGTGGCGTAACTATAGGGTGGCAGGGGTGGCAAAATGACAGGGGCCCCTAGCTCTACGGAGCCCCGAACTGAGTTGGTTTAGAGCACAGAAGGGACGCTGATGCACTTCTTTATATTGAGGAAGGAGCCCCATCTGACGAATTTGCCGCGGGCCCCAGACATTATTGTTACGCCACTGGTCAAACTCCCTTCACTTACATGTCCTATATTCTCACAGCGAACCTAAACGCTTGTCCCTCAGGAGTTACTATCAGCCCTGATAACCTGCGCAGTGGCTGTAGGCGAGTGCCACGCGGGCACTCTGGTCCGCGCGGTAGAGAGCAACTCCCACGAGGGTGCGCGGAGGCTGCTAGAGCTCCTTTTAACTGCGCAGGGTGCGCCCGGACATTACCCCACGCACGAGACCCGCTCCAACCTTATATTTGGATTCTGGTACACGTTACAGGTAAGCAACTCTTTCGTTCTTCTTGTTAAGAAATCTTGTGATTTCGTCTTTTGGAAATTTTCACGTTTTTTATCGTATGATTTTGATCAACAAAAACCTGGTGAACCTGGCGAGGGTAGCGGGAACGCATTGGATGCGGATGGCGCAGGGCCGATCTGTTTGGCGAGCCGCGGGGGAGGCCTATGTTCAGCAGTGGACGTCTTTCGGCTGACATGATGATGATGATACATATATCACGTCTTTATCCCTTACGGGGTAGACAGAGCCTAAGGTAACAAGACCTAAAGGCCACGTTTAGCATGATTAAGGGCGTATAGCTAGAAAGGGAAATCAAAATAGTGATGGGTTGCTAGCCGCATTGCATTGCATTTAATTACAGAACAAAATGGCTGAATTGTGTTTTTTCTCAATGTTCAACCCGCGTTACAAAAAAATAGGTTTAAAACGCGAAAAAAGCTAATCTTTTTTTTATTTCTTTATTTATGACAGTTATCTAACTTACTTATTTACCAGGACGAAATCCTAAACGTTATGGACAACGCGAGCAAGATTAGTCCGATATGGCGCGAAGTGTTCTCCCGGCTTCTGACTACGCTAGTGACCAAGTCAGAGGCACCGCCGGACTCGGCGTTGTCCCGGGATGACCTCGAGTTGCTGCGGTGCTATAGACAAGATATCGCGGACACTGCGGTAAGTGTAGTCAAAGAAAAGTGTTGAAAAGCTTCTATGTGCAAATCAAGCTTGAATATGTTTCTACCAGACATGCGTGCTCGATATTAGACCACGTTTTAGCACACCGACAGGCGTGACTGTGGTCCCACGCATGTTTATTGTGCATTAAAAAAGTGGGATTAGCGATTCTTTTGTATGCAAATCGATACCTTCGATCGAATCATATTGATCTTAGACTACTGGGATTGCTTGATCAAATGAAGCGGACAAACCTCTCGCTTTTAATTTTATTTATGAGTTGACGTTTTGAAATTGTAACCATTTTGTCTATGGATTCTTAGAAAACTGTCGTTTTGAATTTAGATTAACCTAATCGATAGGCAATGCCTATGATTTTGTGGAGACACGGGATGTGATTTTTGCCTACCTACGTATATTAACACTAAGTCTTGACAACAAAGATACCGGAATTCTGTTTATTAACAAACTTGAATGATAAAAATGTTTTGCATTAGGTTGTATTTTTAAATTGTGTTTTGCCTCAGAATGAGATTGGTAATGAACAAAAAATATTTGCCTGATTCAATACAATATATTGAGATTGGTCTCAAATAAATTTTATCAAAATCAATTCCGCAATTAAACGTTCGTTTAAATTTGTTTTCCAAGAAAGAAATTTATATGTACAGGTGTATTGCGTGTTGATACTCGGCGATTGGTGTTGGTCGACGGTAGAGGCGGCGTTCAACGCGGCAGACAACGAGGTCCGTCGCGAGGCAGCCCTGCACGTGTTTGTGGCGCTCGCGGACTCCGCGCCGCACCGCCGCGCGCCCGACAGCCTGGCCAATATGCTGACGCACGCTGTCAACATCGCCGACACGGCCACCGATAAGAGGATGCTCAACACTGCGCTAGATTGTTTAGGTAAGTCGCTAACAGTGAGCTGTTCAATGTGTCTCTAGCGAATCGCCGCGCGACTAAGTCTCGTTAGAGGCAAAATAATACTGTGCATATTGCGGATGTGGGTCTTGATAAGCGGATGACCAATGACGTGCTTAGCTGTTTACTAATGTGTTGGCTAATGTTTTGTTTGCTAATTCTCAGTTGACTTTAGGACGAATTGACGACATACGTTCTCAAAGTGAATCAAAAAGTTGCCTTATTTTTATTACTTTACTAAACAAAACGCGTTATGCAGTATGAATTCTGTGGTGGAATATAGCTCAGGGAGAAAAAAAATGACATGTAGCATTCCTGGAATGCCGGCAGAAGTAAAAACTACACACATGCACACTCGCGCAAGCGCCAAACGCCGCAACGACCCAGCAGCAACTCTACCTCCGTTTTACGATCACGTGACCCCGACGCTCGACTGACGCGAGTTCAAATTTTTTTACCCATTCCAAAGAAGGGCACAACGCCTGTTGGGCACCGGAAGGTGCCTGCTACTATTCTTTAGTAAATAAAATCAGTTTTTAGCATTTTAAGCTATTTAATCGAAACTGATACAGTGACGTACAAATCATACACTCTGACATAACACAAAACAAAATAGAAAAGGTATAAAAAATAATAAAATACAATAAAGACTATAAAAAGGCTGGCTGTCGCCAACATGGCGCCCCGCGGTGCAAAGCACCAGTATGCTAGGCGACAGCAGCTTTCTAACTGGAGGGCGCAAAATTCCGCCTTTTCTTGCCAAGTCAGCAAATCGCATTATTCCCTTTGAACCGGGGTAGATGGCGGTTACTCTGCCTCGTGGCCATGTCCTTCTGGGAAGGGATCCATCGGCCATAAAAAACCAAGATCCACGGCCTTGAACTGAGTCACTGGATAGGGAGGTGTGTATCGACATAATCTCTTTAATGTCAATATAGCCGAATTCGTGAAGCTTGCTATGATCTCCAAATGTATCACTCGAACAGTTAAACAGGGTGAACAGAAGCATAGCGTTTATCACGACTTGTGATACTTGTGGTTTTAGATGATGAGAAAGTCGCGCTTCAGGAAGGTCTCCGGTTAAATGTGTCAGCGGAAGAGCCTTCTTCATTCGACAAAAGAAATAACATTTTGCAAGTTTCTTCACAGATAGCCTCAGTTGGACCTCATAGAATATGCACCTCAGTTGGTTTACTACCGTCTTGTTGTTTGCATGAGCGGCTCTTGTGCGAAGGTAGGCCATCATCAGCTGAACAATGGGATGTTTGCCGTCTAAAGTGATGGGGCTTGGTTCAATATACACGCCTTGAGCACGTGGAATCCTCCCGACGAGCAGAAGAAGATTGTCCAAAGACCGATGAAAATCATGATCTCTTAGTTGAGACCTTAAAAACAGTCTCTTCTCAGCAGCTTCAAGGAGATCCGCATTCAAAGGATTGCAATTCTTCGATCTTGAAACTTCTTTCTTGAAATTTAATTTAGAATTTTGACGTTTCAAACTCAAACGCAGCCGAACTAAATTAATAAATTGATGGACGCGATCCGTGGCACGGACTAAACGTAACCACTCTGAAAACTTTGAATGGTCCGCAACAACCGGTAAAGGTAGTTCCTGCGGTTGGACGTTGATTTGTCCCACTACTTTGGGTAGAACGGATCGTTTCACCTCTTCATCCCGAGATAATGGGACCTCGCTCGACGGTTCACTTGGCCAAGTATGTGATGGCTCTAGTGGAAATGAGGGTCCGGTGAACCAGCGAGCGGACGTATCAAATTTTGATGAGCTAGGGCGCGTAGCGTCATCCGCAACATTATCGGAGGTTGGGACGTAACACCAGTTGGCGATGTCGGTAATTTCTGTGATTTCACCAACCATATGCGCCACAAAAGGCTTAAACGTGCGAGTGTCGCTGCGCAACCATTTAATCACAGTCGTTAAATCAGGCCAAAAGATTTGTCCTACTAATGGTGGACTCCAACCTACTTGTGATGATGTGGAGCTGCACAGCTCAGGTGGCGGTAGAGACAAAGCTTCAGGTTTATTGGACACCCACGATCTCGTCTTGATGCCTGCGAAGCTGTGCACCTTGACTCTATCGGCTGCTAGACGAGCAGCTTTGTCGCCATCGTCTAAGCTTCCGAGATAATCGTCCATATTGAAATGATTATCTACAATGGCATGTGAGGCATCTAAGTACTGGTGATTTTCCTTAATGGGAGTCTCTATGGATCTGCTTTCATCGAAAACACAGTGGTTTACGATGTCAACTGACTTGGTTTCATTAGAAGAAAATCCATACAAAACCCAACCCAAAGGAGTGCGAGTGGCAACTGGCTGTGATTTAGTACCATGACGAACCGCAAGTGGAACACTCAGGTGCCAGTTGTCAACCCCGATGATTAATGAAGGTTTCGCTTGATCGTAACACAGCTCTTCAACCAAGTCCGATAGATAACTAAACTGTGAAATATCAGCCGGGGAAATCGACTGACAGTTAGTAATGTCTAAGTTAGACAAAGCGCGAACATTACAAATGTCGAAAGATTTTTCGCTGTGTTTACCTTTAATGTTTAAATTTACAAATGTCACGTCCGTATTTTTGAAAAGTCCGCCTATGCAATTTACTCTAATATGACCTTTGGGTCCTACAGCTCCGATCTGTTGCGCTACTTTTGCATCTACTATAGTAGCCGTCGAGCCGTCATCCAGCAGGGCATATACATCCGCAGACCCGAGTGGTCCACTGACTGTTACCGGAATCACTTTCAGCAACGGACGACAACGACCACTAGATAGTTGGGAAGACGTATGTGCAACGACCTCGTTAGAACTTATGTTAGCAGCTCCATCGTTCATGTCGGAGGGCGCTAGAACAGAGTCTGCACCTGTGGTCAGCGAAACATGGTTGGTCTGCTTAGACAAATGAAGCAGAGTATGGTGACTAAATTTACGGTTGCAGATAGGTTCCTTGCAATCAGCTTTACATGTTTTGTATAAATGTCCACCTTTGGTCAAACATTTCCTACAAAATTTATTTTCAATAACCCACTGCCACCTATCGTCAACATGAAGCAACCGAAACTCCCTACACTCAGCTAAGTCATGGTAGTCTTTTTGACAGAACCTACAAGAGAACTTCGGCTGTTTTACGGTAGGTGGCGCTGAAGGCTTTTTCACCAAAGAGTTCTTAGATTGCTGCAAAGAATTAATGTTAGTACCTAAAGTCAGGTAATTTTCAAAGAATTCTCCTTCGTCGTCATAAGTACAGGCCGCGTGAATTTCTTCTTTAAATTTAGGTCGATCTGACAGTGACGTTTTTATGTCAGGAATAAAACCAAACTTTGAATGAATTTCAGTTTCGTGCGAAAGAAAATCGGATATAAGTTCGAGCCTGTTTTTGGTATGACTACGAAGAAATGCGTAATCTGCCCATCGAGCCCGCAAGAGCGAGCTTAGCTTTCCTATAATGGTGTTAGCGAGTTCCGGAGAGGCCAAATATTCCAACTGGTTGAGCGCGCGAATGGTTTCTACGCACCTGCGAACTCGACAAGCGAACTGGCACAGATCCCTGCCCCCGTCAACACTAAATAGTTTAGGCAAAGCTTTAATCTGGGCTATTTCGTGCAGGATTATGTGCTCGGGACGACCGAACCTAGCCTCCAAGGCGCTCATGACCACACCCGGGCCCTGCGCAGAGGCTAAAAGTGCGCCGACTTCGTCCTTAGCTACGCCTCGCAAAGCAAAATTTAGCCTAGCTAGGTTCTCTAAAGGAGAAAAACTAGCTTCTGTGAACTCAAAAGTTCTTTTAAATAGTAGCCAGTCGTGAATACGCCCATCAAACAAAGGAAGCTTTAGGTCACTCACCCGCGGCGTCTGCTGCTTCGATGCGGCCAGGCTCGTGATAGCTTCAGCTAATTGTTGAATATCAGTAGGTGTACCCTGACTATGACTAGTTTTATTAGGGTTGTTACATAGTTCACGTTTAATGTGTGTACCTAAATGCTGTGCATGTTCGTTTGATTGTTCCCACGTAGGTAGAGGCTCGGCAGACCTAAGTCCAGCAGGTGGTGGCGGCTCCTGCCACACGGTAGCCGCGGCGGTAACACATCTCATTACCTCAATAGGCTGCGGCGACGCAAAGTATGGCAGTTTATTTATAGGATGCGATGGAGGTGTAACCGTAGTAGCAGTGCCGGGCATTAGTACCCCCTGGGGTACCGGCACTGACGGCAAATGTACACACTCATCAACATCATTATTAGGCCTTGGCACCTGAAAATTAGGAACAGTCTCAGTACACGAGTCTACCCAATCAACAGTCCTACAATACTGACTACTAGAGCTGTGCGCATCGATGGTAGCCAGCTCCGCTTTTAGTAGCAAGTCAGCAGCTGCTCTCTCCTTCTCTAAAACGGCTCTCTCCATCTCCATTGCGGCTCGTTCTCTCTCCACAGTGGCTCTCTCCTTCTCCATTGTGGCTCGCTCTCTCTCCGCAGTGGCTCTCTCCTTGTCCACTACTGCGCGCTCTAGCTCGGCAATGCGGCGCGCGTGCTCAGCCTGCGCGGCAAGCTTCTGCGCTACCACGGTTGCACTGGAGCGGCTCGAGCGAGCAGAGCGACCCGTGGTGGATGACTGCTGTGTCGAACGTGGCGGGTCGGGCGGCTGTGCCGACGTCATGGGAGCACTCGGCTCTACGGCGTTAGCGGTTGGCTCTACTATTTTACTAGCGGCGCTTTTGCTTCTAGTAAGCATTTTGGTGTAGGAAAAAGAAATTTAGTGGGAATGCAACAGCAGAAAAAAATAATAGTAGGTACGGCACAAATCGGAAAAGATATTACATAACCAGTTTAATACTCACGTCGAAGGACCATTTGTTGGGCACCGGAAGGTGCCTGCTACTATTCTTTAGTAAATAAAATCAGTTTTTAGCATTTTAAGCTATTTAATCGAAACTGATACAGTGACGTACAAATCATACACTCTGACATAACACAAAACAAAATAGAAAAGGTATAAAAAATAATAAAATACAATAAAGACTATAAAAAGGCTGGCTGTCGCCAACAACGCCGCTTAAGAAGTTTTCACTATAAGTGAAAGTACTTAGTCACAATACCAGATAGGTTTCCGTATTCTCATCTCGTGCAAGAAAACCGCGAATATCAGATCTCACGGCGGTCCCACGTGACGACGTGTGCATCACGTATCCCGTCATGATCGTTAAGCCACGGATTCACTAGCTAGGGGACAAATGTCTCATGACATGGCAAGAAAAGCCGGCCGATTGCGCCTAACATACATGACGATATGATGTAAATAGCGACGTCAGGTGAACTCGTGCGACTTCACGAAACTTCACTTGACATATCTGGCGACATAACGTCATCCGTGCGGCGCTGGCGAAACGTGTCGCGTGACGGTGCCAGACGTGTCGAGCGAAGTCCGGCAAAGACGCGCCACTTCACCCGACGTCGCCGGCATTTTAGTGCCCTGGTGTATTTGGCTTCATGTGTGGCGTGTGCACTGCGCAGGCAGCTACGCGGCGTGGGTATCGTCGCTGGAGGGCGCGCGCGGCGCGGCGCTGGGCCGCAGCTGCGTGCGCGCCGCGGGGGCCGCGCTGCCCCGCGCCGCGCCCGCCGCCGCGCTCGCACTCCGTAAGCTGTGCGCGGACTGCGCCGCACCTGCCGCCGCGCTCGCCGCGCACATCGCGCACGCTGCACAGGTTACAACTAGATCTGCTGCTTAGGTTCTTTCTACCATAAGGAATGAAGATGCCGATATCGCAAGCCGTACACCCAACGCAAAGTGAATTTTAACTTAACTAGTATCTTTGCTAGGGAGGCCTCGTGCACCTCTTTTTGGTGGCATGTGGGAGTCGGCCATAAAACCAATCAAACTTGGCCAATGCGTTTTGTTTGAACGTTAATGTGTTCGTGACCACTCGAATTTTGGTATGGTTGGATGACACTTACAGTCAGTGAAAGGTACAAACAGCGAAAAAACTTGTAAGTAAAAAAAACCAGCGTAAAAGTTGTTTGTTGGCTGCACACCTGTATAGTTGAGTGGATATATTGTTTTTTAATACAGTTGCTCAAAAAGTGGCGTATTGCAGGGATGTATAGCGTTCGGGATGTGGGCTATTACACACTCGAGCTTTTTCTTTACCTTTTCCGCACTCGTGCGTTCTCTTTCCCAACTGTCAAAATAATGTCTATTAAAAAGAAAAAAACCAACCACGAAGTTTTTACTAAAAAAAATCATAGAAGTTTTTATGATTTATGCAAATATTTCTAAAAAGAAGCTACTAATTTGTTTCAATATCAGATTTAATGATTTGATTTAATGAGTTAGGTTAGGTTTAATTTCATTTAATTTCATTTTCATTTCATATCAAAAAAAAAAAACTTCTGAAGACTTGGCTGTATGGGCATAGTTCCCTTTGCCTACCCAGAATGGGTGAAGAAAACAAAAAAAAATCTCTGCTTATATATTCTTTTACGGTTGGCGCCATTTTCCACAACAGTTTGTTGCACAAAATCAGAAATTTCGACGATATTTTATTTGAATTATCACCACCGGAACTCGAAGAAAAAAGCAAATAGTTTTTCAGGAAATGTTATGTTGGCATACTTCTCCGAGCTCTCAGCAAAATTAAAACCTTCTATGTTATGGTTGAGGTTTTCGATGATAATAAGTATGCTGAAAATAAGGAACAACGTGGATATAAGTGAATACCCTAAACTAAATGCTTTCTTAAAACGACAATCGGGCGGTTTTATAACTAAAGTCTCAAACAGTAAATATGCAACCTAAAACTTCCCCAGTTAGTATTAAAAACTGTACCAATTTCAATGTATATGTGAATTATTTATAACTTTTGTTAGAAATAAATGATTAGTTAGTTGAGTTTATTGTGTTTTTATTATTTTATTAAATTGCTTCATTTTTTCGCAACTGTATTAAAAATAGTTGTTCAGTACACGCGCGGAACCGTCATTGCAACTTGTTCCGACTGTCAACCCTCACCTTCGGCTGCGCCTCGGCTCGGGTAGACATTTGTCGGAACTCTTTGCAATGACAGGCTTTCCGCACTCGTAATGAAATATACTATTTGTGGTAGAGCGGCGAGGGTCGTTCGGACGCGTGGGTGCGGCGGCAGCTGCTGAGCGCGGCGGGCTCGGCGCTCGCGGCCGCGGAGTTCTCCGTCGCCGCGCCGCTGCTGCGCGACCTGGCCGCCACGCTCTCCGAGGACCTCAAAGCGCAGGTCACCCAGCGCCGTGGATTACTGTATAACCTAATTGGCATTGTTCATTTTTTTTAAGCTGTGCTTTTAACACCTTTATTTGATAAAATGGACTACTTCAAGCAACTAATTTGAATATTATGCTTTTACGTAGCTTTGTTAATTAATAATAAATATTTTTTCGCTGTTTGATAATTCGTGAATTTAGACAGAATCCCAATCGCCTTCGTTCGGCTGGCTATAAAAAAAACGGCTTTGTCTATGGTTTTGTCGATTTGACAGTGACACGTGACAGTTGCCGTAGGTAAACTTTTTTTTTCATTTTTGTGGCAAACATTCGATGCTGGATTCTGTCTAAAAACCGGGTCGTTCGGTCAAACAAAGGTTCAAAGTTACTTTTACAAAAATATCTGCAATCATAAAGTATTTTTGAAATCGGATAAGATAAATCGGATAATTGAGGGTTTTCCTCGAAATGGTTTTCGAATTGGAGCATACTAAAAAAAATTAACAATGCCAATTGCACGCTCGAGCGGAGCGTGCAGCGGGCCGGGGCGTTCGGGGTTCATGTTAAACAAGCAAATGTATGTGACCATCCTGAGAGCACGCTGCACGCCCTTTGCCGCTGCCCGCCCCGAATGCTCGCCACTAAGCTTACCCTTAGACCGTCAATATTATCGTGATACGGATACTGGTATATCAATATAGGGGGTTTCAAAACAGCTTCGTTGCGATACTCAATATTTCATGATGTGGATTTCGATATGAGTGGATCACACGACAATATTGACCGTTTAATCTATGTCAATAACTATAACCACTAACATATATTTCTGAATACTAGAGTAAGCGAGAAAATCGCCTATTGTCTATCTTGTTCTTTGTTTCTGTATTGTTTTGTACTGATTTGTGGTGTAATAATGTATTATATAGGTGAAAAACTTGTAAATGACCTGTTGTATGTAGTAGTACAGAACTGATATGGGACTTGAGGCATTTTTCTGATTTGGAACGTCAATCTGTCTATTCGCACACATTACTCACACATACAACAGGTCATTTACTTAAGTCATTCACCTATATTGTATTGTAACTCCAAGACACTGTAATCGTCAAAAAAAAAGTAATTCTAAAATTATAATAAAATTTACAAGCTTGCAATTGGCAAAATTGAACCGAATAAGACGCCAACGCGTGAACTGTGTTTGCGAAGCGCGCCAAGATCCTTTGATGTGTGCACGAAAAACCCGACTCCGTTCGGCTGGCCGGCCAGTGTTGGCGCCAACTACCGACATACAGCCAAGTAGGTCTCTACACGTTGGCCCACTGTGTACCGCGTGTATAGAAAGAAAGAAAGAAGACATTTATTCCTTTTTGCAAGACGCACAAATATAAGATAATATACACAATTTAATAGAAAATAAACAAGTTAAAACGAAAAAAAAACATAGACATGAAAAATAGATCATCAGCGTTGTGTGTCTCTGTCTTCGCAAAAGTGAAACGGTCGCTGGCTCAGCATTACGCTGAGGTGTTAGACACCTGCAGCACTGATTTTCAGCCAGAACCGTCTGTGACTCACGAAACGATACACAGATAAAATATACTACGTAATCCATTGTACGGTTCGAAGTATTGAAACACTACATATTGAGTAGATACGTGTTTATTCAATGAGAGTATCTTAAAGACTAAAACATACAAATGAATACACAACTTATACAGGGTGTAACAGACACCCCGTACGATAACTCACTGGGGTATATAACCATAGCTATAGAAGCTAAAAAACAAGTTAAAAAGAAAATAGCAGTAATTATAAAAAACACTCCTTGAAAAATAATAAATTATTCCTATGTTTCTCGAAAGGTTGTGCGCCTCTGACTTAACTTAGGGTCGTATTCGTAGTAGTAATAAAAATGGCGTCTCCGCCCACTCATTCATAACTCACTGACTCGGTCTCGCTCGCTCTGGTTACGTCTGTGGCGGGCGCGGCGCGCGGGGCGGGAGCGCGCCGCCTGCGCCGCGCGCCTTTGGCGGCGAGCCTTTGTCGGGTTTTTCAAAGCGGGCGCGCCGCCGCGACCGTAAACAGATTTCCAAATTCGGACACACGCCACTTCGCAATTAACTAACAATGTTAGCAGTCACACCATGATAAACATTTATCATTTACGACAAATCGCATAACAATTAAGCACGTGCTAACATGACATGTGGAAATTATCCGTAAAATATCCATACTTAACTAAATAAAACACTACTGAATGAACGAGAACCAGAATAATCACTTGAAATATTCCTCATTTAAGTACCACACATGCTCAGTGCACACGAATACACAAAATTACACAACCAGAAGCCGTGATGACGTCCTGCGTACATCCATGCGCGAGCGCTACTGGAGGGAGTTAGTCACACTGGAAGAGAAAGAGTCAGAGAACGCCAGTGTTGCAATACTCATCCAAAAACCCCAAAATCAATTTTTTTTCTCAAAGAATACAAAAAGTAAATGTGAAATAGTCGTTCGACAAACGAATGGCATGATGGTAAATGCACTCGCAAAATTAACAAAAAAATATCCCATTAGCAACTTCAGCATAAAAATGCGTTTATTAGAATAAATCCGATCTTACCGTACAATTTTAGCTAGTGTAGCTTGATTTTTTATCGAAAGAAGTTAAGTAAAACATTAGTAACATAATTAATAGCAAAAAATTACTTCCATGAATTACGAAAGGAGGTGCCTACTTCGCACATTTTCGGGAAATGCCGGAGGCAACACTTACTCTGACGGAATGAATGAAAATAGGGCGGAGCGTCGGCCATGTTTGACTACTTTTTGAAAACCAATAGGAATAGAGGCTTACGGTATCAAAAGAGTTTAATAAACTTAACGTTATCAGCTGTTCAGGTGTGGTAAACATTTTCGCTGAAGATCGTTTTTTACTTTGAAATTTTGAGTGCCGATATTTCGGTGTTCAAGAAGTGCTGATTTTTTTTTAATATTTTTTTTAGCCTCCATAGGTATGGTTATATACCCCAGTGAATTATCGTACGGGGTGTCTGTTACACCCTGTATATTAATCTATCTATCTAGCTAGAGATACATCACACCATAAAGTTTTGCGTAAACAATGCAATACATAGATAGAACCCGACTTATGTGTAACTAGAGGAATACAAAAATTAATTAAATAGTTTACAATAAACAAAAAATGAAAAAGGAGGGAAAACTAAATTGTTCAAAAACAACAGGTCGGCATATCAAAGTACAAAGTGCATGCAACAGCTAGTTGTCGCAGATGAGGTAATGTTGGGGTGCGCAGGCGCTGGAGCCGGCGCGCGCGGCGGGCGCGGCCGAGTGCGCGGCGGCGCTGCTGGCCGCGCTGGTGGCGGCGCCCGCGCTGTGCGCCGAGCTGGCCGCCGCGCTGCTGCCCACGCTGCCCGCCTTCGCCCGGGAGCCGAGGCTCGTTGAGGTAATGTTGGGGTGCGCAGGCGCTGGAGCCGGCGCGCGCGGCGGGCGCGGCCGAGTGCGCGGCGGCGCTGCTGGCCGCGCTGGTGGCGGCGCCCGCGCTGTGCGCCGAGCTGGCCGCCGCGCTGCTGCCCACGCTGCCCGCCTTCGCCCGGGAGCCGAGGCTCGTTGAGGTAATGTTGGGGTGCGCAGGCGCTGGAGCCGGCGCGCGCGGCGGGCGCGGCCGAGTGCGCGGCGGCGCTGCTGGCCGCGCTGGTGGCGGCGCCCGCGCTGTGCGCCGAGCTGGCCGCCGCGCTGCTGCCCACGCTGCCCGCCTTCGCCCGGGAGCCGAGGCTCGTTGAGGTAATGTTGGGGTGCGCAGGCGCTGGAGCCGGCGCGCGCGGCGGGCGCGGCCGAGTGCGCGGCGGCGCTGCTGGCCGCGCTGGTGGCGGCGCCCGCGCTGTGCGCCGAGCTGGCCGCCGCGCTGCTGCCCACGCTGCCCGCCTTCGCCCGGGAGCCGAGGCTCGTTGAGGTAATGTTGGGGTGCGCAGGCGCTGGAGCCGGCGCGCGCGGCGGGCGCGGCCGAGTGCGCGGCGGCGCTGCTGGCCGCGCTGGTGGCGGCGCCCGCGCTGTGCGCCGAGCTGGCCGCCGCGCTGCTGCCCACGCTGCCCGCCTTCGCCCGGGAGCCGAGGCTCGTTGAGGTAATGTTGGGGTGCGCAGGCGCTGGAGCCGGCGCGCGCGGCGGGCGCGGCCGAGTGCGCGGCGGCGCTGCTGGCCGCGCTGGTGGCGGCGCCCGCGCTGTGCGCCGAGCTGGCCGCCGCGCTGCTGCCCACGCTGCCCGCCTTCGCCCGGGAGCCGAGGCTCGTTGAGGTAATGTTGGGGTGCGCAGGCGCTGGAGCCGGCGCGCGCGGCGGGCGCGGCCGAGTGCGCGGCGGCGCTGCTGGCCGCGCTGGTGGCGGCGCCCGCGCTGTGCGCCGAGCTGGCCGCCGCGCTGCTGCCCACGCTGCCCGCCTTCGCCCGGGAGCCGAGGCTCGTTGAGGTAATGTTGGGGTGCGCAGGCGCTGGAGCCGGCGCGCGCGGCGGGCGCGGCCGAGTGCGCGGCGGCGCTGCTGGCCGCGCTGGTGGCGGCGCCCGCGCTGTGCGCCGAGCTGGCCGCCGCGCTGCTGCCCACGCTGCCCGCCTTCGCCCGGGAGCCGAGGCTCGTTGAGGTAATGTTGGGGTGCGCAGGCGCTGGAGCCGGCGCGCGCGGCGGGCGCGGCCGAGTGCGCGGCGGCGCTGCTGGCCGCGCTGGTGGCGGCGCCCGCGCTGTGCGCCGAGCTGGCCGCCGCGCTGCTGCCCACGCTGCCCGCCTTCGCCCGGGAGCCGAGGCTCGTTGAGGTAATGTTGGGGTGCGCAGGCGCTGGAGCCGGCGCGCGCGGCGGGCGCGGCCGAGTGCGCGGCGGCGCTGCTGGCCGCGCTGGTGGCGGCGCCCGCGCTGTGCGCCGAGCTGGCCGCCGCGCTGCTGCCCACGCTGCCCGCCTTCGCCCGGGAGCCGAGGCTCGTTGAGGTAATGTTGGGGTGCGCAGGCGCTGGAGCCGGCGCGCGCGGCGGGCGCGGCCGAGTGCGCGGCGGCGCTGCTGGCCGCGCTGGTGGCGGCGCCCGCGCTGTGCGCCGAGCTGGCCGCCGCGCTGCTGCCCACGCTGCCCGCCTTCGCCCGGGAGCCGAGGCTCGTTGAGGTAATGTTGGGGTGCGCAGGCGCTGGAGCCGGCGCGCGCGGCGGGCGCGGCCGAGTGCGCGGCGGCGCTGCTGGCCGCGCTGGTGGCGGCGCCCGCGCTGTGCGCCGAGCTGGCCGCCGCGCTGCTGCCCACGCTGCCCGCCTTCGCCCGGGAGCCGAGGCTCGTTGAGGTAATGTTGGGGTGCGCAGGCGCTGGAGCCGGCGCGCGCGGCGGGCGCGGCCGAGTGCGCGGCGGCGCTGCTGGCCGCGCTGGTGGCGGCGCCCGCGCTGTGCGCCGAGCTGGCCGCCGCGCTGCTGCCCACGCTGCCCGCCTTCGCCCGGGAGCCGAGGCTCGTTGAGGTAATGTTGGGGTGCGCAGGCGCTGGAGCCGGCGCGCGCGGCGGGCGCGGCCGAGTGCGCGGCGGCGCTGCTGGCCGCGCTGGTGGCGGCGCCCGCGCTGTGCGCCGAGCTGGCCGCCGCGCTGCTGCCCACGCTGCCCGCCTTCGCCCGGGAGCCGAGGCTCGTTGAGGTAATGTTGGGGTGCGCAGGCGCTGGAGCCGGCGCGCGCGGCGGGCGCGGCCGAGTGCGCGGCGGCGCTGCTGGCCGCGCTGGTGGCGGCGCCCGCGCTGTGCGCCGAGCTGGCCGCCGCGCTGCTGCCCACGCTGCCCGCCTTCGCCCGGGAGCCGAGGCTCGTTGAGGTAATGTTGGGGTGCGCAGGCGCTGGAGCCGGCGCGCGCGGCGGGCGCGGCCGAGTGCGCGGCGGCGCTGCTGGCCGCGCTGGTGGCGGCGCCCGCGCTGTGCGCCGAGCTGGCCGCCGCGCTGCTGCCCACGCTGCCCGCCTTCGCCCGGGAGCCGAGGCTCGTTGAGGTAATGTTGGGGTGCGCAGGCGCTGGAGCCGGCGCGCGCGGCGGGCGCGGCCGAGTGCGCGGCGGCGCTGCTGGCCGCGCTGGTGGCGGCGCCCGCGCTGTGCGCCGAGCTGGCCGCCGCGCTGCTGCCCACGCTGCCCGCCTTCGCCCGGGAGCCGAGGCTCGTTGAGGTAATGTTGGGGTGCGCAGGCGCTGGAGCCGGCGCGCGCGGCGGGCGCGGCCGAGTGCGCGGCGGCGCTGCTGGCCGCGCTGGTGGCGGCGCCCGCGCTGTGCGCCGAGCTGGCCGCCGCGCTGCTGCCCACGCTGCCCGCCTTCGCGAGGGACCCAAGGCTCGTTGAGGTCATTATCGTTAGCAAATACATTATTTTTAACGTATACATATAGGCTGAAATTCGAATAGTACCAAGGTCACGTGACAGCTAGTACTAGATAGAAAAATTCGAAGGCTCACTCAGCTGTCATGGATGGTGGAGCGGTATAACGAGCATCACGGAATGATGAGGATCCGGGTTTGATGCCTGGCTATAGCTTTACATATAGATACTTATTGGTTGTGTTCACGTTTCTAGTCGTCGAAACAATATGTCGCTGTAATATTATGATTTATGAAACTAGCGAATGGCAACAGCCCGTGACTTCGTCAGCAAAGAGTTCGCTCTATGCGGGAATAACGCAATTTTTTGGAATAAAAAGTAGCCTATGTGTTATTCCAGACTCTATCTATGTTCTGATGTGTCAAATCTATTTATGTTCCATATTTCATCCAGATCTGTTCAGCCGTCCTAGCGTAAAGAGTAAGAAACATACATCCATACTCACAACACAAACTTTCTGTAACGTATTTCTTTCTAGTCTCAAATACGTTCGTGCATCGAAGCCCCAAAGACGTTGGGTGTTTATTTCAGCGTTTGCGACAAACTTTTAAACTCTGAGTATGTATTTTTGCAGGCGATGTTCTTGGTGCTGAAGCAGATGGTGTCGTCGCTGATGGACGGCTGCCTGGCGCTGGCGGGCGACATCGGGCAGCTGGCGGCGGCCGGCTTCGCCAGCAGGCCCTGCGCCGCCGGGCTCGACGTCGTCAAACTGGTACCTGGCAGTTCCTTTAGCACACAATAAAAAACCCCTGTTTTTGAATCAAAATAGAACTCTCAACCAAACAGAGTGGATGGTATAATCATGGCGAAGTAATCAAATTGTTATCACTACATAGTATAAAATAAAGTCGCTTTCTCTGTCCCTATGTCCCTATGTATGCTTATATCTTCAAAAATACACAACGGATTTTGATGCGGTTTTTTTTAATAGAGAGATTCAAGAGGAAGGTTTTTATGTATAAATTCTACGCAGACGAAGTCGCGGGCAGAAGCTAGTTTTCAATAAAAAGTAGTTGAAACCGTTGATACAAAATTCCAAAACTCGACGCTAATAAGAAACACTTTGATAGCCCTAAAACTAGATTACCTAAGCCTCAATAAGCTCAGAATTTGTTCTCTAGTCTATTAAAATGACAAAAAATGACATCACAGTTTGCTATTTAACCTTTTCGCCGTCATGCAGTTCTAGTGTCACTGGCATTTATAACTTTACCTTGTTAAAAGCCAACAATGGGGGCGGCAGACGTAAGCTTGCCTTCGGAATCCAAAAGCTTATTGGTTACTTACTTGACATGAAATGTATATTTCCTAAATTTGTTTTATATTTTTTTTTACACTTACACTTACACTTAAACTAAATCTTCTAATTGGTTTTCAGCTAGTACTAGTGCTAGCCAGCGACTGGGCGGACGCGGCGGCGCTGTTCCACTCCTGCATCCAGAGCAGCGCGCGCAGCGTCGCGCTCGACCCGTCGGCCGCGCCGGACCTCACGGAGGCGCTGTTCGCCGTCCTGCACGCCATCACCAAGAAGAAGCCGCAGTACATAGACTGGATAGACGACTTGCTCACCGAGTTGGTTGAATTAGGTAACTTTGGTGTAGTATTTTCAGTTTGATGTATTGTGTTCATAAGTCAATGGTCCTGCCGACTGCGCCAGTTAAACTATTCTGGCAAAAAAAAACCTCTTGGCGTCCGACGCCGACATAAATATCGCGACAAATACAATGCGTGAACAATGTACTTGCCTGTCAAATGTCCGATTCTGTATTTACCTTACCTATTTATTGAAAATATTACAATGAGTGTTGTTACGTAATAGAAATATTATTGGTCGGATCGGATTGCCTTAAAATTCGTTGCGCGTGTTGTCAATTCACCGCTGGACTGTTAGCGTTGCAATCGAGCAACGAACAGAAAATTTTCTGATCATACCTACTCGTTCGTTGGCAGTACCGTAAAGCCTCGATCACAAGTACCGAGTAAACAGGCGAGACAGTAATCAACCCAATAGCTCTCTCAGCTTTTAACGGTCAAAAGCCTCGGCGCGGTGTTTATACGCACCGGATATTCGGCTGAGAGCGCTGTCTCTACTGATGAAAACTTTAGTATGTTGTGTGTGTGCGTGCAGGCAGCCTGTGCGTGCGCCTGTGGGAGGCGGGCGCGGCGCGCGCGGCGTGTCTGTGGCTGGGCGCGCTGGCCGCCGTGCGCCCGCCCGCGCTGCAGCCGCATGCGCCGCTGCTCACCACACACGCGCTGCGGTGCATAGGTAAGTGTGTGTGCGTGCAGGCAGCCTGTGCGTGCGCCTGTGGGAGGCGGGCGCGGCGCGCGCGGCGTGTCTGTGGCTGGGCGCGCTGGCCGCCGTGCGCCCGCCCGCGCTGCAGCCGCATGCGCCGCTGCTCACCACACACGCGCTGCGGTGCATAGGTAAGTGTGTGTGCGTGCAGGCAGCCTGTGCGTGCGCCTGTGGGAGGCGGGCGCGGCGCGCGCGGCGTGTCTGTGGCTGGGCGCGCTGGCCGCCGTGCGCCCGCCCGCGCTGCAGCCGCATGCGCCGCTGCTCACCACACACGCGCTGCGGTGCATAGGTAAGTGTGTGTGCGTGCAGGCAGCCTGTGCGTGCGCCTGTGGGAGGCGGGCGCGGCGCGCGCGGCGTGTCTGTGGCTGGGCGCGCTGGCCGCCGTGCGCCCGCCCGCGCTGCAGCCGCATGCGCCGCTGCTCACCACACACGCGCTGCGGTGCATAGGTAAGTGTGTGTGCGTGCAGGCAGCCTGTGCGTGCGCCTGTGGGAGGCGGGCGCGGCGCGCGCGGCGTGTCTGTGGCTGGGCGCGCTGGCCGCCGTGCGCCCGCCCGCGCTGCAGCCGCATGCGCCGCTGCTCACCACACACGCGCTGCGGTGCATAGGTAAGTGTGTGTGCGTGCAGGCAGCCTGTGCGTGCGCCTGTGGGAGGCGGGCGCGGCGCGCGCGGCGTGTCTGTGGCTGGGCGCGCTGGCCGCCGTGCGCCCGCCCGCGCTGCAGCCGCATGCGCCGCTGCTCACCACACACGCGCTGCGGTGCATAGGTAAGTGTGTGTGCGTGCAGGCAGCCTGTGCGTGCGCCTGTGGGAGGCGGGCGCGGCGCGCGCGGCGTGTCTGTGGCTGGGCGCGCTGGCCGCCGTGCGCCCGCCCGCGCTGCAGCCGCATGCGCCGCTGCTCACCACACACGCGCTGCGGTGCATAGGTAAGTGTGTGTGCGTGCAGGCAGCCTGTGCGTGCGCCTGTGGGAGGCGGGCGCGTAGGTAAGTCTTTGACAACCGCTATACTGCATTCACCCACCGTTGGCCAATGTAGCCGTCGAGTGTCAAATCCGAACCGCTCGGCAGACGATATAAACATTTTTTTTAATTTAGTATATGTCGATCGCAGGGGGTGCAACGCCGAGGAATCAAATCGAACCCCTGGCGGAGCTGCTGCTGGCTCTGAACCGCGCGGCGTGGCGCGCCGAGCTGGGCGACCTGGCGGCGTGGCTGCGCGCCGCGCTGGCCGAGCCCGGCTTCCCCACGCCGCACGCCACCGACCCGCACAAGCACAAGTTCATCGCCGCTGTCATCAAGTGAGCACCGCATTCATGACAAACACTCGCCGCCCAGGGTACCATAAGTCAGCCGTGCGCTACGTACAAACAAGCGCGGTGTGTCATTATCGATAACCGCTTGTCGGTTCTTAAAACAAGAAGAAATACTTTATTACATCATTGGCAATCATTGGTTTCGTCTGTTACCCCGTGGGCAATGAACGTTTGCCATGGCACAAGCTTCTCGCCTAACTGTTTCCATAGCCACAATATCGAGTGCAGACGCCATCGCGTCTAATAGTTAATGGTAGCGTATAACAGCTACCGTGTTATGGTTAATAAGGACATCAGTCAATGGCGTAACCCAAACAGCACATTATTTACGTAGCGGTTAGGGGCAGTTTACACTTCATGATACTCATTTAACATTGTATTTAATTGTACGTGTATCGAATATGTGTAAATAAATGTTTCTCTCTCTCTCTCTCTCTCTCTCTCTCTCTCTCATTTACTGATAATTTTATTTTTAAACCGACTTACTACCACTTAATGTTTGCAGAGAGAAAAGCAGCAAGCGTCGGCTCCTAGAATCCGTACAAGAATTCTCGCTCGTATGTCGCGGCCTCGTCGGCACCGAGTACGCGCGACAGACGCTCGCCAGCAAAAAGCTCGTCGCTTGAACGCTCAAAACACATTCGATTTTCCAATTTATACCATGATGGTATCAGATTTCATAAGAAACTTCAACTTCGCAACTGTACATTTATAAGGGGAATCTTATATGATGGCCATTTTAGACATCATTGTTACCTGTGAAAAAACTACTTAATCAGTAAAAGGAAATTCTCTAATGGCATTTCGGCTATAGGTTAGACTTACTGATTGTATTTATTTTATCACAGATAACGCCTTGTTCTTAATAATTTGCTACATTTCAAATAGTCACTTGGACCCATCCTACAACAGAGAACTAAATCAGTACTACTTACAGTAACATTAACGCATATTATTAAATGTATTTAACTAAGTAGTTAGCAATGAATAAATTGCATCGGTAAATCCGTTGAAACATTATTTTTGAATTGATAAACAAACTAACGCTTTATGTTCCTGGTAAATATATGTCGCGCTTCCTGTAAAAGAATGCTTCGTGTAAATATGTTTTAAGATCGCAAGCAATTTTATGTAACAGCAATCATGTATGGATACTGTTTTTAATTCATTTTATTGATTTAATTTATTGTAACTATCATTCAACTGAGGGTGAATTAAAGAATATCGATTTTATGATATGAAATTTGAAATGTGATATAATAAATTATTGAAAAATACTTTAGCTTAGCGTGGAGGTTAAGGTTGATCGATAGTCAGTACTCTTAATGTTTATAATTAAATTAGAGTAAGTACTTTTATTGTGGTTATGGTTTTCTCAAATAACTGTTTGACCCAGTTGTTTCACAAACTGCGATACCTACTTGTTAAAGGCATAATTCTCTCATTTTCAAACTTACATAAAATAGGAACGCTACGTAACATCCTCGCGTAATAAGTAGTGTTTTTATAAATAAATAAATAAATAAATAAATAAATAACGTGTAAAGTATCCAAATCGATTATCACGTTTAGCCCAAAAAGATTTAAGAACGAATCTTGCGGTCGCCGTTAATGACCATAAAAAAATTAATCTCATAAATTCTACCTACGGATTACATGACTTAGGGTGAGGTCGCAAATCGTTTTAACCTAGGTAGCTTCTGCGCTACAAAAATCGAGTCTTTCCCTGACCTCCGATCGGAACTCAGATTGGTAGGAGCGGGAATATCTTAATATCTTCGGTTTAGTTCTTGTGACCCCCCTACTGTTACAAAAAAAATCGAATTACACTCCACCATAAGGTCGACGGAACCCCGCTTTCGCGGGTTCCTATTTCTATTCCGTTTGCCCTTCGGGCATTTGAAGATACCTAACCAAATTGAACTATCTCTAGTGAGGATTTTTATAACAGTGGGGCATAACAGTAGGACCACGAGTACTAACCTATATTTTCGACAATCGATTTGGAATCGATTAATTCGGTACGGGTTCCTTTTTGTTCCATAATTTTCATTAATCATTATAGGTATTTGTTAGTCATATTTTTCCCTAACACAATCAAATCATGCATTTTTCAGGATTTTTGGAAAAGTCATCTGGTTGCAGTAAGTTAGGTATCAATTCTAATAGAAATACTGAATATTTCAAATAAAACGCTTCATGACGAACGAAAATTATGTCCAATTATACATTCGGCGCTTCAATTTTATGGAACACAATATAGACCTCGTGGCCTTAACCACTAACGCTAAAGCCACTCGGACGAGATATTAAGACAAAATGATCTCTTTGTTTAAAATCATCCATGTAAATTTACTAATGAAATAAGTAGCATGGTGTATTTAAATGTAAATAAACGTTAAAAGATTGTTAAAAAATAGGGATTGACAAAGAAATAAAAACATTATTCGACTTCATTTCTTTTATTTTCTTAAATAAAAAACAGTTAAGAGCCAGCTAGCTAACATTACGAAAAAAAATAAGAGTCTTTGCAACACAATTTAAACGAGAATTTAATCATTAATTTAAAAATACATATAATACAAAATATATTTTTGCTACTCAATATCATAATCATAGTCAATCTTACAAGCAGGCGGTTCAAACATTTCACTAACTTAAAGCGAAAAACACTTAAATAATCAAAGCTGGGGTGTTATTCTTTTAACTTCGTCCGCCGATTCAGCGCAGCTCGGAGGCATTATTTGGATTCTAGCATCTCAACGTAGGTTAATGTCGATTTCAACACAAGTCATCGCGAGACATCCGAGTACAATATTTACGAGCGAACTGGTCAACTTATGCTATGTCCAGCTCAGCGTTGAATCCGCAGACGAGGTTTCTTTAAAGACTAACGCAGCATAGACTCTTGTGCTCAATGGTTTATTTACAGTCAGCGTCATATACTATGACAGCAACAACAAAAAATGCTTATTCCCTATTGCTAAAACATTTATGATTTTGATATCAAACTATTTACGTGCATAGTCGCGATCAGATGCATCGGAGCTGCCAAGGTGCTTAAAAATATCAGATATTTATTCTGATAGCGATTGTACTCCGATTGTATTTTATCGTATCGCTCGCCGTTTCAAAATTGATGACAAAAACGGGCTTTTCCTAGTTCACTCATTTACTGCGGGAGCGGACTCGCGACGGATTTTTCTTTTGCACTTTGTGTGTCGTACTTAATTGGCTTTTGAACGCACACTTACCCTGGTTACGCTTAATCCTATGACTAAATATAAAAGGTTCTTACGAACTCGTTATTAATATTTCCTGCGCATTTAACTTCTCCTTTCTCTAATTTCTCTACTGTTGACGTTAATCTTCCTACATTTTTTCAGGCAGCTTGGTCCTTCTTTCAACTCTTCTCAAGATTAAGACATGCAACTACTTAAGTGTAAAATTGTTAAGCTAGCTTACTTCATTTTACTACATTACTACCTTAATATAAATATGTATAATAATATTTAAACTAATTTATGACACTGTGCTAAAAGGTCAACAAAGTTGACATCATAGTCATAGAAGAACTGGTTGCACCGCATCCAAAGAGGCAAGCCGGTCCACCACGGACCGCCTCAGATGCGATGCGTTCTAATAATTTCAGTCCATCATACATAATTGCATACACAACGATTAATAAAAATCCATAGCGTAATAATGTCTAATAGTAGGCGCAATTCTTAGCGAATTAGCGTTGAGGGGGATGCGGCCCTGCCGTCTGCACGTACCGTACCGCCTAGTTGTCCTGTCTAGACGGCAGAGTTACCTCACTTGATATTATTACGCTATGTAAAATCATCATAAAATGATAAAACTTTATGACAAAAATAATATCACATTAAAGTCTTAAGGATTAAATGAGTGCTTAGACAATATTTTTCGGCCCATCGCGTTACTGATAACCTATCAATCGAATCTTAACTTGACGTACGCAACTCGAGTTTTAAGTTGGCGGGTCAACCAAAGTTTACGCACACGGGCAAGTATAGGCGGTCTCGGTCTGGCATGTATAACGGATAACATTTGTAACACAATGCCAGTTTAAGTTTTCTTATTTCTTGTTAAAGTTACTCCTTAGGACTGCCACAGTCTGAAATTTCGCGCGTTTCTTCTACTTCCTCGCATTCCGCTAGGTTGATGGTAAAGTCGAGGGTTTTGTCGGTCTCCGAATGCTCGTTCTTGTAGCGGAGGAAGTTGAGAGCCTGGTCAAGAGTAAGATGGAAACAGTCTTGACGGCTTGTGTTCAACACGGCGTTCTCGAGGTCGCTGTGTGTGGTGCGCTTGTACACTAGCCCCCTACAGTTGTGGCGCCCCGACACTGTCACCTGTAGGTATATGGTATATAAAGTAAGTATGTAATGACGGAGCATATACATTTTTGAATACCAACGTCATCAGAACATTTCAGTCTTAAAAAATATTTTACACAATATTCTCCGCCTACGCCTGTACCTATTAGAATTATTCAGATTATGTCAGATTCACACTATTCATCAATTTCACTTCTGTTAATCGTAATCCGCGTGGCAAAGCGCAAGATTGACCGGTTTAAACAAACACAACAACTTTGACGGAATAAGATCCTGTTTCACTATTCTCTGCTAAGTTCCTGATATTTTAAGCGTCTATGATATTTTCTCTGTTTATTCACACAAAATACATCGAGCAGTTATAAGAGTGGAGAACAGGGCCCACGGTATAAAATGGTCCCACGGTATGAACGCGTTTACCTCGTAAGTGTAGTTCTTGGCGAGCTTCTGCGGGCCGAGGAAGGCGACGTAGACGACGACGCCCCAAGTGCGCACGTCCACGTCCACGCGCACGTGGAACAGCTGCGACAGCGCTGACACCACCCAGTGCTGGTGCTGCTCGCAGTTCACGCGCAGAGACACGCGCTGCGACCCGCCCGAGCGGAACTGCTGGGGGTGCCGGCTCTGCAAGCAGACACGCGTGGGGAGTGTGAGGCAACGGGCAGGCGTAGTTGGGTACTTTTTTTGACGGGTGTAGTTAGGTACCTGACAGTGCGCCGGCAGCGCTGCGCGCGGCATGGGCGGCGCGCCCTCGCAGGTCGGCAGCGGGCAGGCGTAGCGGCGCGACGAGCACGACGCCTCGTGCCGCGAGCGACGCGCGTGGCGCACCTCGCGGCCGCACCCGTGACGGCATGGGTACCGCAGTATACCAGCCACCTGAATAACCAATTTTGGACACAAACTTTTTGGTGACGGCACAGTAAGCTAATCTGACAGCTGAAATAGGGTTAAAATTAGATACGATTACATCGTTCGTTACTTAATTACAACAAAATCGAGCTTGGAGCTGAGTGAGAAACTCCGAAGGCTGTTACAAATGTAAAGTTCAATTCGCAGGTCAGCGATATCGTCCTAGTGCAGGGGTCACCAATTAGTTTTGCTCGGGGTCCGTTTTAAGAAATGAAATGACCATCGCGGTCCGCACATTTTATAGTAAAAATATTTAGCTCGTTTTTCGAATTGACGTCCTCAAAATTAATTCGGGGATACATTTTTATTATATTACGTACTCTGTAGTGCAAGTTGCTATGTTCTCGCGGTCCGCACAAATTGGGTCGGCGGTCCGGATGCGGACCGTGGTCCGCCATTTGGCGACCCCTGTCCTAGTGCATGCCAAATTGTACTCGTAGAGCGGGGTGGACTACTCACGTTTTCCATAGCGCGGTTGCGCACGGAAGAGAAAGCGGTGCGGCAGACCGGGCAGGTGTCGAGGCGCTTGCGGCAGGCGCCGCACACGAGGTGCCCGCGGCGGCACTGCGCGATGGGCGGCTCCATCCACTCCATGCACACGGGGCACTCCAGCAGCCCCAGCAGACACTACACACACAGTTCAAAAACCTTCATCACTAACTGGTATACGCCTGTAGACAATAGTTTGTTTTATTTAAGATGACGAAAATGCACTTAACGCGGAATTTTACAACTTCTTTTGTTGCTGAATATGAAAGGAAAATATAACAAAGAGACGTAATAAAACTGACAGAAGTACGAGTAAAGCACGTGTACTGGAGTAGCTCAACCGTTCTTGATCTTTGAAATGAAGGATTTTAAATTTTATTTAAAATTTGATTATTAATACACAAAAAACCAACACTTATTAGAACACCAAAATCCAATCAGAAGCATTGAAAGTTCAGTAAAGTATAGCCAGGTTGTAAAAAAGAGACTATTTTTGTAAATATAACACGTGTACTAAAAGAGCGAAAGCCCGTTAGACACTAAGTGCAATTGCACTTAAGCCTAGAAGGTATCCCCTCCTATTGATTATTGTTTATTACCTGAACTGGCGCCTTTTAAGTATAATATGTGTATTGTTTTCCAAATACAATTACAGTGCGGCTAACACTCAGGTAAAAATGTCTTATACCTACTATTAAAAAATTGTACAAAGTGATATTGACACAGTATATTATTATTATTTTAGAAACGCACGTCGTCTAGTGTAATACCGACCAACAACATCAAATCTATCAAGATTGTTTGTTCACGATATACTTTGGGACTACCGATACACCAGCATAATTGGTTTTACAACCCCACTTGAAGATAACAATTAAACAATAGATGTTGGTTTTAAGTACTTTTCGTCATCTTAAATAAAACAAACTATACATACAATTTTTATGCTTTTCTCATAAGCCGTATCGATCAAATAGGCGAAGTAACACTCTTTTAATAACAAAAAGCAAACCACACTGGAATATTTTGGTTTACATTTTAGTTTTTTAATAAACAGATAATTCTGTAGCGATAAGGCCGCCTATTGTTTGTTACCTTGTAATATTCTGTATACTTTTTTTATGTTTTGGTTGTTATATGTGGTGTTCAATAAAGAGTTATTGTATTGTATTGTATAATTATATAAGAATATGACGCTACTATCTTTAGCTTAAACAATAACCTATCACTTACTTGGTTTAGGGATGAGACAGACTCGTGTGTGTCACCTGCAATCGAGCAAAATATTTATAAAATATATAAAAACTCACAAAAACCATACTTTATTATACGTAAACAAGAATGTACCTTCTCTTTTCCTCTTCGCTCCTCGCGCTTGTTCATTTGATTCATCAACAGACGAGCCTGGAGTTTCCTGAAAGAAAGAAAAAACAATTGGTCACTTGTGGTAACAGAGTCGCAAGGTAAATGTTCGTTATATTTGTAAAATAACGCGTGTGGTTCAATAAATGATTTGAAGCATTAGTATCGATCAATAAAAATCGACTGGCAAGTGCAAAGTAGCTAATTCAAAATAATTGTACACACAGCGGCCGTATCGACGGAGTTTTCTTGACCAGCTGTTGTGCCTGTCTCCTGGCTTAAAAACAATGATTGAATAATTCTCGTCTGCCTGAGTATAGTTTCTTGGCGGGGTACTTGGATGTAAACATTATAATTTTCGCACATTATTATGGTATTACGAGGTACTAAATTAACATGGAAATAACAGAATGCCAAAATGACAGTGACATTGTTGTGATAAGACGGTTCTATGGTTGATTGGAAATGAGGTTGAAACCGGATGAGGAAAATCTTATTAATCGTGGGGCTAATCCTGAGTTAAGTAACAGGTTGTCAGAAAATTAATGAAAATAAAGATATCCCCAATATAAAAGTACTTAAATGTAATTATAATAACTAAACGAGAAGGGAGTGTCGTCAGACCACGCACAAAAAAAACCGTAGCATAATTCAAGTGAAAGGTATAGTGGGGCATGGAAGAATTAACGAATACATTCACAAATAATGTGGCTTTCTATTTGAGTTCTCAATATCAGTACCTAGATCCAGAGATTACCCCCAACTAACTCACAAGCACACAAACTCAACCTCTTCATAATAATAATTACTATAAATAGATAGGCCAGTGTGGGAGCTACCTCTGTAGCGGGCGACGGTACGACAGGCGGCTGCGCGGGCGCCTCCGGCTCGGTGTCGATCTCCACGATCTCTTCCTCAAGCGAAATGGCGCCGGTCGTCATGTTAATAGGCTCTTCCACTGTCAAAAAAAACTTAAGGCTTACAAATTTTCGTAGCACAAAAAAGTTAGAACATAGGAAGGACTACCAACGTTCTATGGTCTTACTTAAAAGATTTTCAATTAAACGAGAAGCAAAAAAAGAGCGCTGATAGATCGAATGTATAGTTAGGCTAAAATAATATAAGACCGGTTATCTAGTTTAACTAATGAGACGGTCCGTAACTGGTTCTATTCTATTGTACACATATTTAGAGTAAGATGGGTTCGGGTAATTGCGAAAATCATTAAAATCAGTCATATTAGTCATATTAATAAGAATCCCACTTTGGGTGTAATCGAGTAATCGAAATGGGATTCTTATTACAACGTAATATGTCTGATTTTAATGATTTTCGCAATTATCCGATTTCCGGAACTACCCAAACACACCTTACGGTAAATAAAATACTACCCACTTACATAGTTTTTGCTCTAATTACCTTCTATGACCGTTTCCACGTAATCGTCATTCGCACTCGGCGAACCAGCCCGCACCTCCATATCTATATAAAAAAGGTAAAAAATACGATCAGATAGTCTAGAGGTAGAGAACTTACTTTTTCGCCTCCTTAAGTACCTAAGACTTCCAAGAACCTAGTCTAGAATCACAAAAATAACGTGATATTCGTCGAGATCCTCCTCTCCTCCTAAAAGTGTGAAATTCAGCTTGAAACAACCTCCCCCTTCCCCCCATGGGGATCTAACCACGGATCACTCGTAGGGCTTTCTTTTGCTGCGGCACAGGCTCAAGTGAACAATGAACTAGAAAAGAAGAAAAGTAAAGGGCTATACCTTCTTCGGACAGCTGAGTAGTTGTGGTGCTAGTTCCGTCAGGAGTGTCGGAGTTACGCTCGGGCCGCGAAGTCCTCAGAAGCATTAACGGCCGCCCGCCCGATGCTACGACGAGAAACACAATGAAAACTACTTTCCAAAACAAAATCAAACTCTGCAATATGGTTAGTAGACAACGTAATAAGTAGATGACTTTTGTGCTCACTGACAGGAAGAAAGATTACTCTTAAATCCGCCGGCACAACGCGGTGGTAGCTTAGTGATTTGACCTAAACCTCTAAGCAGGGTGCGTGGATTCGAAACCGGGATCGCGCCTCGTGTTTTTCGAAAATATGCGAAATAACATTAGACATTCACTATGAGCTTTTCGGTGAAGGAAAATATCGCGAGGAATTCTGTACTCACTTGCAAAGCAATTTAGTGGTTACTAGCCCTATCATGGTGAGAGGAAGCCAGAGTCCAGTACCTAATAGAACGTATATAGACGAGCTGAATATGAACGTCCAAAACAAAGTCAAAAAGGGATATGGTATTAGTTTGCGTCAAAATTAGATGACTTGCGATCAGGCAGTAGAATAAAGATATCCACAAACCATGCCCATACGTAAACAAATTTATTTACGAACCCGTCGTCCTCGAGGATCAAAGAAACCGGTACACGTACAAGTTAAAAGCTATCCGTGAAAGCATCAAACACATGCAGTAATTTTTTTAATAAACATATTTTATTCTATTCAAGTCTGCCCAGTATATACCGATCCTATTGGAAATCCGGTCGCGATCTTCCAAGCGGTGCTTGAGAACGGTACGAAGAGAAGTCGCGAAACTCGACGTGCTTGGGCTTGGCGCGTTGTTGTTTAAAGCTGTAATTAAAGTTTATAGACGGAAAATAAAATATTAACTTAAGAAAAGATAACCCACACCTCGAAGCAGAAATCATAATACTTAATAATAATAATTTTGTTGAATTTAACTGACGACCAGATATTATAATCTCAAATTTAATTTAATTTAAATATGCTAAACGTGGCCTTTATGTCTTGTTACCTTCGGCTCTGTCTACCCCGTAAGGGATAAAGACGTGATTTATGCATATATGTATGTCTGTGTGTAAATTAAACTTTAGTTTTTTTTTTGTTTCAAAAGCGTACTTTATTGGCTTAATTATTTTTAAATTACTAGTGAAGGCTACTAAGAACGGACTTACCTAGTGTGTAAGCACAAAAACAAAACATGATATTTGCCGAGACTCCCACGTGAGTGACGTATGAAATCAGGTGACAATCTGGCTCGACGATCTACCTCTCCTATGTTTCATTGACGCTTGTGTGGCTGGACTGGACCAAATTAGCTAAGGTATCGTAAAGATTATTTCTGATTCCTTGTTGGATTCTTAATTTAAAAATTAAAAATTAAAAGAATTCAATAAACAAGTAGAAAGAGGCCGTGTGTTGAGGGTTTCCGCTGAAAGCAGTATTAATATTTTTTTAATTCTATAAGAAATAAAATACCGAAGTTATGTTTTAAAATTCATTATCCTAAATAAGTCATTAGTCCCCAGTGGCGTCTGAGTACACTTCCCACAGTACCTAACCTATACAATACTAGGCGTAGTGAAAGCTTAGACCGAAGTTAAAATTGATGGAGAGAAAAGCATGCGTACATTATATTGCATAGCCGCAGGGCTAGCGAGTTACAAGTGTTGGATCAGATGCCGCAATGAAAGCTGCTCGCATACTTAGTGGCGCGTCAACTAGGTGTATAAAAGGACGTTGTATAGAACCTACCATAGGATGGGCATCGCGTGTGTTGGAAGAAGCGATTATTCGACGCCACAATGAGGTCCGCGACGGTTGAAGGCCTCGCGCTGCGAGATGGTCCTGCACCGTTCCTGCAGCTAAAGAGAACTGGTCAAATGGTTGAATTTCACAGTAAACGGGATTTGTAAAACGTGGCCATCGGGATCTTCATATCAGATGGAAAGCTGATACATGACAAGCTGCATAATAATTGAATACGATGCACTCGACGAGCGGATTTTAACTCAATTGCATACGAGCCTTAAGTGTAAAATTAAGATAATATTTCCCATAACATTCAGTCTCAAAGCACGATCGTCAATATACAAAAGCATACCTAATGTAAATATCACAACTGAATTTAAATACCAAAAAGTAAATGTGACTTTGCCTATAAAAGAACTCAAGATTTGCACTAATTTTATTATTTACAAGACATTGACACCGCCTCTTCAGTCCTTTCCATGGACGTTAAAATAATAAAATCAATGAACATACATACAGACATACCCTGGCAAAATCATAACATTCCTTTGGCTTTGCCATAGTCGGGTAAAAAGTATGTATGTAAGTATAGATCTTTACTTAAAACAGGTTACAAGACAAAACAAAATATACAAAGACGAACTCATCCCCTAACCTAAGGGGAACCCTTTCAAACACCAGCACAATCGTGTAGGCTCGTGCAAATGGCTACAGGCAAGGATGCAGATTTACCGAGGATGGGTCCTTGAGGAGTTGCCCATGAGTGTCCAGAAGAAGCGGTCGCGGTCGATCCGATTCGGGCGCCGCGCGGGCGACGCCGCCGACGACGGCGGGGGCGCGGGCGGCGGGTTACCTGCACGATTAACAGTGTAAACGTACGACACGAACGAGAAAGATAGTTAAATTTCAAATAGTTGACCTGATTGTAAGCCATTTCTGCCACCCATGGGAACCAGCTAGGGCGTGCAGTGGGGGGTCGTCAGAGTCAGCGAGTACAAATTGTGTTGTGTCACCTTCCCGCTGCCTACCGCGACCCCGCACTGGCTTCGTACTGTGAAATTCGATGTTCGAAGTTCGATTGGTCCCATTCCACTCATATTAAGTCTTTAATTTGAGATTAAGACGGATGGTACAACAAGAACTTCGAATATCGAGTTTCACATTAGGCTAAGCCTCGCTGGACGCCATTGGGTATCAGCAACCTCAAAAATCGCTGATCTGGCTGGCTGGTTGCTAGCCTTTAAGGGAATATTAAAGTTTTCTATCAAAGGTCCCAATGTCTTAGCCAGTTAGGACCTCCAGTGACAAGCACCGATTCATTGTAGTCTGTAAATCTTTTAGTCCTGCCACCGCGCACCGCGTTTTAATATTTCACATACATCGCATGAGTAAACATATTCTTTTATAAATATAATAAAAACACATATAAAAACATCGTGTCAGCTGTAAATATACATTTCTATATAAATAAATAGTATTAATTACCGCTCGTGCCAGGCGCATTAGCGACACTGGCGCGAGACCGGACTGGCAGCCCCGACAACCGCGACAAGACGCGAATCTCAGGAATTATTGGGTTTTCTTCATCTGCAACACAATCATAGACCTTCAAACTATTCACAGTGTACAAGCATCGGAGAGAGATACTTGATTAGATATGTAACAGGGATGTTTTGTTTTCCAACATAATTTTTTGCATTTGCATTTTGTTTCACATAATACCAATCTAATAGAAGGATAGTATTCAATTTGGTTTGGATCACAATCTTAATACACCGGTGTAAGAGTATGAGGTACCTACTTATTTTTGAAACTTTGACTAGATACATATTTTTACACTTGACTGTATTGGAAAGGCCAATCTAATCTACATAATATTGTACAATATGTATTGTATATTATACAAGATCTCTTAAATTTGTTATGGAATGTTTCAGCAGTTAATTGGGTTAATTTAAATTGATTACTCAAGATAAGGTTTTTCAGAGTAATCTGCTATTTTACATCACATCCATACACTTTGAACATCAACCAACGCATGGAAATATGTTTCAACCACCAGCTAAGGTATTCCTGATGAATTATAGACATACATCCTTACAAACATAAATAAAGGTATGAAGGGTATTTGGGCCCCATAGAAATAAAAGGACCCCCAGCCAAAATTGTTTTTTTTAGGCAGTTGTTTAATTAGGTAGGTCCCTAAGTAGTATTCCCACAGCATCCCAAAAATTCATCTTCCACTGTGCATAAAATGAGTTTTATATGCTTAAGGACTGTAACTTGATCTTATTCAACATTTTTATGGTGTTTCTGTCGGCCTAGAACTGAATTAGCTAATCTAAAGACTCGGCCACGAATTGAGATGCTCCCACTGAGGAGCTGGCTCTGCACAACATGAGACACCTACCACTTTGTCCAACTGATTACAGGACAGGATAATACATATAATAAAATATATATACATTTGTTTAAGGACATGTATACATACATACATACATACATACATAACTTAAGATCTTACTAAACATTTTTATGGTGTTTCTATCTAATTAAAAATTACTTAAAATATCACACAGTAATATTTACTCACATTGATGATTAAAAATTAAAATAGATTATAGCATACAAGTAGAGGTTGGTGTAATCAAACTTCACAATTAAATAGCCAGACAAATTTTATTATTTGTTATCTGGCAGTACTTTACAGTTTTGTTCCATCCAAGTGAAACAAATAGAGGAAACATTAATACAAAATACAGACAGAATTATCCTGAGAAAATACCTGAACTGTCCTGGTCTCTCAGCTCCTCCTCTTGTCCGCCGTTATTTCTACAACTCATGACAAAGCTTGATCGTTAACGAGGGTAAGGGGAAACACTGATTGAGGTAGCTTGAAGAGTTCGACGTCGAGCTTTGAGTCTGCCAAATTTGAGGGTGGCTATTATCTTGCTCACTGTGTTAGTTAGGTTAACCGAAGCCGGCTAAAAGTTTAAATCAAATAGCTTTGTACAAATTTAAATAACATTATAACCTATTTAAAATTTAGCTATCGGAGCAGACAAAAGCTAGACACTACAGAAATAAATATTATAGTAACTTGAATTTTACGTGCTATTTTCTGTCCTTACATTGACAGTGCTGCCAATGAATGACAGCGTGTTTTTTTAATTTTTTTTAGGCAAAAGAAGGAAATATTTCCTATCCAATATCAATTAATAAAGTAAATTACAAAATGTTATACGGTTTTCTAAATTGGGAATGGATGATTATTTTAAAAGTGCTTGATGAGTTTTCTATTGATAGGAATAACCATCCTTAGCTACAGAAAAAAGTTACAGATTTTTCCATCGAGCCATATATTTTATAAAAATAAAAACGTTTTACTCAGTCACTCGGCGGCATGGCGGGTGGCATATTTATTATTGGAAGCTGCTTCTGTTTGGTTGGGCGATTCATTCAATTTCATTGACATGGATTAGACGGTAAAAATTATCGTGTGATCCCTTTGTTTCCGTTGTTTTGAAATTCGCCATCCTGTATCGACAAATTAAACTCGTCGCAAAATAAAAGGCCCGTTTTGACAGTTCACGCCTATGAAGTTCTCTATTTTTTACCGAACGAAATGTTCTGAAGGTAATTATATTTTTCATTGATGGGTACCGCCCACTCGGCTAAGTGCTGTGCATAACGATTTTTTCATATTGTCCACAGACTAATAATAATCGGTTAAAGAAAAAAATAAATCGATCAAGATATTTTTTTAAGGCCGACTCGCACTTGGCCGGTTTTATTTAATTAAATACTAGTGTTCATCAATCAATTAATTACTGACTCACCAGCTGTGTAGTGATCTTTACTGAAAATTATGAGCTTGTAACATTGTATCATTTCAAAATCTACAACATCAGTGTAAGTTAAATTTTCTAAACAGAACTTTAATCCAATGCACTTTACAATATATATTCAAATCGATCAAGTACTCATGCAAACTTGAATCGATTTATCGTGAGTATCGAGTACCGAGTCGTATGGTTACATCACTAGTTACGTCGCGAAGACAAATGTCAAAACGGGCCTTTTATTTTGCGACGACTTTAGTATAACGATAATATTGACCGTCTACTCTAAGCCTATGAAGTCTCAACTTGAACAAACTGTGCAAGCTTTGAGCACCTCAGTGTTGAACATGCTATGAATTTCAATTTCGAGTGACTATGACTAAACCACGAACTCCACGGAGCAATTTGCTCCGTGAACTAAATTAAACGTCCGGCAAGTAGCTCCATGCCATTGGATTAAACGAGCTTTAAAATTTACGTTGCCAACACTGAAATGAATTTGACAGTTTCATTCACACTAAACTTGTCGGTTCTTGTTCTATTCTATGCGAAGTTGTAGTTGTAAACGCGAAACATCCTTATTTTCCTGTTTCCAGTGTTGCCGTTTGGTTCCGAAAGATCCGTTTTGCGGAACTTTTGACACCCCCCGCGGAATTTGGGAGGAACTTTGTATTTTGGTACATTTTTCGGAACTTTTGGGGTCTTTAAATATACACTTTAAATAATACACTAAATTTTAACTTTAAACAAAAAACTTTAAATATACACTAAAAAATACAGGCAAATTTTTTGTTATCAACACAAATATTATTCGAAATTCGAAAAATAAAAATGAGGTAAAAAAAAAAGCTCGTTCCCCCAAGATTTAAATGAAAATGGAACTTTTATGCCAAAAATGGACCTTTTTAGGGATGACAATGTAATTTTTAAGGGAAGTGACCTGGCAACACTGCCTGTTTCCTCATTGACGCGAAATGACGAAGTGCGACAGCGACCGGCTTTGTTCAGGATTTTAACATTGCATTTTTAACTAGGAGATATAAGTAAGATAACAGTTTGTTACTCGTTTAAAAATGGCTGAACTACCGTATCAAGCAGAATACGCTAAAACTGGAAGGGCAGGCTGTAAAGGATGTAAGCAAAAAATTGATCAGGGAGCATTGAGGATCGCCGTTATGGTGCAGGTTAGTGTATTACGTACTATCTGAATACTTTGAAACTGAATTGATATTTTTTGAGTTCTTAATTTCATCCCTCTTTTAATGCGACTCTTTTTCAAATAAGTTTACTGATCAAAAATACAATTTCACAGTCCGCATTTCATGATGGTAAACAACCAAACTGGCATCATGAGGAATGTTTTTTCAAAAGACAACGGCCGAAGATTGCGAGCGACATTGGAAATTTTAATAAACTAAGGCATGAGGATCAAAAAAGAATCAAAGAAGCGATTGGTAATTATGTTTAACTTCATAAAATTTTAACAATTTTACATTCAATTAATTTTTCAATTTTTATTTTTTATTTTATGTGTGTAATTTTTGACGATTTCAATATAAATTCTCGTAACTTGACATTGTACAATTTATGATGTAATTTTATATTGAATGAATAAATAATCTAATCTAATCTAATCATTTTCAAGACAAAATTTTCTGGTATCATCACACTGGAGCAGTCAAGATATGAGAAGAAACTAATAATTCATTACTAATAAATAAACAAATTTAATTTTAATTACAAATTTTTACTGAAAAAATATAATATCTTAATGACTAATGTGTCAGTGAGGCTTAATAGGGCCTGTGTGAACCCCTTAGCTCTTGACTTTGTTGACTCGCACTTCAACATGGTTAAAATGTTTTTTCCGAGCTTGTTTATACCATTGTGCAGCCCTCATATATATTTATTCAAATTAACACCTTATTTCATGGCAGTAATGTTTAATGTCAATAATTGCATATGATTGTGAGAAGTAATAACACAATGTCACATGCTGGAAACCAGTCCATCTCTTTTGTTCTCAAGCGTTTGAGATTACGGTGTGAAAGAGACATATACATTGTTATTGAAGCATGATCGAAACAACTGAACCAAAACTGCACAATACACATCTCATGCAGAGTTTGGGTTCTGAGAGTTTTTAAGTGAGATTGGGAGTCTAGTTGTTTATTGTATGTTAATGACGCAGGCCCTTGGTGTCCTATAATATTTATTTATTTGTGTTTCTATTTCGTAAGTAGTGCTACTAAAACTATGATAAGAAACGCAGTTTTATAGAAGCTTTACTTTAACTTGCTTTGAATGTGTGCTCTTCTTGTACTTGGAATGACTTGAAATTTGGTATACCTATGTACATTACAGTTGTACTCGGTACTTAACGATTTTAGTTTTGATTGTTTTAGTATCACTACTTCCATTATATGTTTGCAATGTAAACTTTGTGTTGTTTGCTGAATAGGAGTTATAAAGATAGTGAATATTTTTTAATGCCGGTTTGAGTTTAATTTTTAATGTTGTAATTTGTGTACCAAACCTATATTGCATACAAATGACTATTTCAAAAATCCACCCTATTAATGATATGTAAGAAATTAATTATATGTTTATACAGAGAATAATTCTGGCATTGTGATGCCAGTAGAAAAAGGAAAGGGGAAGGGTAAAGCAGCTAAAAGGGCCCTTGAAGATATTGGTCCCCTCAAGGACTTTGATGTTGAATATTCAAAGTCCAGCAGAGCAACCTGTAGACATTGTGATATTAAGATTTGTAAGGTATGATTTTATTTCATTTTATCTGTTAGTTTAAGTCAGTTAACAACACCTTTGACTGACCTGTTGTGATAAAATTCATCCAGGGTTCCACGCAAATAAAAAATTTAAGCCTTAGTACTGCAAAGTGCTAAGTGAGGCTGGTAAGTTGTATGCACAATATATGTATGTAACCAAACTTATTCTAGCTAGCAAACTATTTCAGATATGCACATGCGACACAACGCAAGGTATAGTTTGACCACCTAAAGTTATTGTTCACAAATAGTGATGTTCCGGATCAGTTAAAAATGTATATCCGCGGATACCAATCTGATTACGGATATTTAGTGTCAAGATACGGATACGGATCTTTATTTTTTTATTTGATTGGTGTCGGCAGATACGGATATCCGGAACATCACTATTCACAAAACCCTGTCTTTACTTTTTTATTTGGTTTAAGTAACATTGTACTTGAAATTGATTGAACTCATTTTCTACAACAATAATAAAGTACTGACTGTAAAACGAGAGCAAACATTTAAAACAAAATTTATTTTGACAACCGGATAGCCTAGTGGTTAGTGACCCTGACTATGAAGCTAGAGGTCCTGGGTTCGAATCCCGGTAGGGGCAGACAGTTGTATGATGAATACGAATGTTTGTGCCCGGGTCGTGTATGTTGTATGTATTTATCTACATTATATAAGTATGTTTATCCGTTGCCTGGTACCCATAGCACAAGCTTTGCTTAGTTTGGGGCTGGGTCAATTCGTGTAATTTGTCCCAAGATATTTATTTTATTTATTTAAAATTTATTTTAACAGGGTGAAGTCCGTATTTCGAAAACTGTGTTTGACACAGAAGTCGGACAGAAACATGGTGGCCAGCCTCTGTGGCACCACGTCAAATGTTTTGCGGCAGCTCGGGCGTCACTGCTGTATCTAGCTGGGGGGGAAAGCCTCCCAGGCTTCAAGAACCTATCCAAAAGTGACCAAGATATGGTAAAGGAAGAGATTAAGTGAGTGCTCTCAAAAATCTGATTATTTTTGTAAGGTATTTGTAAGTATATATGGTTAAAGGTTACCATCCGTCCAGGTTGTTTTTGATTTGTCTTAGTTTGGAGGGTGTCTGTGCAGGGATTTAAGAAAGCTTGGTTTTTAATATTTTAATGGCTGTCCAGGGAAATAAAAAAATTACATCTCTCTCGGATCTCAGATTTAATTATGAGATTTTAAAATTATTCGTCCAACAATGTCAATTTTGAAGATGGATAACCTATGTATGGCAACATTGGCAACACACAGTAAATTGATTATCTGTGAAACTTCACAGAATGTAACGGAAATGTTAGATTAGTATGTGGCTGATTGTACAGGAATTCAACAAAGTAACGCCTGATTCAATAAAATAAAAAAGTAGAGTCTGAAAAAAGTATTCATTGAAAGCAAAATTGTCCTACCTATACTACTTATTCTGGACAAGAGAGAATAAATCTTCTCTCCAAGAGGTAGGAGAGGTACCTACTAAGTGGAGTACCCCTTTAAAAAGATCTTAGTTACTGTCACCATCTGATTAGTGATTAAGTATGGTTAAACTACAACTTATTGCAGATTAGAAAAAAGTATATCATGCCGGATAGATAACAAGACCTTCTTACTTACCACCACCATTTAAATTTTTAGGCCACTGAAAGGTGAGGCTGTGCCAATCAAAAAACTTAAGGAGGAACCAAAAGATGAGAAGGAATTAAAAGAGGAAAAAGACCTAGAGAAAAAACTTGAAAGTCAGAACAAGCTCTTCTTTAAGCACAGGGATGCTCTGGGGGACTACAGTAAAAGCGACTTGCATGTAATTCTTAAAACTAACCAGCAGACCTGCCTACCATCTGTTGACGAGGTACACATTTGACTATGCTTTCATGATATTGTTATAGTCTGTACCAAATGTCTTTGTCTACTTTGGTAGACTTTAAATAAGTTTAATTTATAATTTTTACGTAAAATTTCAGTCTCGTGATGCAATAGCTGATATGATGGCGTTCGGAGCTCTCCTTCCATGTCCAGAATGTAAAAATGGACAACTAGTGTTGGATACTTTCGGATACAAGTGCACAGGTACTATAATAACATATTTGCTCAGGTACTGAAACCAATCAAGTCTAATACCATCAAGTAACGTTTTAATTATTTTTTAAAGGTAATGTAAGTGAGTGGACAAAATGTTGCTATGTCACTCAAGACCCTACGCGAAAGGCTATGAAAGTGCCTAAAGAGTATAAAGAGAGTTCAGCTTTTAAGAAATACAAGGCAAAGAAAGGGGTGCGTTTGTTCGAAGCGGCACCACCACCTTCTATTATCGTAAAGAAAGAAGAGCTTCTTGACCAGTAAGTGACAAATATATTAATGACATCCATTAGGAACCTTTGTTTCTTTCCCCTTTGTACATTTTTTTTTATCTGCGCTTTAACTATTGACACTGTTCAGTAGTAGTAGCAGGTAGGAGTACTCTGTTTTAATTTTCAACAGAATAAAAAATGACACACCTATTCCACCACTGAAAAATCTGCAATTCTTTTTGTACGGGAAACTTAAAGGCTCTAAGGAAGATATCAAACATCGCATCCTTAAACTGGGAGGATTAGTTGTTAGCAAGCTTACTGACACCACTGCTGCCGTCGTTTCTAGCAAGGCTGAAGTCGAAAAAATGGGCATCAAAATGGAAGAGATAGCAGAGAAAGAAATTGAGGTAACTATTTGATATTCCAGAGGGCTTGTGGCTATATTTATTTTGGTTCAACAATGCCATCAGTCTTCTGGATATGAAAATTTTAAGTTTTGGTGTGACAAAGTTTAGTATTTCTTCGTCTTTTAGGTAGTAGAAACGTCGTTTCTGGACTTAATTGACCCAGCAACGGGATCTATATCCAAGGCATTGGAACTTATCAAGGAACATAACATTGCCGAATGGGGATCTGATGTGAGTACTGAGCTGAGAAATTTATCTTGTTTCATATGATACTTACCTTTTCTTTACCCATTTCTTTATTTTTTTTTATGTATAGCCAACAAAACGAGTACCGCAAGACGTCATTGATGGAAAATCAATACCGAAGTCGGGAAGTCTTTATGTTAAATCATCTAAATCTGCTCCAACCAAATTAAAAGTCAAAGGTAAAGTTCGGTCATTGTTATAAACATTTGGCAAAACTTTTTAACTGACCATAATTATGTCATGTGCACCTCATTGCAACCTAACAAGGTGCATGATTGTACAGTTGTTTGTGACTAAATGTACATTTTTTTATCTACTTACGCGCTTATGGCCTGTTTACTGACGGTACAGACGACCGTGCAGAATTTACTACTTTAAAAAAAAATTAGATTGACATTGGTTTTTTTTCACGTCTTTTACAGGTGGTACGGCAGTAGATCCCGAGTCGGGTCTCGAGGACGTTGCCCACGTTTATAAACACCCAAGTGGAAGGAAATACACAGTAGTTCTCGGTAAGACAGATGTCATAGCCCAGAAGAATTCCTATTACAAATTGCAGATTCTTCAGGCCGATAACAAAAAAAAGTAAGTCATCACAATTTATACTTTGTTAGGAACATAAAGACACGCCTGACCGGTATTATTGGAGGTGCGGCTATATGATTCTAAGACTAGCAATATTAGCACACCTATAACCATTTTGTGACTGTCATTACATCAATGTCAGAATCTTCGTTTTATTTATCATAAGGCGATGTAGGAGACATAAATATGCCTATGTTAAGGCGGGATACATAAACGAAACCATTTTCTTACCACTATGAGCTTTTATGAACTTGGTAAAGGTGACGCTCTTAAACGAAAGGAATAAAGCTTATTTTTCTTAGACGCGCCGACAGCTGTAAAAGTGTCTGGTCTCGTCTCGGTATTTGATAAATGAAGAGCCGTGGTAGCCTAGTGGTTTGACCTGTGGCCTCTCAAGCAGAGCGTCGTGGGTTCAAATCTCGGGCGCGCACCTCTGAGTTTTTCGGAATTTATGTGCGCAAATTGCATTTGCAATTGCCATGAGCTTTTCGGTGAAGGAAAACATCGCACTGTGCGATGAAACCCCGATCTAGGTGGACAAAAAGGGTCACGCTATTTCATTATCTGTGGTGGCTAAAGCGATAGCCAACATCCAAGAAGGAATGATTCCAGTAATAGTTTTGTCCTACTACCCTCATAAAATTAATAAATAATGTCGAAGCGAACCGAAACACTGTCATCGATAGTGAAATCGTGCGTTTTACTGCTCTTCGCTTATCAATATTTTATAATAATTATTATCAGATCGTGCTACTTCTAGTCATGGATCGTGAAGTAAATGGTAAGGACTACATTTTAAAATATTAATTGTTAAAAACGGATATTCCTTTGCCAATAAAAATCAACTTCAACGTAAAAAATTCCAATTTTTTTGCATGAGTTTCGTGTTTCATAGACAAGGAAAAGGATGCCCTCCCTTGCCCCCGGGCTGGATTTTTTTTTAATGATAGAGTTTTTAATGTTCTTTCGTTTGATGCATGTTAGAAACTGCGATCTGATGCGAGTCTTTGACTTTTTTTTAGAAATCGAACTATCCGTACCTAGGAGGGAGTTTTATGAAGAATGGTTAAAACACGCTAAAAAGGATAAAAATAACCGTCTTTTCGATTATTTTTCAATTAAATTTGATTTCAGTAGTCACGCCAGATTCACTAAGAAATTTCAAGAGAAATATAGCTCGTATTTCTGGGAAATTATTAGAATTAGCGATTCAGAGTAAGGTACTTACCTAATAAACCGCATAAATTATTAGTGTTGTTTTATTTACTTCATAGTGCTGTGAAAAATAATATGAATATAAATGTGTGTCAAAAACTACATTTATACTGCCTAAAACAATGACCAATATAAATTGGCCTTCACGCGTGTAGTAATTCTTAGTACCAATAGGTCAGCTTATATTGGTTTTTAATTTTAATGTGATTTTGTAATTTCTTTCATTTCATTTCTATTTTGACATCATAATATGACCTACTAGAGTCGGTTTTGAGGCTTAAATAATATTGTCCACCTAGATCGGGGTTTCATCGCACTGTGCATCGTGAGGAAACCTGCACACATCTGCGAAGAAATTCAACGGTGTGTGTTAAGTTCCCAATCCGCACTGGGCGCGCGTGGGAACTATAGCCCAAACCCTCCAATACACGGAGGAGGCCTATGCCATGAGGCACGCCGAATTACGCGACAATTTAATAATAATAAAAAAAAAGAACAACAACATACTTACTGAAATTGTAGCGAATTCGGAATGAAAAGGCTATAATAATAAATAATAATAAAAAAAAACTATAATGGCAATGTAGTCTAAAAAACTATGCTCTCATGTCAAATGTACTTTTCTGAACGGGTATCTACATATAGAGAAGGTCAACTGAAGATTAATTATTTTTTAAAGATATTGGCTATTCCGATCTTGGGGAAGAATCGGAACTACAATCGGTAAACATAAACTCGAAGTTGTAGATGATATTGATGATGCTATATGCCAGTTCGAAGATTTATTCCTGGAAAAGACTGACAATGATTGGTCGCAGAAAGAATATGTTAAGGTAATTAATAATCCTACTTGTAGTTATCTCATCTCCACACAACATACGGACTGACACCCCTCACGTCGCTCAATGCGGAAGAAGTTTCAAAATTGTTAAATTAATCTCGACTAACTCGATTAAACTAGAATTTCAGCATCTCGGACGGTACACATGGGTAATATGATTAATGTAATGTGATTTGCAATAAATTATTTTGATTTTGATTTTGAATATCACGATAGGAACTAGTTTCTAATCTTCGCCCAAATAAGTGGTCATTATAGTATAGTCGAATTACGGAAAAGTATGGAAGTAATTCGTGTAGTCGTGTTTTTTGTGGAATCGTTAGAGGGCACGACTAGATGGTTTCCCTCAGTTTGCACCGTTTCTATCACGTACGGAACACTTTAAAATATTAGGCATAAACTTCAAATGCCGTTATTTTGGAGTGTGATAAAAGGTATTAAGCGCAAGTTTAGCCACGTGAAGGGTCCCCTTTGGTACATAATGTATGTTAATTAAAAAGGTGTACGATGTATAGAATCTTGGTAAAATATTTTTTTCTGATTGCGGCTCGAGGATAATTCAGACGGTTGGTGCAAACTTAGATTAAGCTTTTCGAAGTATTATAAACACCCAGGTAACTTTGCATCCCCGTGCAAAGTATGGAACATGTTTTTTTTCACTCTTCTGTAGATTGTACTTTGGGGGAAATTAAGATAGTCGTGAAAATTTATAAATAACACATATTTAAAAGATACTACATTCGCACTCAATAAAAAAAAGAAAATTCTAACTGGAAGTTTGGTAAACATAGTTCTATCTAAACGCAAGGAATAGCAGCGAACGCTAGGTAGCGGGTAGTATTACAGAACCGCATGTTCCGTGTAGAAATGTCAATTTTTTATGGGGTGCGAATGTAGATCAAACCAAGTTAAGACGATTGTGACGATTTTTATTAATTTCAAAATTTCCCCCGAAGTACAAAGACAGTAAAACATAGAAAACTACTTTCCGGATGTCGCACCCTGGTGCAAATTTGGTATTGTGTTTTGATATATATTCTCATCATTTCCTCAATTTGCACCGCGTTCTGTATTTTTCCCGGGGCCGCAATGCCAAAAAGTATATTTTTAGTTTTATGATTCTTTATTTGTATGTTCCGTAGCTTGAATTGAGCTAAATAACGGGTGCAAATATAGATTAAGATATAATAAAACGTATGGCAAATTGCACAGACTACACCTATTTTTTCTTCTTAGTTATTACTATTAAACCATTTTCAACCAATTCCACCCCTTTCCGGGGGGTGAATATATCAAGTGATGTATTAAGTTCCATTTCTAACCCATACAAATCAAAAACAATTGTTTTTATCAGTTCTTAGAATTATTTCCTGACTTAAGCGAAATTTCACGTATTTTGCCTCCACTATTAAGTGCACTATTTTATAAAAAATTTTTTTGCTAGTATCCCAACGCTTACTATCCAATCGAAGTGGACTATGAAGATAATACAGCTACAGTTGACCTGAAAACGGATGTTGATTGCAAACTGCCCATGCCTGTACAAAAGCTAGTGATGCATATATTTGATATCGACGTTATGAAGAAGACGCTTCTTGAATTCGAGGTATTGCAACTCTTTTTGTGTTTATAGCCCAGTCAAGCGGTACATACGATTCGACGACATAAGTGTACAACGTTCAATGTGTGATGCTATCTAAAACAATGTATATTTATTGTACAGGAAGTCAATTCCTTTGTTTGATCTAAACTTTATTATTAACCGACTTCAACAAAAGGAGGTCCTCAATTAGGTTGTATTTTTTTTTAAAGTGTGTTACTAGTGATGTCCCGGATATCCGTATCCGTATCCGTGTCCATTACTTTTCACGCGGATCTTTTACGGATCTTTTACAGGTTCAGACTGTTTTTATTTCTTAAAATCAAATATTTGTCCCCTTTATATATTGCAAACATTTGTCGCAGTAAGTTACCATACCAATACTACATAACTGAAATAATCTTTCGTCAACTATCGCTTCAAGGCCGCGGGCGCCGACACCAATCGAATAAAAAAATAAAGATCCGTATCCGTCCGTATCCGCGGATCTTGACACTAACTATCCGTAATCAGATCCGTATCCGCGGATATACATTTTTAACGATCCGGCACATCATTACTTGTTACCTCAGAATTTCATCAAATATATGTGGACCAAATTGATTAAAATTGAAATTATTTTAGCTGGACACTGAAAAGATGCCACTTGGAAAATTGTCAAAGAAACAAATCAAGTCTGGGTACCAAGTGCTTTCGGAGTTGCTTAATCACCTAACCAAGGGACAAGCCAGTCAAAATAAAATTGTAGACGCTACTAACAGGTATACTGACAGAATTTTCACTAAAAATAATAAATTGATTGAAGACTGAAAAATAGTAGTAGAGTAGTGTACATTTTACTAGTAATGATATAACTAGATATACAATACTAAGTTACATCTAATTATTGTTTTAAATAAACGTAAAAACACTATTTAATTTAACTATCGCAACTAACCATCATTTTCAAATTTTCGAATTTACTAATATTGAATGGTTTACGTGCTAGGTTCTACACACTAGTGCCTCATAATTTCGGAGTGGACAATCCACCTCTGCTGGATAATGTCGAGGCCATCAAATCCAAGACCGAAATGTTAGATAACCTACTGGAAATTGAAATAGCCTACAGTTTGCTGAAATCAGGTATGTTCTATTAAAATTTGGCTCAATTTTAACAGTTATAATAAAGCGTAAAGCGTTCTTTTAACTACTAAAAGGGAAAAAGTTTCCGACTGAAATTATGACTGTCAATTAGACAATGTAATAGAAATACGCGCCTGCTCTTACTCGAGCAATGTTATCGATGCATGTCTCTTGAAGCGAAAGATTCTTGTTGCAGATACTACCGATTCCACAATTCCAATTGAAGCGCACTACCTCAAGTTAAAGACTGAGCTAATACCTGTCGACCAAGCATCGCCAGAGTTCGAAATGATACAAAAGTATACTACCAACACCCACGCAGCTACGCACTCCAATTACAAGCTAAATATACAACAGGTTTGATTAAACATTGTTAAAAATATTGAGTTAATAATTCTACAGTAAATTAAACGCTCGCTAAAACTCATACTGTCCAGTTGTACTCGTCACATATTCTTGGATGGTCCGAGAGTTTTAGTACTTTCACAAACTTGACAAATCACGGTCTTGGAGCGATGTTTTGGCTTATGTGGGAGAACATATTGTATACAATACAGTATATTGTAACACTGAAATATAATTACAGGTATTCAAAGTAGCTCGCGAGGGTGAAGAGAAACGGTACAAACCGTTTAAAAAGCTTCACAATCGCCGCTTACTGTGGCACGGTTCCCGCGTCACCAACTTCGCTGGAATTCTTTCACAAGGTTTGTAGGTGTTTGAACTGAATTCAGGCCTCTATTTCATTTACTTGCCTCCTCATTTTTGTTACAATTGCAATGTTATTTATGCTTTAAGGTCTGCGTATTGCGCCACCCGAAGCGCCAGTGACAGGATACATGTTCGGGAAAGGCATATATTTCGCAGATATGGTCTCGAAGTCTGCGAACTATTGTAACACAAACCTGTCTAACCCGCAAGGTGTCATGTTGTTGTGCGAAGTTGCTCTGGGCAACATGTAAGTATAAAAACCATTACAATACAATGACTTCTTACAAATGCACATAATAAACAATACAGAAAACAGCTAAGTATATAGAGAAGATTACAAGATAAGAAATAGGCAGCTGTATCTCTTCAGAACGATCTCTACCAGACAACCTTATTATTACATTATAATATTATATTATTATTATAATTGGGTTTTCCTTTTACTCTTTGCGTAGTCGTGTTTTGAAAAAAGACAGTCTAAGGAATGATCAAGAACAGCGTAATAAACCGCTTTCACAAAATAAATGATTCCCTGAAATGTAAACAAATAGCACTGTCAGCGCCTGATAGTTCTGCTTACTTGTCCATTTTAGGGAAGAGTGCACAGCAGCGAATTACATAGAGAAGTTGCCAGTGGGCAAGCATTCGGCGTGGGGCGTGGGGCGTACTTTACCCGATCCGGCGCAGGCGCTCACCCTAGACTGCGGCACCGTTGTGCCACTCGGCAAACCTATCGCCAACCCCGTCAGTACTGGACTGTTGTACAACGAGTATCCTTTTTACTTTGCCCCTAGACAGTCTTATTCATTTGTTTCGTATAGGCATCAGACCAAATAAAAACTCAAAACGGATTCCTGGGAACGGCTAAGTGAGGCTAGCTTAAACTACGACATGAGCGCGTACAGTTGCACGCACCACGCATACAAGCGCAAACTAACTAATATACAGGGTGTTTGGTAGCTACGTACAAAGCTTTAAGGGGTCAGCCGAGGTATTTTTGAACATTTTTAGCCATATATAATGTCTTAGTCGAAATTTGTTTTTTTTTTTTTATTGAAAATTTAGAAATATTAGGAAAATACCCAGAATTTGATAGTCACCAGTCAATATTGCCCCAATGAGTATTAATTTGTAAAAAAATACATTTTATTGTTTAATGTGTGTGTATTGGACCAAATGAAATATTTTTTAAGTGTCTTTCTTGCCATAAAAACAAAATGGAGGCATTCGAAATTACTAAAAATGTCTTAGGTTTGACAGAGTCATTTTTCTGTGCCATAAAAAAAATAGGTAAAAAAAAACCTTGAAATGTTCAAACATTTTTAAAAACATGCCTGTTTATTGTTCTTTCTATTAAGGTATCAGTCATTCACATTGCTTGCTAAATCTGAGATAAAAAGTAAAAATCAAAGTCAGGGCTAAGAATGCACTAGTCTTAAAATTTCATGTTAAAGATACTTAACAAGTAAATTACAAGAAAAAAGGAAAAAAAATCATTAATCCTTAGTTTGTTGTGACTTGAATAGTAAATTAATCTATTTTTTTAACTAAATAGCTAAAAATGTTCAAAAATAAATACCTCGGCTATAACCCCCTTATAGTGGAGGCAAAATACGTGAAATTTCACTTAAGTCAGGAAATAATTCTAAGAACTGATAAAAACAATTGTTTTTAATTTGTATGGGTTAGAAATGGAACCTATGTTTACCGAACTTCCAGTTAAAATTTTCTTTTTTTTATTGAGTGCGAATGTAGTATCTTTTAAATATGTGTCATTTATAAATTTTCACGACTATCTTAATTTCCCCCCAAGTACAATCTACAAAAGAGTGAAAAAAACATGTTCCATACTTTGCACGGGGGTGCAAAGTTACCTGGATGTTAATAATATTTTGAAAAGCTTAATGTAAGTTTGCACCAACCGTCTGAATTATCCTCGAGCCGCAATCAGAAAAAAATAGTTTACCAATATTCTATACATCGTACACCTTTTTAATTAACATACATTATGTACCAAAGGGGACCCTTCACGTGGCTAAACTTGCGCCTAATACCTTTTATCATACTCCAAAATAACGGCATTTTAAGTTTATACCTAATATTTTAAAGTGTTCCGTACATGATAGAAACGGTGCAAACCGAGGGAAACCATCTAGTCGTGCCCTCTAACGATTCCACAAAAAAACACGACTACACGAATTACTTCCATACTTTTCCGTAATTCGACTATACTATTAAAGCTTTGCACCTAGCTACCAAACACTCTGTATAACCTTTTCACCGCCAAAAAACTCTAGTATCACTTGCTACTGTCAACTCTATCATGTCAAATGAAGGTGCATTTAACACTGCGTGTGCTGACTTCATATCCAATCAATGACGGCCAAGAGGTTAAATAAACCGGCTTCAAGTTGCCGTTCTCAGAACTCTGTCTTGACTTTCTTTGGTGTAAGGTATAGATTCGAGGTAGACACCGTGGTGGATGGCAGTCGCGCGGTTGTTCTTGTTCAATTGTACAGGAGTATATGAGAGGCAACTCACTGGAGTCCGCAGTGGCGTAACTATAACGTCTGGGGCCCGTGGCAAATTCGTCAGATGGGGCTCCTTCCTCAATATAAAGAAGTGCATCAGCCTCCCTTCTGTGCTCTAAACCTGCCACCCTATAGTTACGCCACTGAGTCCGCGTCACCGCGCGGATGAACGGACGCCGTGATCGACTTCTCAAGTTGTCACACATGGAGATCATCGCAATCGCAACTTCAGATCGGCTTTAAATTATGGTGTCCTAGTGAAAAAGGGGGTGACTGACCACCCACCTCCCGTTTCTGCGCACGCCATAGAATACATGAGATTATTGTTAATATTTTACTTTCTAGGTCATGTAATAATTTCCTTAGCACAATTTCAGATTCATCGTGTACGACGTCGCGCAAGTTAACGTAAAGTACCTGTTGCAAATGGAGTTCAAGTTCAAATATTAAAACCTTTCATTTACTCAATGAATAGCTTACTAATTCTTTGAAACGATTTGTTACCTTATTGTAAAACAGCGAGTTAAAATAATGTTACTATGTGAAAAAAGTTATTAAAATCGATCTGTTTTTTTAATTAGTCATGTTAAAGTTTTGCGTTTATATTGTGATTACCCTGATTGTTGTTTTTTTACACCCGGTCCTGCATGGACATGGCTGTACTGTAATATTACCTAGGGGGTGGTAACGTATTATTATTATTATTTTTTTGTTCTAAGTGATTAGTTATGCTACTATTTTTAATCACAATTATAATTACTATTTTTCATTCCAAATACTTAATGGCTTCGAGAATAATACATATTTTTTGAAAAATAGTTTGTTTTTCTTACTTATTTTGATGTCGATGTCGCTCCTTCAGTACAGGTGTAGTAATTAAACAATATTTGAAAAGGTTTAAAACAATTAAAATCTGACAACTGCATTGCATTGCATACACAACTTGTTAAAGTTGAAAACCGGATAGAATTCATCGAAATGGCATGGGAAAAGTTTATTCGCTACACCTGTGCTTCACCAATTCGCCCCCGCCTGCCTCACGTCACCCCCTTCCTTAACTATTAAACGTCATTTTTTGAAACTACTTCAAGTCGAAGTAATGAACATGGAGTAGGCATGATGATCTTGCCCGAGGCAAATGGAATAAAACTCATACAGCCATGTCTGTTCATTTTCTAAAAGCCGAAGACCAAAGCCGTTTTCTATCGTAACTAACTGTTGCCTAACAGACTTTTATTTGGTCCCGGGACGGTGTCGCTACGAAAATAGTGTCTATGCCTATTGCTTTAAATAAGAGATCCCTACTATCTTCTATGCTTCCATGCTGGTCTGGGAGTAAAGAAGAATCATAGAATGTACCAGTTGCTTCTTGTCCCACGCAGATGGTAAAAGCCCATCGAGTGAATGGTCGAAATTCTTAGGAATCATGTTATGGTGGTACTCCACTTGGCGTATTAATTCAAATATTTGCGTGAGTGAAGAGGATGCACTATACAGGGTGTCCCAGAAAGTAGAGTCAAGCGAAAGTTCTGACGTAGAGCAACTCAAGGGGCATCCGAATCACCCCCATGTATGTTCCGCGATTTTTCGTATTTTAGGAGTTATGGCCTTTTTTCACATTTTCTATTAATCTACGACCACGGAGACAGTTTTGCTCACTCTGACTGCAATAATTGAGTTAATTGGCTGTTTGTTTTTTTAACGAGTAGCTGAATAGTACGTGCATGTATTTCATTTAAAAACAAAACAACATCGTTGACCGTTTGGGCAAAAAAAAATATCGAATCACAAAAAGTGCCTAAATTTTGATTGTAGTTCAGACTTTGAAGGCCGATTACAAAAAAAACTAGCATAACTTTTTTTTTTAAAACCATGTTTCAAAACTGCCTTATTTTATTGACTTTCTACCCTATTAATTTTATTGATCTATCATTAAGGGATCATGCCAAAAAAAAATATCAAAACGTACTTCATCCGTAATTTTCACTTTTTCTAGTAAGACCAAGTACAAAATCTGAAATTAGGTTTGAGCTCCGGATTTAGCATGAAAAACTTCTCGGTGCAAAACAATAATACTGACCACTGATTTTCTGAGGCTATTAAATGAAAATTAAAAATATTTCAGATTTGTACTTGGCCATACTAGAAAAAGTGAAAATTACGCATGAAGTACGTTTTGATATATTTTTTTGGCATGATCCCTTAATGATAGATTAATAAAATTAATAGGCTAGAAAGTCAATAAAATAAGGCAGTTTTTAAACATGGTTTTAAAAAAAAAAGTTATGCTAGTTTTTTTTGTAATCGGCCTTCAAAGTCTGAACTACAATCAAAATTTAGGCACTTTTTGTGATTCGATATTTTTTTTTGCCCAAACGGTCAACGATGTTGTTTTGTTTTTAAATGAAATACATGCACGTACTATTCAGCTACTCGTTAAAAAAACAAACAGCCAATTATCTCAATTATTGCGGTGAGAGTGAGCAAAACTGTCTCCGTGGTCGTAGATTAATAGAAAATGTGAAAAAAGGCCATAACTCCTAAAATACGAAAAATCGCGGAACATACATGGGGGTGATTCGGATGCCCCTTGAGTTGCTCTACGTCAGGACTTTCGCTTGACTCTACTTTCTGGGACACCCTGTATTGTTTCTAGCGTATGCGACGAAGATACCAATAGCGCAACGCGAACACGCAACGCTAAGTGAAGTGACACCCTTATAGACGGATGCGACTAGCAACCCAACAGTATTATAATATAAAAGTACTCTATGTATATAACATAACTAGCGACCCGCCCCCGCTTCGCACGGTATATTATGCATGTATAATACATATAAACCTTCCTCTTGAATCACTCTATCTATTAAAAAAAAACCGCATCAAAATCCGTTGTGTGGTTTTAAAGATATAAGCATACATAGGGACATAGGGACAGGGACAGAGAAAGAGACTTTATTTTATACTATGTAGTGATGATAACATTGTGGCAATACCAATAATCTGCGTACGTCAGTATAGCAGGGGCCTGATTTTTGGAAAGCACATGTGTGAAAACACCACTCGAAAGTGGTGAAAAATTGTGCTGAATTTGAGATACGAGTAGCTTAGAAAATACTTAGGGCTCTCATTAATCTTGTGACCTAGTCAAAAATTTGCTTAGAGCTCTAGTTTTGAAGATATAAACAGATTTATACCACTTTCGAGTGGTATTTTCATACATGTGCTTTCCAAAAATCAGGCCCCAGTATAAAATGTCAACGTCTAATTTCAAAACAATTGAATGCTTTGGGAACCTTTTTGCATTTTTGTGGTAATATTTCGATGACGTCAGTTATCAGTTATCAATCTTTTTCCTTCGAGTTTCGAGTTTTTTATTTCATTTACATTTATATTACTTTTATATTTACTACTACTATATCCACTCTATTCAACTATATTTTCAACTAATAGCCGCTCGATAGTCCGCTGTCAATACTGTTTCGATAGACTATATAGCGATAATTTGAGCAAAAACAATATTATCGATAGTACCGATACTTTTGGTAGACTACAATACTATCGATAGTGTTGCTCCTTGACGTCATATAGACTATCGATAGTATCGATACAATTGCGTTTCAATACATGGACATACTATCTAAACAGTACCAGTAACAGATAAAATAAAATTAAAATACAAGTGTTTCAACGGCGTTTTTTGAGCCAATTATTTTGGTCAAATGCATTTTTAGGCTGGCAAGATGAAAGAACGAGACATAATCCTCCCTTGTCGCTGTCCCTCTTGGCAAAGATTAGGCTCTGGGTATGGCGCAACACCAAAAGATACTTTCTCACCTTGTGATATGGTTCATTTTCGTAAATACAAGTTTTCAGAGTACTCAGTCCTGTTTAGATAGTACGTCTAAGTTTCAATATTACATAAACTATTAATACTATAGCATCAATAGCATCGATACTATCGAGAGCTTCAATAGCTTTTGTAATTTTCTGTACAATACTGTGCTATCAATAGTAGTTATTGCTTTAAATAACAGATCGATACTATGTTCTATACTTCAATACTGGTCTGGGAGTAAAGAAAAAACATAGAATGTACCAGTTGCTTCTCGTCCCGAGCAGATGGTAAAAGCCCATCGATAGAATGGGCGAAATTCTTAGGAATCATAGACGATGCGTCTAGCAACCCAACACTATTTAAATTTCCCTTTCGACCGATACGCCTACAATCATTCTAAACGTGGCAATTAGGTCATGTTACCTTAGGTCCTGTCTACTCTACCCCGTAAGAAATATAAACGTGATTTCAGTGTTTGTATCTATATTATCGATACTATCGATGCTATCGATAGGCCTATCGATATTATGTTATTTTTCGATTAAACTATCGATTTTGCTGCAATACAATGAACGATTAATAGTTGCCAGTAAAGATTTTTTACACCACTCCACTACCACTACCACTGAAAATCCTCAGCATGGCGCAGATCAATTAGAAAGTAAAGTGGTTAGGTTGATACCTACCCGATGAGTGAGACATGCATACGGCCCTAGCACATATTATAGTCTGGCTAGCTAGTGGCTAGACCTAGACATCAAGTTAAAATTTCCAGCCTTCTCCAACCCCTGGACAAACCGAAGCGTAGATAGAGCAATAATTAAGTCGCACCAAATATCACACTACCTACAATAAAGTCATTGGATGACTGCGTTGTGTTTTGGATTTTGATGATTTTGGATGTTGTTTTGATTAAAGGAAATAGACAGATTAAGTTCAGCAAAGAATCGGGCTCTTCATCGGCTAAGGTCATGGGCGGCAGTTTTTAAATTGGATTGTTATTCCTTTTGGTAACATCTTACTCTATATTGCCCGCCGAAAGTAGTTACGTCAGTGACACATCTATTTAGTCTTGTTTTATTTGATTATTTCATTGATTTTATTCGATTTGTGAAAAGCACCGTGACAAACAAAAAGAAATAGTTTTATATTTAAGTCGTGTTGAAACGCGAGTCATGCTCTAGTCTAGTTAATTAAAAAAAACTTATTTCTTATTCTGCGTGATTGACTAGATTTTCTTAATAATGTGTTCAACGAATTTACGATCCTAACATTAAAATTACATTTTAAAAAATTATGTCCATATTCCAGTACATTACTACTCTCTGTCGGAGTAAGTAACTTGTACAAGCATGCTTGTAAGTAAGGATGGATTTGAATATGGCAACATTTTATTTGGGTTGTACTGAATGGTGCAAAGCTGTCATCAACATATTTTCTTCGATTTTGGGTTTTGTCGTACATAACCGTAGTCATTTCTCTACGCGTATAAAACTGTCCCAACCTTACAGTTTGTGGCATGTTGTTGTTATAAATGGCGGATAATAAAGATATTCTTAATATGAAGTCCTGTCGAATATGCTTATCAAGCAGAAAACCATTATGTCCGCTATTTCGATATAAACTGTCTGGTAATTACGCTGAAATGCTTACCGCCATTGCAGACGTAAAGGTAGGTTGTTCAATCCCTAAACTAGTGATGTACTTAATAAAGAAATAGTTTGTTATTGTTAAAGGATTGAGTTAAAAATACGCATGTTAGATTTTTTGTCAACTTGGAAATTATTTTGTATAAACTGGCTTCTAGGTGTCATCTAACGATGGTTTACCAGATAAAATCTGCAGCAAATGCTGCACTTCACTGGAAAAGGCCTATCTTCTCAGGACTATTGCCGAAAGGTGAGATTTGATTACTTTAATTAAAACTTGATAGCTAACAGCTTAAATCACTAGGTATATTCATACTATGTTTGAGCAGAGATGGCTTTGCATCTTGATGATAATGGAGAAGTAGATAAAATGGAGTTGAATAGAGAAGGCTGGCCCACTTTTCAGTGTCTGGTGGAATAAGCTTTACTTATCTGTTTCATGATTCCCAGCGAATAAATAAAAACTGTCTTAATTTTAGGTCTGATAAAATACTTCGCAAGGCTCTGATCAAAGTAAACGAAAATGTTCCAACCAAAAAGATAGCATTTGATTCATTCACTGACATCAAGAGTGAAATTGCTCCGTTGACCATCAAATGTGAGCCAAAATGGGAAATGGAAATAGAAGTTTTAGATAATGCAAGTGCTCCAAAGGCTATGGACTCTCTCGATGGAAAAGATATAGTCATTGCAAACACAGTGATCAGAAAAGTAGAGCCTAATTCTGAAGAACCTAAGAAGGAAGTCTCTGATACTGTTGACCTGACATGGACTAAAAGCAAATCCAAGACTCCAAGCAACAATTATGATGTAAGGGAAAATATTAACCCGTCAAGCATCCCGTGTGCACAGAGTACATAACGTTGTGCGCACACCCATGCACACAGGGCGCTCGACGGGTTAATATTATTTCAGGGAATAGACATTACATTATTTTCTTGCTCCTTTTATTACATACTTGTAACTTAAGAAATGATGATTTTAAGTGCTCCCATAGCTATACCTATGAGCCAGACTGGTGTGACATAAACATACTACATAAGTAAGACTAAGTATGCATAGTGAGCAACATCACATTAGGCTCATGCTAGAAAGAAAGTTTTTCTAATTTGTATTATAAATTAAGTTGCGTACCTATAAGTAAGTGGATTATAATCAGGAGTGCTTTTATCTAATTAAATTATGAGAATTGATTGAAATGTGTACCTATCATATTACAGGCAGAATATTTGGATGACGACTTCTTTCAAGATGACGATGATGATGACTATGTACCCCCTAAAGAAAAACAAAAAACCAAATTCAAAAAGCCTAAATTGTCAGACATAAGGGTCTTCAAAGAAAAGAAGAAAACTATTGTAAGAAAACTGAAAGTTTTGACTAAGATTAAAGATGAAACTAATGGCTCAAGTAGTGAAGATGGCAAACCAAAATCTGCAACTACAATTACTTGTTGTAAGTAGCTCTTTTCCTTGGTGTTCTGATTTAGAAAAATTCTGATATAAGTAAAGAATATTTTCATTATTTGTGTCCTATTAGTAAAAGTAGGTAATAGTTGTTTATTATTATTTTTGTCAAGTAGCTGACAGTCCATCAAAAACTTGTACACAATAACGGTATAACTTTTTGATCTGTTATTTTTCTAGACCCAATTATGAAGAATGGTTCCCGTGGCCCTCCCATTCTGCTCAAGAGACCTAAAGATGCCACAATTCTAAAAGTACATCCAAACTACAAGTCTAGGTCTTCTTCGGATTCTGTAACTAGGATAGTGCGTCGTGATAAACCTGTGAGAATGGTACGAACTGCCAAGCCAGTTGTCAAGCAGAGGGAGAAAATGGTTTGCCCGGTTTGCGGTATTCTTACCTATACCCTTGGCAACCACATTGCGACCCATCAAGGTGATTGATTTAGACATACTAATACAATCATATGGTTTATGCTTTAAACTGGCAATTCCGGTATGTTGTATTCAAATCAAAATGAAGATAATAATAAAACCAAAGTAAAAAAAGTTTCATCCGAAGAAGTGAAGTCATCAATTTAAATGTATTTATTTTCGGATAATGGCCGAGAACTATTAGAGAATATGCTGAATATGTTATTAAGTTATTATTGTTACACACATTAAAAGCTATAATATTGAACATTGTTTTTCAGAAAAGAAACGGTATTCTTGCAGTCAATGCACAAGGTCGTTTGCCCAGAAAGCAAACTTGCAAGTCCACCAGAAGCAGCACACGGGAGTAAAGGACCATATTTGTGAAATTTGTGGTGCAGGTTTCTACAGTCAGAAATCTTTGGTCAGGTAAGAATAGCTTCAATATGTGATTGTTTTTATATTTAACCTTAGGATGGACGTTTAGAATGCCTAAATGCTTTTACGCTCGAACAGTTCCCTTTGTGAGATTCTAGGTCCTTAAAATTAATGGTTTTAGCACAACAGAGTACTAATAAATAGAATTTAAAACAATATGTATTGCTCTATTACAGGCATAATTTGATTCACAAAGGCGAGCGACCATACCCATGTACTTTGTGCAATAAGAGATTCATTGCAGTAAGTAAACAATATTTTTATTTCCTTGATAACTGCATGCAACTTGGTGCTGGGGTCAGGCAACCGGTCAAGAAAAATAAAACAGAATTTAAATTTGCATGGTCAGGATCATAAATAAATATGAACACTTACTTATGTCTAAATATTTTGTTTTAATAGTTTTAGCTGACAGAATATAGACTTACCTACCTTTGATTCACTTTTATAATCGCTTGTTATTTTAAATCTTTTTGTCTATCATTTCATTAAAAAAACGTCACTGAAAATTAGAACCCATAGAAAAATAGCACGCATCACGGAATGATGAGGTTCCGGGTTCGATTTCCGGTCATATCTCTACTTTTCGTATTTTTCTGTTCTAATTTTCAGTGTCGTTTAGAAATTCAATTTCTAACGGGTAAAACAGTAAAAATAAATATAAAAAATCAAGAAGTAAAATTCAAGATTCATTTAATAGCACCTACCATTACGAAGTTTGTCTTTGCTAGACATAGACAAAACGTACACATTGCCATCACATGTTTGTATGCTTTAATGAACAAAAGTGGTAGTAATTAAAGATCCAGGAATATTTACATGGTGCTGGTTCAATTATAACAGTTACATAACAAACTGCATTGTAAAATGGTGAAAAATGACACACATCTATGACCTGACCTTCCTAACAGTGCAAATAATACTTGGCCCGAGTGCATGCTCAGATTTCCCAAAACCAACACTAAAAAGTTGCATGAAAAGAATAACGTTATCTCGGGCATGAAGTAAACGGAACAATTGAAATTTCAGCGTTGCGATCTGAACCGTCACCTGCGCATACACTCTGGCTACAAGCCGTTCAAATGCGCTACATGCACCATGTCGTTCAACGCCAAGCACCAGTTGCAAAACCACGAGCGCATGCACACGGGAGAGCGGCCCTATACTTGCCAGGTGCGTTGACCTTGTTGTGGCTTGCAGCGGACCGGGCTGCGCCGGCACATGCGCATACACACGGGCGACAAACGGTTCAGTTGCGACATCTGCAACAAGGGCTTCACGCAGAGCCATCATCTGCAGAACCATACACTCTCGCATACAGGGGACAAACCCTTCTCGTGCGAGGTCAGTGCTGTGTAGTCGATAGTCTCTACATTCTCTACTATGCGTTCAAATAACATGTTATGGCCACGCACTCGACGAAGGGAATGGGTGCAAAGTGTAAAGTGGCGAGGAAAGGAGACAGTCAAAGCTTGGCCACGTTACTTATGTTATTTTATTATGCCACATGTCATGCTTGTTTGTAATTAAAATATTATATGTTTTTTTTGTTGGCTGCTGAATCAGTAGAATCCCAGAGAAACATCTGATGCACAAGTTATAAAATTTGTCATACTATAGATGCGTAGCGCGCACGTCGCTAGTTTGGACTTTGGGAGCGTTTTGCAAAAAAAAGTCCACATTTACTTTTTTTCAGAATTTAAATATATTGAGTTTTTTTTTTACTCAGAATCGTTTACCCTAACGATTCTCTTTACAAGAAAAAACGTGTCCCAGATATTACTATGGTTTTTTTTCATGTCCATCACGTTCCATACATAGCTATATGAACTTAGTTTTACCATAAGTATTAATAATACTAGAAACCGCCGCAAGTGTTTGTAGATTGTCTAATGCTCGAACTGGCATAAACCAAGCGAATAGATGCGGTTTGTGAGAACGCCACGTTGCGCCTTTTAGTAGCAGGTAGGTGTAGTCAACGTCAAAAGTAGCTCATCACTTTAGTGTGCTTTGTCGTAGTAAGGTAACCATAGACCGACACTTGAATGTGTCAGTTGTCACAGCGAAAAGGCTCTAAAATGATTAGGTAACTTTTTGACGTTGACTATACCTACCTAATCTACAGTGACACTTTTTGCACGTGTCTTACTTTTCAAGGATATTCACCTGTGTCCAGAAACAAGAATAGACTGATGATGAAAGTAGAGTCAGGCTACATTAATTAGTTCAATTGCTCTAACTTGTCCTGGCTATTGAGTTAATAATTGTTAGTTATGTCATAATCATTGTTTCGTAATTTTGTACGTTTTCAGGACCACTTTAATAATTGTATCGTACGTAGTGACATGTGTTTATTATCCGTTTATTCTTGTCTTTGGTGTAAGGTATTATTTGTATTTACTATGTGACTAAGGTTTCTACTCTGGGGTAACTAAGGTAAGTTTTATGTTGTCCAACGATGTCTATAACAGATGCCAATAATGCTTTACCATATATCGCATTGCCACATGAGGGCATAGTTGAGTTTTAAATTATTTATTTGATAGACATAACAGTGTCTATTATTTCCTGTTTTCACGGTATTTAGACCGCGGTAACCTTGCGATTAATGCCGTCAAAATATCGGAATATCAAAACTAATCGCGGTTTATATCCCTTTGAAAATATTATGTATATGCAGCTAGCTTATAAGTTCCTTCTTATAGCAACGTTCTTTAACTAATTCCAGGTGTGCAACGTCGCGTTCAGTTACAAAGTGAATCTGAACAACCACGTGTACAAAGTGCACGGCATCAACCTAAAGTTCAAGTCGATTCACACGGTGACAGAGGACGTGCTCAGGAGAGAGATGGGCATGGCCAGCGAGGCGCGCGTCGCCATTGCCCACATCATGCCCCAGCTGGGGGACGCCGTGCCCACGCCGGGGGCGCATGAAACCGTGGCCCACCACACGCCTGACTACGCTGTTTAAAGTTTTGTGAACACTGTGTGGGAGTCGTGTTGACGGACTTGTATTTGAGTGAGTGACGCCAGTCGACCTATTTTGTCATGGGCGTACCCACAGTGGGTCAAGTTGGGGCAATCTCTGATCCGAAGCTAAGAATTTTTAAGCAAAATTAAATAGTATTAGGAAATTATAATATAATAGCAATTTAGATTCCTACTACTTACATTAGTTACGTCTGTCCCATCCCTTGAAAAAATCTGGGTACGCCCATGTCTCATGTGTGTTATAAAAACGTCTGAATACATTTTTTGATGATGTTGAGTTTGGCCGCACTAGTCAATTTCGCATGTTGCTCACGCAGCTTACATTAAAGCCTCGTATTCATGGTAAACATCTGTTTAGCAACAAAGTTGAATCAACGTGTTGCGGAGTTGCTGTCAACATGTTGCTGGCAACACTGGGTGTTGTAGAGTTGATAGCGTCATGTTGACAAGCTCTCGCCCGATAAGCGTAAACATTGATTCAACTTTGTTGCTAAACAGATGTTTACCATGAATACGAGGCTTTAAAAAGAGAAATAAAAAATAAAAGTTCAATTGTGAAAATCTGAGTAATTCAAATACAAGCCACTGACATGTAAAAAAATTGACAAGCTCTGCTTCCATTCATTTAACCATACTGTGTCATCCACTTTAATAGATCCGTGTTTGGTCTTACTCTCTTACTGTAAACATCGTGTTTTAGAGGCTGAATTAATCCGAAACTGCAAGTATGATAGAAGCGGTTATTTCGATGTTTGAAACATTTAACGGAGATGTTTATCATCAACTTATTTTTCTATTCTTTATTTACAGTAACTGTCCGGCTATTGACCCCTATCTCACCTAACGAAAAGTGGAGATTAGCCAAAAGTTATAAATTTTATGAAAATTCTCTATCTTCTAATTTCACTTCAATTTCCAAGAGTTGCCAAGTTTTATAATTATAAAACAAAGGCATGTATGATGAGGCGGGCCTTAGTAGTATTCTTTTAACGGTATAAAATAACTGCTTCTACGCGGTCTGTCGCTGGGTTTTATTGTGTACATATTATATTTTATAATATGTATCAAAATGTTTAACAGTATTACGACCGCTCAGACCACTTACAATTGAAAAGAACTGCATAATGTTCCCGAGGAGTCGAGTAGCCATTTATAAGATTGTCTTTGAGGTTGCTGTAATTAGAGTAACGAGTTGTATTAAAGTTAATTTAAATATTTAATTCGTTTTTTCATTCATACATGAAATCGGTACAGCTCATTTCCTCGACACAGTCAAACTAACTACTTAAATTATTTATTTAAGTATTCAAAAACTATAATATCCACCTCTCTCTCTAATTAATGATATTATACATACATCTTTTATCTCACACTGGCGCCCGATTTTTGAAAGCACCTATGTGAAAATAACACTCGAAAGTGGTGAGAAATTGTGCTGAATTTGAAATACGAGTAGTTTAGAAGATACTTACGGCTCTCATTAATCTTGTGAACGAGACAAAAATTCGATTAGAGCTATAGTTTTGAAGATATAATAGTACATTACTGCAGAGGCCGTGAAGTAAGGGATTGCTGGACGAGTTTGGGGTAGGTGGCCGAGTCGAAGACGAGGCCAGATAGAACGAGTCCTGCAATCCCTGTTCCGGCCAAAGCTTGTATAGTGCTTTTCTCAAACAATGTGAGGAAATATTAAAATTAAAATAACTACTAGACAATCAAGTAAATCATAGTTTATTATAGAGAAAAATCTCTTTACTTTTTTCCGGTAGCATATTTTGCATAGCTAAATTTGCCTCCTCTTTTAAATGAGGCGGAGTACAGTTCATAAGTTCCCCGTCACTTTCATCACTAGAAGTCATTTTTATTTCTGTTAAATTATAATAATCACTACGAAATACGCATAAGCAGAAAAAAAGATTTTCGATTTGCCACCTTTTTTATTTTTTAAATGTACTAATTTGATCCAGCTATTTGAGCACCATGTTTAACCGCACATAAATATAGTACCATAGATTTTTTTTTTATGTCGCAATTATGCTTAGGTACAGATTGTGGTGGTGGTTGGCTGTATGTCATTTTTTCCTTTGCCAATTTAATTTTAGTATAGAAATTTAAAAAATTAAGAGCAGCGGACAAAAATGGATTTTCATACTAACTTTTGTGGCCTAAGCCAAGAAGTAATGTAGGGAGCCATAAACGAGTAACTTCATGTCCTCATCTCGGGACATTAACGTATACATTTCCGAGCATGTTTGAGAAAACAGACTTATACCACTTTCGAGTGGAACTTTCGAGTGATGTGGTTTCAAAAATCGGGCCCCAGAACTGACTAGGAAGAAGGAAAAACACGATTTCTGCAGTCAGTTTATTAGAATTTATGGCAATGATTTTATAAATTCTGCTCAATTATTGTTAACTTTTTTTAAAACGCTCCTCGTACATATGCATCCAGCAACGATGGGTATTGTGTCATTCATCCATTTAAACTGCAGAGCTTCAGGCACGCTGTTATTAAGTTGTTTTTTGTAGGAAGGCTCATCCCTCATTCTTAATATTTTTACCTAAAAAAAGGAAAGAGTAAATAAGGTGTTGACACTGTATTTACAAGTAGGCAATCTACAAACATCAAGTTACTTACATATATTATTCTCTCCTTACAACTGTGACTACTGCTGCGGCACAGGCTTTGATCGCATGTAACATTGTAAATGGATTGGGGATACACTTGGGTCTGGCCCTTGCCAAGGTAAATTTTCTTAGCCTGAAAACACATTTTACATTATAATTGACCCCATAATACCCTGAAAGCAGCTGATCTTTACTTAATGAGGTAGTTAATAGGAAATATGCACATGACAGTGGCGTAACTATAGGGTGGCAGGGGTGGCAAAATGCCACGGGCCTCTAGCTCTACGGGGCCCCGAACTGGCTTGGTTCAGAGCACAGAAGGGATACTGACTCACTTCTTTATATTGAGGAAGGAGCCCGCTCTGACGAATTTGCCATGGGCCCCAGACGTTATAGTTACGCCACTGGCACATGAACCGAATTTAAGAAAAGTATACTTACACCGCTTTCGCAAACACATGGAGCATCGAGGAATTGTTGCTGCAAAAATATGTAAATACACCTCAATAAGGTTATATGTACTTGACACAGTGGCTGTGTGGATATACTATTATAATTATTTAGTGTCTTGAAATTACTTGGAACATTTCAACAGGCGATTGGGTTAGTTCGATCAAACACCAATGTAAATGTTTTTCAGGATTTTGTAATGCTTCCATTCCTACGTAAGTCATTGTTCAAAGTGTACGACGGCAAAGCGGACACTTACTTAATTTTAAATCCAAAATTACGATGACAAACTTTATAAATTTTATAAGTGTTCAATCTTAACTAACTTAAACCCCTCCTGAAACATTTCATAACAATTCTAAAACATCATGTATACTCACTTCATGCTGCCTCTTATTAATGTTGCCTCTTTTCCGTATCCTAGTTTCAACCGAGTTGTCAAGCAAAATAATGTCATTTCTAATCATATTGGCGTAGTCTACTATGAATTCTGGCAATTCCTCCGATTCTGCGGGTGCCGGCAACGAGTCCAAAGAGTACTTAACAACGCCATAATCGTAGTCGTTCATTTCATTGTCCAATGCTCTTTGCACCACGTAGTTTTTTCTCATGCGAGTTCTTTTGTCTTCAACCATGAACTCGTCTACGTTCGAGGTTCGCCTGTACGCGAACGCTTTCGGTAGGAACGTTTGGATTGCAACGAACAATCCTATGCAGAAGCAAATGACTACGCATGTTTTGGAAACCTGAAATGAAGGAGCAATTGAATAAAATAATGAAAACGAAATAAAAAGCGAGTTACTGGTTACTTAGATATAATCAATCAGGGGTCGGTTGTTGAAATCACTTCTGTAGAAATACCACTCGGAAGTCACTAAAAAACTACCGGTGCTCAATTTAAAGTTTCAACTGGTTGTCACAATGATAGAGTTGTAATATTCTACGTACCCGTTTTCAATTAGCATACATACATACATGCATAAATCACGTCTTTATCCCTTACAGGATAGACGGAGCCTAAGGTAACAAGACCTAAAGGCCACGTTTAGCATGATTGGGCGTATAGGTTTCAAATTCAACACTTATTTCACGACTCTCGAGTGGTATTTTGACAGATGATTTCAAAAAGATGGTTCCCCGGTTGACTATTGGTGTTTGCTTCAGGGTAGTTTCGATAGAGATCGGCATGGTCCAGACAGTTGGACGCGTTCCGACGAGTGACGTCTTGTGAATCGTTGAAATTTATTCTAACTTTCAATTGGACTGCAGACCAAGCTTCATAAATAAGAGCAGCACTAAAAATACATAGGTTTAAGTAGGTATAGAAGCGCACTTACCATGACTTCGTCCCGCAATATCCATGGGATAACTAAGGCGGAATGGTAAACCTCCTTTCTTATATACGGAAAAATTGATTGACAGATTTAAGAAAAGATCCATTAGCTTGAAGATAAACTTACTTGGATACTTTGTATGACGCCCCCTCGTTATAGTATCGGGTGAACTAGTTGGCATAACAATACCTTTTGTGGAATAACTTCTACACCTATCGATTGCGTCGAAGCTTCGCAAACGTGGAGTAGGTACATTTTTCATCTAGACAAATAATTACAATGTTTCGATCGCTATGGTTTTGTTTCTTAAAAAATACAGTAGGTACCTATATTGTAAAGACATTTAGAGAACAAAAGTTTAGGCATTTTCGAACCTCGTAAATTTAACCCTTAATAGGGATAGGGAATATGCATTAAAAAAATTGACACATTTCTTAATAAAATATGAAAATAGAATAAAAAAGATGTCAAAAAGTTAAATTATAAGTAAAATCGGTCAATATAAGTTTTAAACTACTATTATTAGAGTAGGGACATCCTAATAAACATTCTGCTAGGGAAAAATTAAAAGCGATTTATCTTATATTATACGCCATCAATCCACTTTAAAAAAAAAAATATATGTAGTAAAACTTTTTAACTAAACCCCAGTACGACAAACCTTTCCATAATGTTTATATTTTAGGATATTTTAATTATTTTATTAATTCATAGTGTGTGAACTGAGGGACCACAAACAAATATAAATTTGACGAAATTGATTAATAGTTGTGCTTTCGTTTAACTTTTACAATGTTCCTTGCGATTTTTACTAATATTTGTGAAGCAAAATGCATTGTTTTGTGTACAAAATGTACCGATTTATTAGTTATTTTAGCAGGTCCCTCAGGGACCAAAGAAGGAAGACTGCTTTAGTGTATAATCATTGCCAAATTACGTTTCGGTCATTACGAATGCGTTTAAACATGTTTTTACTAAATCTGTAACATCAAAATAAGCCAGCATATTAAACACTTGCCCAGAAGTGGAAGGTTCAGTGTGTGAACTGAGGGACCACACCTTTGGCTGTATAACTTTTTAGTGAATTCTTTACAAATTCCAGGATTTGTTTACAAAGTAATTCGCTACTACTACTAAATTTTACACTTACTTTCAAAACCTTTAAACCTTTAAAAAACAAGTGGTCCCTCAGTTCACACGCACACGAACTTTCATCTGATACAAAACAATGTGTCTTCATTCTAAACAAATAAGGTTCATTTTGTCATCCATTCGATAAATCGCCTCTGCGCCTATTATTAACTTGTGTCGTCAATATCTTAGTAGGTAATACGTTAGATATATCAGGTCTCTCGCCCATTAAATGTATATTTATAGTCAATGCTTTCATAGGTGTTACCTTTCATTCTTTCATACTTCCAACATACTATTTATTTCATTCAGGTGCGCCACAATCAATTACTATAATTAAAAACATTTATTTACGAATAAATAATATTCTCAGTCACATTTAATTAAAATTTATCAGAGTATAACATTATCTTAACTGAAACAGACATTTTTTTTTTTTGAGACAAAACAAACATTAAAGGTTGCGCGTTTACCAGACATCTGCCAGGAAGCAAATCGGTGTGCATATCCACCAATAGGAAAGCAACGCTGAGCGCTGCTAGATAATTGGGAATGGATGATTATTTTGAAAGTGCTTGGTGATTTTTCTATTGATAGGAATAACCATCCTTAGCTACGGAAAAAAGTTTGATTTTTCCGTCGAGCCATATATTTTATAAAAATAAAAACATTTTACTCAGTCACTCGGCGGCCCCTATACGGTAGTAAGCAGTACGCCAATGACATATAAAATTTAAAAAAAAAATGCTGCTTGAATCTGTGGTACACGATGGCATTTGTAGCTAAAAGAAGCAACGGCTAAGTGGCGCCGTCTGTAGATTGTTCGTGTTACTAACCAAACATGGGGAATTTCAATAAAAATGACCATAATATATATTTTTTTCTCAGATTTTGGAATTATTGGGTTATTTCTACTCCGAATCAAAAACACTACTGAAAGTTATATGAGAAATTTATAGTAATTTTAATGAAATCCCAAATAGGTGGTTTAGTACCGACAACAATCTACAGACGGCGCCGCTTAGCCGTTTCTTTTGCTTGTTTTAGCTTCCGAGTGCGGTGCTATCAATCAATGTCAGTGACAAAATGTCATTGTGTACCACAGATTCAAGCAGCATTTTTTTTTTAATTTGATAATGCCGTATAGGGGCCGCCGAGTGACTGAGTAAAATGTTTTTATTTTTATAAAATATATGGTTCGACGGAAAAATCTGAAACTTTTTTCCGTAGCTAAGAATGGTTATTCCTATCAATAGAAAAATCACCAAGCACTTTTAAAATAATCATCCATTCCCAATTAAATTATTAATTAGGTGGATACTCATTTCGTAATGCTCCGCTTTCTCGATCATCTTGATTGAGGGCGGCGCCTTAACGTAGTTATTACGTATTGCAACGAAATAAAACAAACGAATCGTGCGTTCATTGAGGTAAGTCGAAGCGCTTGGTGCTCGCAGTAGTACACCCTCAAATTCTTCAGTAATTGCACCAGTAACTACCCGTAAAAATCATGTCCACCTATTCGTATCTGGGCTGTATGTTAAGGGTAGGTAAGCGGATTTTTCCTGAATGTTCTGATCGCTTGTTCGAACGCTAGTGCCCCTTGTGGACCATCGAATGGGTTCAGAGGTTCGCCTTCCTTGACGACGCCGTGAGCTTTAAGCATGAGGTCTTTCATCACGAGTCTCTCCCGAGCCAGAACTTCCTCATTCATCACATACACCGATCGACGCTTGAGGAAGATACCGTGCTTCTTGAAACAGTGACGGTTGAAGTCGTGCTTGTAGCTGTAAGGCTGGGAGCATAGCTGCAACAAGACAATAAAAGTGGTAAGATTTTATCTACATAAGTTGTCATAGTTCAGTTCGTTTTCTCCTACGGAAATACCATGTCCAAGATAACGAGTGAATATAGCGTTCTCTCTGTTGCACTTTTGAATGTAAATGAAAGGGACGAAGGAAGGTTACCAATTTCACCTCAATGCTCGAGTAGGCATAGATAACAGTAAGTATGTTCGTTTATACATGAACACACACTATGGTATCACAAAAGTCAACATTAAAACATATAAACCAAATGTAGTAGGAGGGCGGCGCAAGGAGTGTGTAACAGAAAGTATACGGGGTCAGCACCGTACGAGAGGCAGATGTTGACTGAACTTTAGCCGCCATGTAAACCTGTGTGATGTGTTTGTGGCTCATATCGCTGACCAATCGCGTGCTTTCTGAGTTTACTAGTACTAACCATTGACATACAATAAACAACTAGACTCCCAATCAAGCTCAAAAACTGTCGGAAGCAAAAGTCTGCACGAGCACGACGCGTCTACATGCAGAGTTTTTGTTTCAGTGGTGTTTCGACCGTGCTTTGATAACAATGTATGTCTCTTTCGCACCGTAATCTCAAACGCTTGAGAACAAAAGAGACAGACAGGTTTCTAGCGCGTGACGTCATGTAATTACTTCTTACGATCGTATGCAATTGACATTAAACATTACTGCCACGACATAAGGTGTTAATTTGAACAAATATGTGGGACGACAAAGGGGACAGAGAGAGGTGCGGGCGGGTAGTGCGCCTGCCGCCTGTACCTCTCTCGCTCTCGGCCCCCGCGCCGCGGTCGTCCCACCCCGCGCCCCTGCACCGCGCGAGCGACGACTCATTTAACCGATCGGTCTATAGTGCCACACTAACGTGCTAGTGAAACGCTTGATCTTGGATCGGCCTATCAAAATGCAGCAATCGCCGTAGCGGCTTTATTTTTCAAACAAATAATGATGTAACGCATTTCCATTCTATTGGAATTCCCAATGGCGGATTTGCAGTCTCGGCCGCCCTAGGCCCCAAGCCATCAGTCGCCCCTTTCTCACCATCCACCATATAGACTACATAATGAAATTACTTTATGGCCAACTTTTTTTTGACACGACTGGGGCCGCCCCTAAATCTAGCCGCCCTAGGCCCGGGCCTACCGGGCCTACCGGGCCTTAGGGTAAATCCGCCACTGGGAATTCCTCTATGTTGGAACTTAGGTCAGTGGTTTTACATTAACGTATCGAGCTCGTACCTCGCAGTTGTAGGGTCGTTCTCCGGTATGGACGCGCATGTGATGCCGCAAGCCGTACACGGAGAAGAAAGACATGTTGCATAGCTCACATTTGTGGGATTTGTTGGCGGAGTTGTGCGTTTTCACATGGCGCACGAGCTGATGCTTCTGGAATTTCGAGGGTTACGTTACTTCGGCTTGTTCATGAGGCATTGTATCTATCACATCTTGTACCGTCTATGTAATTGAGAGGATATTATACACAATTTTTATATTGTAGGTATATTTTTTCATGTAAATGAACATTTGGAAAATACAATACCCTTTTGTAAGCTTTGCTGCAAATATCACACACAAATGTCTTTACAGATTGATGGTTTATTTGGTGACTGTAACAAAAATTTATTAAAACATTATTTCTGCTGCTGCTGATATCAATAGAACTGTATTACAACAAAATGTACCTAGTTAATTTATATTTTTTAACAAACTTAAGTAGGTACAGAATGATATATTGTTTTGAATAAATAATTTGAATACCTTTTGAGTCCTGCAGCGTTGTGGAAGGCAGCAACACATTGATCACATTTAAATTCTTTGACACCATTATGCACGGCTTGGTGATCAATCAGACCTTTTCTTGAATAGTAGCCTTTGTCACACTTGTCACATTTAAACTTGTGCTCACCATGAACTAACAAGTGGCTCTTTATCGACCTAGTTAATTTGCCACAATATGGGCATACACTTTCGGTCTTTAAATATTTATATTTCTTTGGCTTTTTGTCTAGAGTAGGCTGAGTGGGCAAAACTTTAAGGTCTTTTAAAATTATTGGTTTTATACAGATATTTGTTGACGGAGCTGTAGATTTTTTGTTAACCCCTTTTTTATTTGTTTTTAACACTGTAAAATTAATACCATTATAAAGATATCATTAACTTGAATCAACATACATTTCAATAATGAAATTAAACTTACATTTCTTCTTTTTTCTATTGTGTTTTCCATATTTTCTTTTTTGCTCAGTGTAGTGTGGAATGTATTCATTGTCATTTGAATTTTCTGCATGCTGCTCCATATCATAATGCTGTTTCAATAAAATTTAAACAAAAATTGGATTTCAGGTCTGTATATTCTTTGAGTATATTTGCGAATATTTTTATACAGATGGAAAGCAACCATTACTCAATATTTCCTCAATTAAGTTAAACATTGCTATATACATATTATTATATTTGTTGGCTTTAGTCATGCTTTAGCTCCATAATGAAAATGTTGTGGTTGTGTTACAGACTACTTACATTGTCATAATTTTCATCAGGATCCTCTTTAATTGTGTTAAGAAAATCAATAACAGACATAGGCTCCTTATCAATGTCGGAATTTGGACCATAAGAATCAAGCTTTTTAATGGTTGTGTTGTTATAGCAGATTGAGTCTTCCAAATTAAGAAGATCAATTTTACTCTCCTTGATACCCTTGATAAAATGTTTATCATCTGTTGGTGGCTGAGACATATCAAACTCAAGTTTAACTTCAGTTATGTTGTTGAAGTTGAGCCTCTTCAAATTTAAATTGTATTTTTGATGTAGTGATGTGTTGGATCTAAAACAAAATGATCATAATAATGGCATTTCATGTCAAAATATATAAAATAGTCTAGTGTATCTGTCACATTATATATTTTTAATGTGACTAAGCATACTAAACCCATACTATACATTGTGCAAGATCTGTTTGGATGACTACCACTATTAGTCAATAATCCAACCATCAAGAAGCGGTTCTTGCTTGCTTGCTGTGTTCTGGTGTAAAGACAAATTAAAACTATTGACAGCATAACATTACTGGCACATAAGGTACATCTTACATACATCTTAGCTCTGGGTAAGCATCTGCAATACTTTGGAGTTGCTTATTTGCCATCAGATAATCTACTTGCAATAGACCAAGCAGATCAACCTTTTTCATAAAAAGTTTGTTAAAAGACGAATATTATATACTTACGACTGAATTAGCAGTTTAAAATCATAGAGGTCTCTCAGTTTTTTGCAACAATCTAGACATATTTGGTTAGTTATTCCATCATCACTAACAATCTGAAAGCAAAAGCCCCGGCAGTGTTTGGTAACATTCATTAATGGTAATAGATCCTAGATAACTATTAACACAAACAATAAAGTAAAAATGGTCTTAAAATGCGGAACATTTATATTGTTGTACATTCACACTCATGCACACACACACAAAATCATTTCTGCTTCACTCATTTTGATTAGCGAATAGGACTCGTGTATGTTTTCTATATGTAGTAAATCCATACCATATCTGTTTTTATCATCACAAAAATGAATGCTCTAGTTTGTTACGTATTTTCTGTGGTAACCTATAATTCGCCATGTAACTTTTGTCTAAGTGTGCAACTACTGTATTTTAACTAAGGCTGGTTGGTTTCCTAAATAATAAATAAATTTAGAGGTAAATAATAATAAAACTACAGGTTACCTTCACGCTCGCTACATAAGTTATCATATCAGCGTATGTAGTGGGAACGCTATGATCACTTGGTTCAAATATAGACCATGCATTTTTCCTGATTTCTAAGCAAATTCTACATTGTGCCATCGTTTCGGACTGTCTATTTTCAATATAAAGTGGATGCGATTTATTTGTCGCTACACAGGAAAACAGACCCGTGTTGTAACGATTCCGATTAGGTACATATTTTTATTGTAACAATTATTTCATAGCACAGAAAGTTAAAATTGCATTAAAATTACTTTTTTATTAACACAATCAATTCAAATTTAGGAAAAAGTGGCTCCATCCACAAATACAAATAATGTTTTGTACACACTCCTCAATCGAATGTCAATCACATGTCAATGTCGCAGACCGAAAACAGCTGACAAGTGAAACTGACAGCTCACAATCCGTTAAATTAAAATTATTCAAGACACTGTATTTAAAGCTAAAATTTATGTTCTGGGGTTACAGATGGAGGCAGGATACTGGATCAACATACACGGAGGCAGATAGTAAATTCCATTACGTTCATACGATATACGCAGTCGTAGCTTGCATGACAGTACCATGCTGCCTCAATATCCCACGGAAGTTACCAAGCCATATTCTACAAAAAAAGAAAAAACTATCCCACGGAGAATAAAAAACTCCGTGTGAAGGCAGCTTTACGTAACTACATCCCTGTCGCGGCAAAAAAGATTCAAACCAGACTTCAGAGATCTGATGGGTGCGCATTCCTATCAGTTAGTTGAATAACTTTTAACGCTTCTCTGTTATATCAGTGTCCAACGCTCTTGAAAATTCATATTTTTATGCTAAGACGGTAGTTCGCCATTTGCAATATAAACGATCAAGATCTACGCATAAATTTATTGGTTCATGCATCAAGTAAACATTTTAAAATCAAATTGGAAACAAATCTTATTAATTTTAAGTAATTAGGTATACGTTTCAACGTGAACGGCTGCGTATTCGCAAAGGGCGCTGGCGAGCGCGGTCTCGGCGTCTGGGCATGCGACGACGCAAGTGGCACGGTCTGCTCCTGCGCAGTTCCGACGAACTCCCGCATTTGACCATCCCGGACGCATGGCGCAGCCGATATCTGCCACTCTCGTTCTGTATCAGTCCCCGTCTATTGTAGCTCTTCAGAGCCCTGCATTACAAGTTTTACTCATAGTTAAAATATTATTATAACTCATTATGGTTTTCCGGTGTTCCTTTCAGAAGCTACTTTGGTCCAACAGGGCTCCAATCTATTTTGCAGAAGCCTTTGAAAACTTTTTATATTTGTAGCCTAAGCTTGACCTTTATTCTGCGGAACCCGAAAATTACCTACCTACTCAGTTGAATAGTGCTCTGCTGTCGAAACTTTTTTTAGCAAATCTCATATCGTTCATATCGTACTCCTCTATCAATATATTTCGTTTATACACAACGTTCGGTAGGGGCCAGGAGAGCGGGTTGGTTAAATTTGAACCTGTTTCTATTTATAGAAGTTGTGCTAGCTTGCTCGGCAATTAAAATAACCTGACCATTGTTCAGTTACGTTGTCCTGCACAGAAAATGTCGATCCCATTAAAGGAAATCGGAATAATCCCGTTATTGTTTAGTTTTTACGGCTAAGTTGCCTTCTTTGGGCTCAATGTAGTACCCACGTACTAAAGTATTAATTACTTCTCGCACTCACTAACTGTTACGGACCACTAGCATACAGCATTTTCATGAACTGTACGCAAACAAGTACCTACTAGTTTACTACGTCGCACTCACCTGCTAACTTTACGACCAAGATTTCGATCTGTAATGTTGTATTCAGTTTTGATAAACTTAACGATTGTTCTCGTCGTCCAGCCTGTATTTTTCATTAGTTTCTTCAGTGCCGATAAAACGATTTCGCCGGTGTTGATACGCGCACTTGTCCTCTTTTTCTTTGCCATTACTAATGGTTATTTCTGCAGAAAGTATTGTCACTAACTACAATCCCTTAAATTTATTTTGTAGTTTAAGTTTGAAATTTTGGTTCTTAATGAATTATGTACATATTATCAGTGTAAAGAATCATATAAAAACAAGAGATTGTAATGCTCTGTTTCTGACAAACAACTGACTTTGAAGTTTCCGCTGTTCGTGACGTTTAATAATCTTAAAGCTTATTTTTATTTTTTTTACTCAGATAAAATAATTATTAGTATCTGGGGCACGGCAAGGTGGGTGCCGTGTAGGCTAGTTAAAATTAAAATAGTTCCTTTACTGCACAGGGTAGGAGTACCTACTGTGTCTGGTTCAGCTACTCATCAAGAGATAGCGTCACCAAACATTCGTAATTTTTGGCGATGTCTCCAACACATAAAAAAACTACAGCAGACACTCAGCAGAGAACAGCTCCAATATATAATGGCGGTGTTTACAGGTCACTTCGGAACTAAATATCTATTAGCAAAGATGGGACTACAGGACAATAACAATACAATACAATACAATACAAATACTCTTTCTTTATTGAAAACCACAAATCAGTACGACATAACGACAATGATTGTAGAATATGTGGCGAAGAGGTTAAAACAATGGAACACATTATGTGCGAATGTGATCCCCTCGCCAGACTAAGAATGAAACTCTTCGGCGTCGGATACCCTGAACCAGGAGATTTCAAGACACTACCACTGCGCCCAATCATCCAATTCATGAATGAGGTGGTAAAAGCGATGGAATAGTGCGAAGGAGGGGGTAATTACACAAAAGATTCACGAATGGGTCGAAGTGTATACGTAGGGACCCATAGATTAAGATAAGATAGGTTTAGGTTTAGAGATTATTTATTCTCATTAAGAATCTTACAATTCACTTATTATGAGAACTTAAAATTAAATATGTTTGTAACGAGCGTATATAAGTACTAATAACATAGAAAGAGGGTAAATTTATATAATGTTCGACAAAGTTTTGTGGGTATACTATAATCAACAGCACGGGTTTGATTCATGCGCCCGCGCCGAATTGCGAAACAAAATAACAACGATCACAGAGTTACGCGGACTGGAAGTGGCATAGCGTAGTTGTTATTTTAATGTGTTTTAGGGCTTGACTTTTACTATAATACTAGTGTGTATTTTAAAATTATTACCTTTATTTGTTTATTTATTGTTTTAATGTTTTTTTTTTTTTTTTTTTTTTTTTTCATAATTGTTTTCCCGTAAGGGATAAAATAAATACGTGACCAATTTATGTATGGTTTTATAGTATTATGTTTATTAATTATTTATCTGGATTTGGTTTGGGTATTTATTTATGTTCATCTAAGTTTGTATTAGTAACATATTGCTTAAGCAGTTTTTTATAGCGATATATTGACTTAGTATCTTTAATATGTCTGGGGAGTTTGTTGTACAGCTGGGCGCCCTCATACAACACACATCTTTTGCCGTATTTTGTTCGGGGTGGACGCAATATCAGATCATTCGCATTTCTAAGCCGAATTTTTTGTTTAGTATTTTTTTTTGTAAATTTTATTTGTGTATGAATTTTTTTATATAACACTGCGAATTAAAATGCAGGTGTTGTATGTATACGATTGTATTATATTCAATAACTTTGTTTCTTGGTATATTTTGTGAGAGGAAGTAAGATAGTTGTATTGAAACAGTGTTTTTATTAGTTTATTTTGAGCTATTTGTAAAGGTTTGAGGTTACTCTTGGCAGCTGTACCCCAAACTTCGATAAGGTAGTCTAGATGAGGCTTTACTAGCGCGTTATAGATAGTGTACCGCACTTGTTGGGGAAGAAATCTAGCAATACCACGGAGTGCTCCTGTTAAAGAGGTTAGTTTCTTTATGATTTTTTCTATATGTGGTTTCCAATTAATATTTTTATCCAGAATAAGTCCGAGGTATTTTTCTTTGTCTACTCGCTGAATTACCCGATCATTTATACTTAAAGGATTATACTCTGTTATTTTTTTATTTTTTGCCAAAAATATAATGTAATTAGTTTTGTCTGTGTTAATCGTGAGTAAGTTACTTCGGAACCATTCATTTAGAAGGTTAAGGTCACCTTGTGCTTCCATTATAACATCCTTAATTGTGCTACCAAAGTAAAATAGACTTGTATCGTCTGCGTAAAGTGTAATATCGCCTCTTAGACCCACCTGGTATATATTGTTTATGTAAATAAGAAATAATAGAGGCCCCAGGATGGATCCTTGAGGGACACCGCATGTGAGTTGTTTTGGGCTACTTTCATGGTCACCAATTTTCACGATTTGATAGCGATTGCATAAATAAGACTTGAACATTTTTTGAGCAGTTTTTTTAATACCTATATCCCTTAGTTTGTTTAGTAGTAATTCGTGACTTATTGTATCGAACGCTTTCTTGAGGTCTATGAAAACTCCGAGCCCTATTTGTTTTTGATCTATGTTTACTTTCACTTTGGTAACAAGATCCATGGTAGCAGAAAGAGTATTTGATTTACTTCTAAAGCCGTATTGTTTTTCATATAAAAAATTTATGGAATCCAAGTATGCTATAAGACGGTTATAAATTACTTTTTCGTAAATTTTGGAAATTTCTGGGAGTACCGAAATTGGTCTATGGTTTCCTGGGTCAGATTTGTTTCCCGATTTATAGATAGGCATGACTTTTGCAGTTTTTAGACTAGCGGGAAAGGATCCTTCTTTCAAACTTTTATTTATACATTCGACAAGCTCATCAATGATCAGATTAGATAGATGTACCTTCAAATTTTCATTCTAAGATACCTTCAGGTAAATATGCCAGTGATATACGAACAGACGGATAGCATAAAGCTGTAATGATTCCGTTTTTGCCATTTTGGCTACGCGTCGCCCCAAAAAGTAGGCAGGTAGGTACGGAAACGACAGGAAATGACCGACATCGGGATTTCTTGGTCAACTTTAATTTAAGTAGGTAGGTACCTCCTTATAAATAGTAACGATTATTTGATTAACAACTCACGAAACGCAGTCAAACGTTCTCGTTTCCTTGAAGTCGGTAATAGATATTCCAAAAATGCAATCTGGCTAATAAATCTGAAATAAGTCAAAATATTTATTCTTCTCGATTTATACCAAACAGTCTACCTGCTCTGCGTTACAATAAATAAAGCGTCGGTCTGAACACTAACTCTTGCATTTTAATGACGTAGATAGGAAACAAGAACTTGTTTATTTGCTCAAGATTTGCAACCAGGCGCTTCATTTGGCGTATACATAATGTAAGAGCTGTAAATCGTTAATCGCTCTACTGTGAATATTACTATCTAAGACTAGCCGCTTTTGTTCTTTTAGTCAAATTGAATGATATTTTTATAGAACTTAAAGGGCTGTTGTTGGTAAGGGTTACGATTTGTATAAATTATGTGAGCGATACACGCGCGGGGCAGTGCGACAGCAGTTAATTTGAACAACGTCATCACACACAGTATAAAAGAAAAACGCTTGCACATCGTCATAGATAGGTGCTCTGAATAAAATATATATACTGAAAAATCTAAAATAAAAGGAATGTGAGAATGTGACTGCAGACATCTTTAGTGCGAATTTATTTAATTAAATTCCACGTCATCTCATAGGTAGCAAGATTAGCTCATAAGTTAGGTTAGTAAACTAGGTAAACTCAAAAGTTACCTATCCACATTAGGATAAAAGTTTGAGTAGGATGCAGTCATTCATTACCTACCTAGTCATCTAGAAAGAACTAAATGGTATCCGAGAAACTATCTTTGAATGAACTCCAAAGTAAAATGTATTGCGGAGCGGAACCTTTAAAAAATTAATTATGAATTGCTTGTCAAAACCTGAAATTTCAAAAAACTTGTCAAGCAAGCCTGCGACTCAAAGGAAGCCTACACAAAATTGATTGCGAAAAGATCCCGCATGATTTGATTGGTTTCACAATCAATGAAACCGTTAGTTTAAGTATCTACCTACCTACTTAGTCAATTTAGTCAAGGTATGCATTTACATAGGTTAAGATTACAAAGGAAGGGCGGGCGGCTACGCAGGGCGCGCTTTGGCTGGGTGACCGGGCGGCCGGGCGGCGGGCGCGGGAGGCGGAGCATGGCGAGGGCGCGCGGCCGGCCGGCGCAGTGTCGCACGCGCACGCGCCGCCCGCGGCCGCTCCTCGCTCTCCGCGCTACGCCGCCGCTCCCCGCTCTGCCGCACCACGCGTCCGCTGGGCGCGTCGCGCGGGCCGCGGGCCAGGCCCGCGAGCCTGCTGCTGCTGGCCACTTGGCTGGCGGTGGTCGCCGCTGAACTGGCTTGCCCGCAGGAGGCGCCGACGCAGCCACCGTGCGCCTCGTGCCGCTCGTACGAGAACGCACGCGAGCACAGCCTGCGCGTGATCCGAGAGAGCCTGCTGGCCAAGCTCGGGTTCACGCAGGCGCCCAACACCACGGGCCGCGAGCTGCCGCGCGTGCCGCCCGACCTCATGGAGCGCTTCGAGCGGCGCGCGCCCGCCGGCGAGCAGGCCGACGCGCCCGCGCCGCCGCGCACCTTCGTCACGCACACGGAACAGGACGACTTCCTCGCCCGCACCGACAATGTTCTCGTATTTGCCCGTTAGTATACCTACTATACCACAAGAATCTAGAATTTCTAATCAGTTAAGCGATGTCTATCATGTAGAGCTAAGTTCAATGCCCCCCAGGCCTAGCTCGTATGAATGTAATAATTAATGTTCTCCAAGTACTCGGCCATTATGTTTCTAAAATTCGCACTGTAATATCTCGATTGGCGGCACATTTAGTTCTCGTTGAGTTGATTCGCGTCTCGTCTCAGTCACGAACCCTTTCGTCCAAGGGATGTCAGTCATCGCTTCCACGTGCTGTCGTCTGCTTTGGTCAGCAAAGTTCATTGACAGGCACGTGTGCCTTAAGAGCCGGTAAGGCAGTTCGTGGACGCCACACGCATCGCAAATTTTAATTAGCTGATGAATTGCTTCGATGCAAACGATTGTTCGTGTGTAGGTATGAGACCACGTTAAGGTTACTATCGCAATCGCATTCGTCTGGTGGACAGTACCTGAATAATAATCTGCAACGGTTAGTGTTCGCGTTATGTTAAACAGCCTAAGCACCTAGTCGACAAAACGCTCACATATTTACGAGTACTCCGAGTAAAAATGTTAATTTATATAAAATTATTAAATGGTCGCGTACCTACCTTTAAAATTTAACTTAAATGGACTGTAATAAATAAAGATGCTACACCGGGTTCATGACGGGTTCTACCTATTATGCTTCTGTCTGATTCGTCAGCAAAAATCTCAGATTGTCGGATGGCGATTAAAATTATTTCTATAAAAAGCAAGTGCTGCAACACAACTATCCGGCTATAAAATTGGTCACCTTATAAGTATGATGCTATTTTTAAATGATATCTCCAAAACTTATATCCAAAAACCAGATAGAAGTAGCAGAAAATAGTTACGAATTAGCATTTGTAGAGCCGAATTAACGGAACCCTATAAAAGAGGCTATCAAAGTTCAGACAGGACTGTAATCTGGTGCCGTGAGCTAGGGGCTTCGACCGTTGATAATAACAACAAGTCTATAACTGCGACAGTGCGAACAACTGTCCAGTCATTAGACAATGTTAGCACAAAAAATAGTTAAAAGGAACACTTGTAGCAATTAGTGCCCGTCTCGCCAGTGAACTCACTGTAGGCACTAAGATAAAACAATCACTATCCAACAATACTAGCTGTGTGTGTACGGTACATCTGATTCGGATTTAGGCTGCCTACGGGGTGCTAATTTGTGAGATAACGTGGCAAGCTGTGATTGTCCGAGAGCATTTCGGGTTCGGGGTTCGGTGAAAGATAACTCGGTAATATGCCGACACCGAGGATGCATAAACTTAATTTGCGACGCACAAGCTTTATGTACCGCACTGACAAATCGAGCAAGTGTCAGATACTTACATGATTTATTAATAGTTGATGTTTACTAAAGTGCTATTACGACCGCATGTTCTGCTAAACGTATGTTGATTTTAACCAGTTGCCAGATCCCTGACATTTTGTTTATCTGACCACCAGTTTGATTTAAATTACTTTTAACTCTATAAACATTAAAATTAAACCAATCGCCATGCCGTGCAATGCCTACAATTCATACATTCAGAGACCTCTCCTTTAGAATCTTAATCGCGTGAGTTAATAAGTAAGTAGACATTCCCACAAATATGTCTTTATCGAATTGTATTTTTAGCATTATCAAAGTCGATAGAGTAATAATATTATTCACACTTGTCGAGGCGTAATGAGAAGGTGCATTGCAGATAATTATTAGCTGCACTCGTCCAGTTAATGTGTTAGCGCTACAATTAAGTTAATGTACCTACTGTGTTGATGTTTATGGTACGTAATTTCTTCGCGTGATATACATTCAGTTCCTTATACGTATTTAGATCATGCCATCACTATCTCAAATTGTTTAATCGTTCCTTGCTTCTCGTAGGAAAAGATAACTAAGCAGTATTGACCATATTCGTTGATACGTACTCTGGTATTTTATTTTATTACAGTCTTTCTCTGCTATTTAGTCTGGTTACTTGAATATTTTATACTTATGTGGTCGTATTCTGAAGTAGCTTTGTTGATGGTACAAAAATATCTATGTATTTTATTACTTGGAGGTCGTTAATTAAATTGTTTCATTACTGTTGTCATCTTAGTTAATCTTGATAGCTAAGGAAGTTTACATCACTACTTAACTTTTTGTAGAGCATTTAGGTGCAATTGTTACATTGTATAGGTACTTACGTGTTGCGTTGACTCAAATAGTAATGTACTTACCTCTTTATGCGGTCGTTGCAGTTGTTTACAAGGCCGAGGTGGCTAAGGGTCACGAGTACCGACGGTACCGACACCTCGTGAGAGTTGGGATGAACAATTATATAGAATAAACTGCTGCATACTCGCTTAAGGTGGTAACATTTGCAGGAATTTGGGGCAGGGCCCCGATTTTTGAAAGCACGTGTGAGATTACCACTCGAAAGTGGTGAAACATTATGCTGAATTTGAAATACGAGCAGCATGGCAGACAATCACAGGTCTCATTAATATTGTGAACTAGTCAAAACTTTGATTAGAGCTGTAGTTTTGGAGATATAAGCTGATTTATACCACTTTCGAGTAGTACTTTCGAGTTATTCAATATATTTACTAACTTTTGACTTGAATGAACCTTTTTGGTATGCGAAAGTTAAGGATAAGCTCTACTTTTAATTTTTAAAATAAACCTATTCACAAGTAGAGCACATCGAACATTCCTATTTTCTTAACTTTTGCTTGCAAAGAAAAGTAGATACAAAATTGAGTTATGTCTGATCTCCACATCGTCTGACATGTAAAGCCCAGTTGACATCATGCAAGTAATTTCATGCCTGAAGAATTACATTTCGGCATTCGATTGGTCCTACAACTCGTTATTAGCTTTTAGTCGCATAATTCCGTTGCGCGAAATTATTTGTGTAGTGTAAGTGTAAGTAAAGTAGGGTTAAGAAAGAAAGGAAGTCTAAAAGGATGGATGGCTGAAGATGCAATTTTAGCAGTCGAGCTGACGAGTGCGTGGCCGCCACTACAAAACTCGTTGCTTTACTGTTTCATAAAATTGTCTATTTGCGAGATTTTTGGTTCAGTGGGTATATTTTTAAATGAAATCAATTGACTTGTTTATTTATAAAAGTCAATCATGATAGGTGTTCGGAGTACATTTGCTTTAAAAAATTAATGCTATTAAAATGTAACTAGCTAAGTGAAATGAGCAAAGTAAGTACGGCCAGTACCCAACCGTTTCATGAAAATGACATTCTGTGCTATTAATAGTCAGTTACCTCATTGCTTTAGTGTACTATTCGGAATTGTCAACGTCTAAAAAAATCATTAGTAATTTGTTTTGTTTATTAATGTAATTAAGCACAACAATGTATTGTTCGTATCAGGTCAAGCACGTCGAAGCACTGAGAAGACAGTGGGTAGACAGTTGCTACGCACGTTTCAAATTGGAGCCATGACCTAGCGCTCCACTTCGGTTGGGTGTAATCTGGGCAAAATCTGTTAAGGGGCTACATGGGCTGCGCATGCCCGTTTTAAACCTGAAATATCCGGTTTCATATTAGAAATAAAAATATTTATATTCAAATTCGTGATTATAGAATGCCTTTATTTAAAAAAAGTGACGAACCTGTAATAGTGAAATTAATGTTTTGTCGTCTGGCAAAAGCAAATGTCAAAGTGACAGACAAAGACAAATAACTTAAGTTAAAATAAAAAAAAATAGTACTTTAATTAGTTTGTGACACAAAACATTTTTTGAGCGCATTCGGTCAAGCTGTCTAGACACACAGTTTAATATATAGCGCTATCTCGCTCGGGTGAATAAATTCCGCCCTCAAAAATCGTCACCTTAAGTGCGTCTTCTGTGTATGTGTGATGTAGTAAAGTCCGGACACGGGCAAGGATACCAATCAAGGTGGCGCGCAGCAGCGCGAGTAGGCGGCTGCGCCGACTCTGCGATCAGCTGACGCTCCTGCCCTGTGTCCTCATACTCGTACCTCGCCGTGCAAATACGTTCCGCCTCCGTTTCACTGAGTGACCTAATTCCGGACACATTACCTAATACTTACGCTACGAAGGTCGTAGCATCGTTATTTAATTTTTGGACCGCAGCAATGAGAGGACTAGGCCTACTGGGGAGACCTCTTTAAAAAAAACGCACCTTCGGTTCTTACCTCATAGGTGGTGTGGAAAAGGGACCGATTTCGATGAATCATTACATCATTGTTTAAATGTACAGACACGCCACGTAACATTCGTTGATATGGACATAGAGCACGTGTCATGCTTAATGTATAGGCAACCAATTTTGTTCCTGGACCACCATAGAACCTTTTAATATCATATAAATTATATTTATTTATCACAATCACTTATCGAACCACGTAAAATTTAATTACGAATTAGTTCTTTGATGACCTAAGAATCAAATACGTCAGCTATACCTAAATAGATAGATGTAGGTATACAATACAGGTAATTCCAATTCGGAGGTATGGTGTGACAGTGTCCTTCCATACTGGTCTGGAAGCAAAGACAAAACATAGCATGCACCAGTTGCTTCTCTTTCCGCGCAGATGGTAAAAGCCCCTCGAGAGAACGGGCAAAAATCTTAGGGATCATGTTATAGGCGATGCGGCTAGTACTCTATCACTATTTTGATTCCCCATTTCCACCTATATGCCCACAATCATGTTAAACGTGGCCTTTAGGTCTTGTTACCTTAGGCTCTGTCTACCCCGTAAGGGATATATACGTGATTTGTGTATGTATGTATTTCCCCAAAATAAGAATAGGCGAAAAACTATAGGTACCTATTTGACAGTGACAAATCACTGAAACGGGCTATTATATGTGTATGATGTATGGATAATGGGTATAGTATAGTATAATAGTCATATAGTAAGGAAGATAAATGTGGTGACGTGACAGTTATGGTCCGCCTGTCTGTCCGTATGTCTCTGATTAGGAAACTATTCCAATGAAATGAAAAAGAAGTTGAATTGTCTATTGCTGATTTGATTAAGGAACCATCGGTCTGTGGAGCGGCTTAGCTCAAAAACTTAACACGAGAAAGCTGTAATTTGGTATACACGCGTATGTGTGGATTATTTGGATATACTACATATTAATTACTCCGGCAGTAAATTTTTTTTTTGTGCAATTTTTTTAATGGTAGTACACTCCTCCGCTCGTGAACCGGCAATGATTTTTGTCTGTATAATCTAAGCTTTCATTCGATCATTGTAAAAATGTTGCAAAATGTAAAGTATAAAAATATATTTTTATGTTAATGACAAATTATAAAAATAATTGAATAGAGAAAGTTTTGCAAACTCTATGTAGGTAACGTGTGACTGCAAAAGGGCTTATTAATTGTAAAGATTGCGAATAGGTATGTTTATGTTTTTATACTATTAAAATAAATGGTTTATAAGTTATTTCACAAAGTTTACGATAAGTATATTTATGTGGGACTAAATTACAAGAAAAAGCTTATTTAATCGCTGAAAAATATTTTTTCCATCCACTATCACTACATAGTATAAAACAAAGTCGCTTTTTCTGTCCCCAAATCCGTATGTATGCTTATACAGTAGAATCCGTTTATTATGACTCCGCCTATATTGACCAGCCGGTTATTATGACGTAATTGCACTACGAAGTTTGGTTTTCATATAAAATTCTTTATAATAAAGTCGGATATAATGACTTCCCTTACAGTGACATACCGCTTATTATGACCCATTTTTAATAAATTATGTCCGGTTATAATGACCGACATGATTCTTTACACCTTCGGTATTGTTCGTTGATTCCCGACGACGTTCGGCACGTGGCTTTTTTTTGTTTTGATTCTCAGTGAGTAATTGACGGTTGAAGGTCACGCATTGTTTTTCGTTTGTTACTGTGAAAAAAATGTCATCTCAACGACGTAAAGCATTTACAATTGAGGAGAAAGGTGCAATAATATGCAGATTAGAAAATGGAGAATCTAACTCATGTCTCGCAAAGGAATTTGGCGTGGGTCATTCGACAATCTCAATGATTTTTAAAAACAAGAACCGCATTAAGGAATTGTTCAATTCAAATGTTTTGAAACCGAAAATACTTAAATACATACATATTTACATAAAAAAAGTTTTTCATTTCACATAACGCTTTATATGACGTCCGCTTATTATGACGTGTTTGTCCATTCCCTTCGAAGTCATAATAAACGGATTCTACTGTATCTTAAAAACTACACAACGGATTTTGATGCGGTTTTTTTTAATAGATAGAGTGATTCAAGAGGAAGGTTTATAATGTATAATACATGCATGATATACCGTGCGAAGCCGGGCCGGGTCGCTAGTTACATAATAAAGTATCAAAGTCTACCGCAGCTCGCAGACTGAATCAAACTAAACAACTAACCATCTTACATACCTACGTCACCTCATTCTTCAAATCGAATATTCCTCGTCTCACTCGTAGTATCGTCCGTCTCATTTACACCCTCTTACGTTCCATTCCACATTTGTTATATTAAATTACATTTTTTTTAAACAAAGTGCGCATTTGTCATTTTTGATCATGGTCTCACTTTTCATACATTAATTATTCTATAATAGCTTTTGCCCGCGAGTTTGTTCGCGTAGACTATTTACTGGTTTCAGCAATTAACTAGGCTATACACGATTTCCCGGTATAAAATATCCGAAGTAGACAAAAAGTATACTCCTCGTCATAGTTTATTGGATATTAGGACGAAGCGAGGTCAATATATCAAGTACATAATATATGAATACGAATAATAAAAACTTTGCGCGTGGTTGTGATGCAACTCTGACAGAGCCTAAGCTTTTTTTTATGGCGTGGAAAATGCGCCTTATACATCCGCCCAGTACAGGGTAACCGGGGGTATGTAGGGCTATCACGCGGCACTAATAACCATACGGATTCCCTATTCGGTCGTTTGTGAGGCGTTACGCACACAACGCTGATGATCTATTTTTCATCTCTATGTTTTTTATTGTTATACCTTGTTTATTTTCTATAAAATTGTGTATATTATCTTATATTTGTGTGTCTTGCCAAAAGGAATAAATGTCTTCTTTCTTTCTTTCTTTCTTTCTTTCTTTACGGAAGCAGTTGGTGACACCGCGACCACGACGACCCCGGGATGGGGTTCCCTTTTGGATGCACCTGTGCAATGCAGGTTTGGGAATTCAAGCCCTCTTGCTGCTTGGATTTTATAGTGTTACAAAATAGCTGCGTATATTAATAGCCTAATTATCAATTAAAATTTTTAATTATTATGTATTGTACGGATTTTTAGGGTTCCGTACCTCAAAAGGAAAAAACGGAACCCTTATAGGATCACTTTGTTGTCCGTCTGTCTGTCCGTCCGTCCGTCTGTCAAGACCCTTTTTCTCAGGAACGCGTGGAGGTATGAAGCTGAAATTTATATCAATTACTCAGGTCTACTGTCCCTTGAAGCTGTGAAAAAATCAAACTTCTAAGCCAACGCAATCAAAAGATACAGCCGTTTATGCCGCAAATTTCCGCAAATTTTCAACTCTCAAGGGAATCAAAACCTACAAGGTAGTTCCCGTGAACGCAGAATCTTGAAATTTGGTATGAAGGTAGGTCTTATAGCACAGATTAAAGAATAATTGCGAAAACCGTAAATGTGTATGTATGTCTGTATATAGCAGTGACCAATATAAAGTAACCCCACACTGCGTACATTTTGCTTTGGAACAGGGCTCTGCTTACACTGGTTTTAGATATTTATAGATAATGATACGGAACCCTCGGTGCGCGAGTCCGACTCGCACTTGACCGGTTTTTTTATTGTTTCATACAAAATTATAATTACCATTACCATCCAAAAATGATCATTCTTGCATTAGATATTATAGGTACTGTAATTGGGATTGTCTAAAAAAAAAATACCTATCCTTTTTATATTTTTTTTGTGTAGAATAGTCAATTATAAGAAACTAATTTCAATATTTTCTCATATAACTCGGTATTTTTTTCACTATTAATTATTGAAAGTATTTTGGTTGATGACGTCAGAGTTTCCATTGCCGGTATCACACATCTGCTTATTGGATAAATTGGTCATAAAACGTATGTGAAGCGCCGCCATTAACGTCTTTTCTATCTGTGGTGAAGTTGGCAAACTGTCATCAGTATCAATGTCAACATGATTCAACAATAACACAGGAACATTCACGCGATCTTCTCCTATGAATTTTATATTTTCACAACCGTTACACATACCATAACATTCTGCGCGAAGCAGAAAGGTCCATAAACACATACCAGGTATGATCGAGACAAAACAGGACCCGGAAATAAGTCAGTAAACTCAGTAGGCGAAAGTAAACTGAAAACGTAATATTTTCGCTCTTCATTAAAATATTTAGCGGAAAATCTTTCATGTGAGCGAAGCACATCGCTGTGTGGTTACACTCTTGCCTAATTATCTACCGAAAGTGCTTCTAAATCTAAACTATAATACAACAATATGAAAGTAAACGGTGGAAAAAACAAGAATGACAGTAACAAGATTGCCCATTTGCTTGTCATCTGTCATAAGATGAATGAAATGTCAGATTGCGGGTCCAAATTGAACTCCGTAGTATAATCCACGCGTAAATAGCATAGAATTTGTAACCTTTGCAAATAAAGTACATTTTGGACCGTCTACATCATGTCTGGGAATGTCAAATGAAGGTCATTGCTTATTTTTCATGTAATAAATTCATTATAGTAAAATAAAATAAAGTAAATACAGAAAACGATTTAAAAAGCATTTATCTCGAAATGGTTTTCGATTTACTATACATTGTAAAAAAATAGACAATCCCAATTAATTAAGTATGCTTTGAACTAATTAACAACGATGCTAATAATCGATCCGAAAAATATCCGCATCGATTCATCCCTGTATAGAGGTTGTCTCCTCGTGGTCCCCGTCTTGAAAAACCAGCGGCCCACGTTCGAGGCGTCTACGGGAGCAGAACCCAACCTAACCTAATATAAGGTCAATACACCAAATCTATATAAATAAAAATGAATTGCTGTTCGTTAGTCTCGCTAAAACTCGAGAACGGCTGAACCGATTTGCCTAGTTTTAATCTTGAAATATTCGTGGAAGCCCAGGGAAGGTTTAAACGGTGAAAAAATTCTGAAATTTAGAAGAAGAAAAAAAACTGGGGCGAAGCCGCGGGCAACAGCTAGTATGAAATGAAAATGAGAAACTTACTGTAAGCACAAAATGAAACGTCTGCCAACTCGCTAAAATGAAATATATAAGTATAGGTACCCATAAAACAACAAAGTAAACGGCTGCACGTTTTTATTAACCGACTTCAAAATAAAGAGGAGGTTCTATGTTCGACTGTATGTATTTTTTTTATGTATGTTCACTGATGACTTCGTTAATTGTGGACCGATTTTCAAAATTATTCTTTTTTTTTGAAAGAATATAGCTCCAAGGTGCTCCCATTGTCATCAAATCGGGATCTGATGATGGGATCATGGAGAAATCGAGGGCAACCCTCAAATTTTGTAAGCACACCTATAGCGATTTTGACATTTTTGACACCAAATCAAGTATTTAAATTTAGAAAGTATAATTTGGTGGACTGGACCTGGTGAAGAAGATCGCTGATGGCCAACGGAACTCGTCAAAGCTAAGTAGGTAATGCTCGCGCGGCTATAAGTGATCTCGGTTCAGTGGCGTAGCTACCTAGGGACTAGGCGGGGCAGTGCCCCGGGGCCCTCAAGCTCACAGGGCCCCTTGAATCCTTACCAGAAAATCTCGATCGAACTATTATTATTAAAACGTAATCAGTTTAAATAGTAGTGGGGCCCCATTTTTTTATTTGCACCAGGGCCCTTGGTTACCTAGCTACGCCACTGTCTCGGTTAATATACATAAGCGACTAAGAAGCAGAAGCTTTAAGTTGATGATTCCTTCGAACTGATCTGACGCTGAAGCTAGAAGGTAAGCAACGGAACTCTGTTATAAAACAATGTAACTAAGCCGTGTTTGAGCTTAATGGAATCGTTGTGACATGCATTTTGGCTACAACCACTAAAAAGTGAAAGTAAATAAACTTAAAAAAACCAAAGTTAAAAAATAAAAAGCGAAAAATAATCGGAATTCTTTATTTTTTAATTCAAAAGAAAAGAGTACGCATATAGTTCCAAGCCGAATAGGTACTATACAGGCAGGTTATGTTATGATGGGAGCGTGGGTTGTAGCGCGGGCTGAGGCATCGACTTGTTAAGTAAAATGATATTGTTGTAACTATATAGGTTTATATTTAGAATATTATTGAGTATAGGTGGGGTGGTAGTTTATTGAGTTTGTTTTGTTTAGTAGTAGTCTTTGAGTTAATTGATTATAAATGGATGAACGAAAAGTTGCGTACCTACTCTTTTCTTTTGAATAAAGAATCCCAGGGGAATTTTGCAAAATATAGCAATCAGTTTTCAGATATCATAATTAGGTACTACTTGGTATGCCAAGTTTACAGACTCTAGTAATAATAGTTACGGAGATAGGACCATTTCAAAGTAAGAATATAAATCCCTTTTCCTAACCCGCGGCAATTTCGGAAAGTCCTGAAATTATTTTTTATGGTGAGTTTAACCTTTTTTGAATAAAACCGGAGTGAGTTTTTAGACATGACTCTGTCAAAATAAAATGTAATTTAGATCAAAAGCACTAAGGAGTATTGATATCAACTTCGAAGCAAATCACCCCCAAAACAACTTTAACCCCTTTCCCGTTAGGGGATGAATTTCAAGAAAATACGAACCACGTGCTCCATCAAAAGCAATTCTGTTTATGCAAGAATATTTATGCAAAATTCGAAGTAGATCGGACCAAGGAATCACATCGTCCCACACATTTTGCCCCCCTTTTTCACTCCCTTAGAAGTAAATTTCGGAAATCCTCACTTATCACATGTCTACGTCATATAAAGAACACACCCTCCAAGTTTCAGGTCTCTAAGATCAGCGGTTTAGGCTGTGCGTCAGTCAGTCCGTCAGTCAATCCGTCAGTCAGTCACTCAAGACATTTTATATGTATTTTAACTGAAACAATTATAATTATACCTATCTGAAAACAAGCAGCTGGCTGATATAATACTTATATAGAAGTGCAAAATTTAATATCTGTCCCAATGGATCTGAAAAAAAAAATAAGAGTGACAAGTTCAGATTGCGAGTTGACTCGTATGTAAATCTGGACATTAATGAAACAGACGATTACTATATAATTTATTTCTAGTTTTACATGACGTTGAAGGAAACTTTGACAACAATAGATATCTATTTCAATAAATTCAGAATAGGATATAGGCTACAGAAATTTTGGAATTTTTTGGAAAAAGGGGGTGAAAAGGGGGGTTAAAGTTTGTATGAAAAAATTAAATTAGATTGTTCTAGAATCATGAAACTCAGAATAAATACTTAGTAATAAAAATAAGGAAATACCTGTTTTAGCATTTTTTTTTAATCTCACCCAGAGGCGCAAAAAAGAGGGTTTTGTGTTTAAAATTAATTAACTTCATACACCTATACAATAAAAACCAATGAAGTGTAACCTTTTAAAATTGCTAAATAATACTTCCAATTTAATACAGGCAAACATAATTTCTCAGTTTTCTTGAAATTTAATTTTTGAGGTGATTACGCACAAAATAGCGGAACTCAAGAAAATCAGCTTTCCTCGGTATAAGTAGTTGGTAATAATTACAAACAAAATAATACTACGGAGAAAATAGATAGATACGAATGTACATAAGACAAAGCCGGAAAACTGTGTCAATTGTGAAAAAACATTAATAAAATAATTACATGCTGTACAGGTATTTTTCAACAAAGACATTTTCGTCAAACCTAAATCAACCTAAATTGGCGTCCTAAATTGTGTTCTTTACCTAACACCTAAAGTTCAATATGCAATACCGTTACTTTGTTTTTATTTATGTGCTATTATTCACAACGCGTTCGGTTTTTGAACGCACTCTTATTTGAAAACCTGATATATTATGAGGGCGGCGTGAAACTCTTGGCTGTATGCTCTTAATATCTTTGCCTAAAAAAATCAAAATCAAAAGGCGCGTTTACGTCTGCGCTACGAACATTTCAGAATTTTATTGTGAAAAAGTTTGTGCTTTTAGTATGAATCTGACAGCGAGCGAACCTTAACTGAATCGCATTACGACGTCATGGTATAAGGCTTCTGTAGGTAATTAATTTGTAGATAAAGATAATAAGTGTTAATAATCTGTAGCTACCTACTTAAACCAAGAAAATAAATAAAAAAAGCTTCTGCTAGAGTGCTTAAGCGCTTAGTAAATGAATTGTTAGTCGTAAGTTAAAAACAGGTAAACATTTATGTATTATTTGGTTAGAATAGATTTAATTTTTTTAATTAATCAGGGTACAAAGATCGTTAAAGTGAGCGCAGTATTCGCCAATAAGCGTCATAGTTTGGCGAAGTAACTAAAACTACTTAGCTTTTTTGGATAAATAAACTATAAACAAAACTGTAAATAAAACTATGTAAAATAAGGTATAAATAAATGTGATGAGGCATTAACCAGTTTACACCTGTTTTTTTTCAAGATTCCGTGTCACATATTATTATTTTCATGACGTAATTCTAAAAGTATAGTTTCGTGCACACTTTCAGTGGTTCACGTGACGAAGTTAATAGTCATAATAATAATAATTTTGAAATCGACAAAAGCCGTAAGTATCACAAGAACACACGCGGACGAAGTCGCGGGCAACAGCTAGTCGATTAATAAATTTAACGAGATAGGGAGTGGCAAAAAATAAATAGCCGTTGGCTTAGGGCGTGAGGGCATCAGTTAGTGGAATCGCGAGGGTGGTCGTATGTCTCATGCGGGCTCAGCTGCGCGCACGCAGAAATTTGCGATGCGGACGTTTTCCGCACTCGACGTATCCGTAGTCCGCATTACACGTCAGTGCAACGCAAGCAAGTGATACTGGCCACACACGATTAATTTCAACATTCTTCTTCAACATTAATCTCAACAATCTACCAGTGTTGTTACGCTGGTAGTAGGTACATGAGCGTTTATTACGGACTCGAAGTCAGATAATTCATTCCTTTCGTTAAGGATTAATACATACATACGTAAATCACGTCTTTATCCTTTACGAAGTAAACTGAGCCTAAGGTGACAAGACTTAAAGGCCACGTTTAGCATGATTGTGGGCGTATATAGGTGGAAAGGGGAATCAAAAAGGTTAAGGATTCATAAACTACTAATTAACATTTTTGGTTAATTACATGACAACACCTAAAATTGTATTTTTGTATTTATTTCAAACTATTCCTAATTTCCATGCTGGTCTGGGAGCAAAGGAAAAACGTTGAATGTACCAGTTGCTTCTCGTCCCGCGCAGATGGTAAAAGCCCATCATTCGAGGGAACGAGCGGAATTCTTAGGAATCATGTTATGCGGCTAGCAAGCCATCACTATTTTGATTCCTTTTTCCACCTATACGCCTACGATCATGCTAAACGTGGCCTTTAGGTTTTGTTACCACAGGCTCTGTCTACCTACCCCGTAACCCGTAAGGGATATATAGACGTGATTTGTGTATGTATTCCTATATTTTTCAGCTTATCAAAATTATTCAAACTAACCTCTTAGTTATATAAATGGAACTTTACTTATGGTATTTTTTGTATGTTTGTCTGTCTATATGCGTGTCAGCGAAACGATTTTTGTCGATAGCTTTACCTTTTTTCTGCAACCATGCACTACCTTACTTTTGCGCATGGCTAGACGCGTGGCAACTTCGTAAACTATAGGTGAACTAAATATGCATGGACCAGCAGTCAAATGTTATGTGACCACCCTAAGGTTGAAAATCCTTTTTGCGTGCCATAAAATATAATGTCGCAGCTATAAGAATAATAATAATAACTTTATTTCAGATAATTATCCATATCGGGTTAGTATTAGTAACAATAAACACTTAATGTATATAAGAAGAAGAAAAGAATGTACAACTTCGACTTTTGGTAAATAAAGGAAGTTACGAAATCAGCTCTATGATGCATTATTTTTCATCGTAACATTGATTTTATCCGTATTAAGTTAAAAACAGTACTCAGGTTGCGGCAATAGAGCCATTTTATTAACTTTATAGCTCAGTTATTTATCAAAAAGCGATTATCAAGTAAATATTACCTGCAATAACTATAGAATAATCGCTAAAGCGAAAGACAGATCAAATCATTTTGGCTCTACCTCAAAAGTACAGTCAATCTAAAGATTAGCATTTTGGAAGTAGGTTAATAAAGATGTCTGGTACGAGGCATACAAAAGTGCTCGAGACTTCTTGATTCATGGACAATTAAGGCGACTGCGAGCAGCCAAAACAATCGATCGCTGCAAATGGCTGTCTCGGTGCCCGCGGCGCGCAGGCCCGCGCGCTGCGCCCGAGTCGTTGCAAATAATTATCGTAACTTTTGAACTGTAGCTTTGCTTTATTCCATACTATGATATGATAACTTAATTACTGCTTATCACGCTCGGGACTTATTCGTGCAGATTTTTATCATAACTATGTAGCGTGTAATATACTGGCGAGCAAAAATAACGGGTCTCGATTCATATAAAGTTGTATGAAAAGCGACCCGTTATTGTTGCACGGTAGTGTATTACAATAAATCCCGTAGGTACTAATTGCAGCCCGTTTTTGCAAAACTACATAAGAAAAAATATCTGAGTAATCTGTTGTTAAGGAGGTCGGCACATTGTGCGTTATGTTATCTCTATGCGCGTCCTTGGTTCGTTATTAATTTCATTTACGATACGTACTTGTTTTGAAATAAACAATCTTTAATAGATAATTAATTTAATAGGTACGTCGTCATCTGTATTTATTAATTTAAACTACCTACGGGTGAAAGATCCGAGCATTTTGTTTGGACAAATAATAGTGGCGTTACTAAGTATGAAGTTTTTTACCTAATTAACAATAATGACTTGACTTTGTGATGCACAAATGATATAATTACATTGAGTGCACACATGCTTTTAGTTATATTCACATTTTATCGTTTAGAGCAGCCTTTCACAAACTTTTCCACTGTGTCGTCTCACAGTGGGCATTGCTAAAGACCCTTTATAGACAAATCAAGCGCACATCTATGCCTCTATTTAGAGTGTACCAATAAATTTTAATAAAAGTGACGGATGCGTTTCTAGATTTATTGTTTGATAACGTTTTCCAATAAATTGTTATTGTGGGAAAGACCGCACACAATTATAATTCGTTTCATTTCACCCTTCCTGTTCCCAAAAGATAATTGACACCTTTTAGGGTTCCATATCTGAAAAACATAAAACGGAACCCTTACATTTTACTTTCTATTAACTTACAACGAATGTATGTATGTAAGTGGAATCTTGCAACTCAATTTTGAAGCATCTTCAACCGATTGAGCTGAAATTTTGCATACTTGTATAGGGAGTCGGATGACAATGCAATAATCTGGTAGTAGGATTCTGGTGGCCTGGTCAGGACAGTCTCCGCAAGACGGAACTCTTCAACGGTTGGTCAGATTGACTTGAAATTTGGTACATATATGTAGGACGAATGGCAATGCGAGTACGGTCAACAAAAGGTACAGTCAGCAAAAAAGTTTGTATCAAATATAATTTTCTTAGGTTAGGTTATTTCGCGTCCCTTTGTAGACCCTTTTCAGGAACTATAAAGTTGTAATTAATACTTAATACTAACAAATATTTAGGTCTGCGGTCCTATGGACCTGTAAAAAATCAACCCTCTAAGACAATCGAAAGAGGTTGAGTGTCAGAGAGAGTTTACTTAGAGGACCTTGGTATTTATACCTACATATAAAATGCTTTGTCCTCAATGACGACTAACTGACTGACTGACTGACGGATCAACGCACAGCCTAATCCGCTGAACATAGAGACCTGAAACTTCGACGGTGTCTTTTTTGTACGACGTACGCATTCGATAAGACAGGCTTTTTCGAAATTCTATCCCTGGATGAAAAAGGGGGGCAAAGTTTGTATGGGACAACATGATTCCTTGGCCCAATCTACTTCAAATTTAACATAAATATACTTTAAAAAAATGGATGGATAACCTGTTTCGTATTTTATTGAAATTCATCTCCTAACGGGGTTAAAAAGGGGTAGAAAGTTGGGGGTAATTGGCTTCGAAGTTGATATCAATACTCCTTAGCTTTTGATTTAAATCTACATTTTATTTTGACACATGTTTGAAAAATCAATCACAATTTATTAAAAAAAGGTTGACATCACAGAAAAGCTTGGTGCAATGCAAATCTTTTTCAAATTGGAATGTCTTGAATAGACCATAGGTATCACGCTGTCCCATACAAATTTTGAAGGTTTCTAAGCTTTAGAGATTTCATGCACTTTTAGGATACGGCCTCATAGGGACGTAGAGTCCGCTGCAAAGGGGCTCTATCTCCGTGATTATGATTACTATAGACCGCTTAACTGAATCCTCGCCCGCGCGACTACGGGGCGCGGGGTAGGCAACAAAGGGGACTAAGAGAGGTGCGGGCGTTCCCTCTTTGCGACACCTGTGCAATGCAGGTTTGTCGTCCTACCCTGCGCCCCTGTATCCGCACGGGCTAGGACTCAGTTAAGCGGTCGGTCTATAGAGTTTTGAAGTTTGGCACACAAGAAGAGAATCATAACTACATAAATTGATTTCAGGACTTTACGAAATTCCCGCTTGATAGGGAGTAAAAGAATATATTCTTACTTTGAAACGCTCCTAACTCCGTAACTATTATGACTAGAATCTTTAAATTTCACATACCAATAGGTAATCATGACATCTGAAAACTGATTTTTGGATCTTGCGAAATTCTCTTGGGAAAAGAAATTAAAATGATCATTATATGATTTGCTAATACATTTTGATCTTTGTTATTTGGTAAACATATTCCTTGAGGACCAAATAATAATAATAATAATAATAATTTAATAATAATAAATAATAATAATAAAACCAAAGAGCAGCACTAAGACGGGATTTTGCAAATTTTTCACGGGATGAAAGGACGGGATAGAAAATAATGACCTAATATTTGAAGAAATGGATGGAAAGTGGTAATGTCACTTTGACGTTATCTGCGCGGACGAAACCGTTAACTCTTCAGACTTAAACCGCTGAACCGATTTAAATGAAATTTAGTATGGATATAGTTATGATCCCGAGAAAGGGCATTGAATAGTTTTTGATTGCAGAAATCAACCTTTAAGGATCTGAAAAGGAGGATAAAACTTTACTACGAAGATGCGATACCCTAAGGGTAATGTAATTTAACTTCGCGCTCTACACATATAACTACATAATAAATAGGTAACCTTACCAAAATACTAATTCCACGGCGATGAAGTCGCGGGCAAATGCTAGTAATAAATATTATTGTAGAGAATGTTGTTTTTTCCTCGCATTCAAAGTGAAAAGTAGAGTGTTTAATGCGAGACTAAACAAGCATAATGACACTAGCTATACCCACCCTCGCTCGCTCGGGTTTCTAAACATCACTTGTCGTTAAGTAGTTTAGTCCCTTTTTGAACAATCTACTAATAGTTTTTTTATTTAAATGCTTCTCGAATGTAAAATTATGAAACAAAATTAGAAGCGTACCTATACGTAATATTTAAAAAAAAATTAGAAAAATTTTAGGTAGATTTACAGAAAAAAGATTAGACCGGTTTGGTCCATTCCTGCCACGGCTGCTGTGCTGTTCATTGTGATGTCAAGATTTGAGTCTGGGTGAGGGCTTCGTGTTGAGACAGTGATGGAACTGATTAGTAGGCAGTGCTAATTTAAAATTTCTATGGTAGTACCAGCAAGATTGTTTTTTTCATGAATCTATAAATTTTAGTGTTTCTTCCTCTTATAAAGAATTTTTACTGTTTATTTTTGATTAACGACGATTAGTTCAAACACAGCCGGTACATTGGATCTTAGACTAAAAAATATGGCAGAGGTGCCGGTGCTTAACATGAGGCCAAGTTATTCGTAAATTTCAAGTCTATGGAATACTGAAATGAGTACCAGGAGCCACCTTGACATTGGTTAAGAGGTTGTTAACCGGTGCATTAGACGGGTCACAATTGAGGCCAGTGTGTGCGCGTGTTCAAGAGCAATTTAGGTTCCGTAGGTCAGTTCGCCGAAGGTAACCTTGACATTGGCCACAATAGTGCCACCTGCACTCGTTTCGGTCAACGCTTCTACGACGACCTACATGCATTGTCCGGAGATATTGGCTCCCCCAGCTACGCCTAATAACTACTTTGATTCACCTTTTTTATAAAGATCACCGAGACCATCTATTTGAGACAGGTTGTGACAGTTTGAAACGATTCACGGTACTTAAGTTAGTATCTAGAGATATTTTCCACGGGTATAGGTGACCACGATTACGCGAAATAAATAGTAGAAGCTCATCAAAGTTAACAGCGGTGTAACATCTTGTTAAAAATATGGCCAACTTGTGTTTAAACAATCGTGGATTATATAAAATAGGTACTTACCTCGTAGTATGCCCCGTGATGGTGTGAGATTCTGCCATGCACCAGCATGGAGGTTGATGAGGAGGATGGTTTAGGAGGAAAAAAATACATACATAGAATGTATCAGCTGCTTCTCTTACTGCGCAGATCGTAAAAGTCCAACGAAGAAACCGAAGATCTAAACTAAGATCGTTCGTCGCTCGTTATCGACGATGCGCCTAGCAACACATCCATTTTGTTTCCTCTTTGCCACCTATTCTCCCTCGATAAACGTGGCCTTTAGGTCTTGTCACCCTACGATCTGTCTACCCCTTAAGGGATACGTGATTAATATCTATGCATGTACGCAAGAAACAATAGAGAGACAAGTCTGCATATTTACTCACAAATGTGATATCTTACTTACTCTTCTATATCAATCCTGAGAAATGGACATTCTGGTAAATACATACATACATTATCCAATCTATTACAGCATAATGTATGCAATTTACTATCATGTGTATCCATGTGTAGGTACATACTATACTATATGGATCGATCAAGTACACAACAGATCTCTTTCATGTTTTCTAGAGAGGCCCGTCGTCAGGTAGGCAGAGTGGAAAAGTTTTTTATGTTAAACATCAGACCTTTATCTAAAATGAGTCTTTTTATAAAGATATACTTAAGTACTAGTAATAATAATAAGTATTACGCAAGTTAGTTAAGCATCTATTACGACTTAACTAACAACACGTTCTTTATTTTTTTTATCGGCACAACTGCACTATGAACCCATGGATGAATTTGTAACAATGATCCCCATACTATCACTCTAAATATCCTTGCTCACCTAGGCAGGTATCAGTGGCGTAACTATAGGATGGCAGGGGTGGCAAAATGCCACGGGCCCCTAGCTCTACGGAGCCCCGAACTGCCTTGGTTTAGAGCACAGAAGAGACGCTGATGCACTTCTTTATATTGAGGAAGGAGCCCCATGTAACGAATTTGCCGCGGGCCCCAGACGTTATAGTTACGCCACTGGCAGGTATGTCAAGAAAATATAAAACTGGAGGTCTAAACTGGCCTTTACTTGTATAGTTCAATACTGCTAAATAAAATTAAGTAGTCTGTCTGTTACGTCTTCACGCCTGTACCTACCACTGAACCGATTCAGTTACAATTTGGCAGAGAGATAGTTTCCGTCTCGGGGAATACATAGGATAGTTTTTATTCCAGAAAATCGTAAAGTTCCTACGGGATAGCGATAAGCGAATTTTGCGCAGACGGAGTCACGGGCAACAGCTAGATATACGAGTACATAATATATAAAAACAGGATCTGATAATACAAAACCATGAACAGTCAGACGACAAATTCCAAACTGACCTCGAAGACCGTTAACATCTGCAGTCATCTTTAAAACAACCGCCTCCCTGATTTTCAGACTATTTATATTCATTAAGCAGTACAGCGACTTAACTTCACAGGCCAATTTAATTTATGAGTGCAAACACCGGCCGCCGTTTGCAATTGAGGGCCATAACTTTGTTAAGTACCATCGACTCCTTTCAGGAGACCGTAGTGGTCGAAAATAGATTGTCTGTCTGCCGTCAAAACGTTATTTCCAAGAAACGAGACGGCAGACAAAATAAAATTGCACGTCATATTAAATGGGCGGAGACGGGCTCACGTCGATGTCCTTCTTATTGCCAGTTTATCCTGCATCGCCAGGGCTGTTTCAGTTTTATTGCGATAATTTTATTACTCTTCCTTTATGGGATTACTGAAAACAAGTTGGAACGTATTCATTCTTAACACTTAACAGCTGTCTTCGCTTATTTATGACTAGCTTCTGCCCGCGACTTTGTTCGCGTATAATTAGACTTAAAAACTGATGCTGATAGTATATTCTGCAATAAGTATTTACGTGGCGTTTCTAGGCAGCTACGACCTTTCACATATTTATCGCTATCCCGCGAGAACTATGCAATTTCCCGAGATAAAAAGTAGCCTACGTTTTAATCTAGGGTATCTTCGTTCCAAATTTAATCGAAATCCATCCTTTCGTTACAGCGTGAAGAAGGAACAAACGTATACACTCACTCACTCTTCATTCATTCACTCACTTACTCACTTACTCACTCACTAACTCACTCACATCGTCACAAATTTTCGCATTTATAATATTAGTAGGAATAATTGGATCGTTTGTGACAGAAGTACCTATTATAAATTATTGAAGTAGGTGCCTACTAAATTAAAAAAAAACATACTTACCTGCTACAAGAATTATTGTACATACATACATAAATCACGTCTTTATCCCTTACAGGGTAGACATAGTAATTATTTTCAACTTACAAAGTTAAAATGCACAACATATATACCTACTTACATGTTTTTCTCTCTCTCTGTACTAGGTACGATATAACAATAAATTTTGCTAATTATTAAGGGAAAAAGTAGAAAATTTGTTAATTTACAGTTGCGATGATTGTAAATTTTGCATAATTGAAGGCGTAACTTGTACTCATTCTAAACTCTAGTTGAGTATACTTACCATCGGGAGCTCAAGGTGGAAGCTCAGGGCGGTCAAGAATATTTATAATATGCTTAGTGTAAGTTTTTGGTCATACATCTCGAACACGTTCGCGTTAAAATGTCAAATGTCTCGATGTGGCCATATTAAAAAAAGAAGAAGAAGAAGAATTGTCAGCCCATACATGAACTGTCAAAATAAACACGATGGCGATTGCGAGCGAGTTAGACAATAAGCCTACCGATTAGGTCAGACACCTATAAATCTCATATGTCCGCGGCTACGCTTCAATGGAAGAATTAAAGCAGGCTTAAATAGTTGGAATTTTGATAAATCTATCTTAGAGTCTATCCTAGTATAAATCTATCCTAGAGTCTTCCAAATTTCAAGTCTTTAGCGAACTCTTAGTTTAAGCCGCGCCTTATCTGTCCCTACCAACAAAACCCCCTCTTTTGTTTGTAGGTAGAGATAGAAAAATTTGATTATTGGGTCCTCTATAAAGTAAAGTACCTAATTAATGTAAGTACTTACAAATTTCGTGTCCTGCCCATATTTTTTCAACTTATGGCAGTACACCAACCCTATCGGTCCAAGAAAATGGATGTCATGATAATGCATAATTGTTGATTGCAATATGCACTGAGTGTGCATCACTTTAGCCAGGACGTCGATTTCAATTTCACCGCATCCTGTTTTCAGGCAATCTTTTTATTATGTCCATTTTTATAAATCGCAACGTAAGTAGTCACATACTTATGTGGTAATTTAGTGGGAATAACGGAGGGTGACAGTAGAGCACGCTAAAGTGCATTTAAGGCCTCCGAAATCACTACATAGTAAAAAACAAAGTCGCTTTCCGCTGTCTGTCCCTATGTATCCTTTAGTCTACGCAACGGATTTTGATGCGGTTTTTTTATAGATAGAGTAATTCAACAGGGAAGGTTTATATGTATAATTCTATGCAGACGAAGTCGCGAGCAGAAGCTAGTATTTTACTAGATTAAAAAACGACTGAATGGCCTAGTGGTTCACGTTCACTGCGGGTTGAGGCAAATCCGCATCAAACTCAACTGTACGTTGGTGCGAAGCTAAAAGTTCGTGTTGTCTCTCCCGTGCGGGAGAACGTTTACTTACAAGGCGTGTGAATAAAGCCAAATATACATTTCTTTACGGTTTTCAAAACCGAACTCGTTGGTACAAAAAAATGTTTGAGGTCGTAATAAGCTTCGAATTTGAGGTTTATTTATGTCTCAAGAAAGTTACCTCAAGGCCGCACTGAGTGGAACGCGGGCGGCGCGGGAGTCGACCGCTTCACGCTAGTAGGTACGGCCATGTTGTCGATGCAGAACTGGTCAATGGATCTACCTACTGAAATATTTTTCAATTGATCGAATTTTTGACAGTGTAAATCTACTGAAAAGTACTATTCTCGCTAGATCCTTTAACCTAAAACTTACTGAGAAATTTCATTCTCGTTATATGTATATTAGACACTAGTTTGGATTCTAATAACAACTGAGAGTAATAAAAAATAAAAACAACACGCAAAGGAATATACATAAAAAATGAGTTTTCCTTTCGTATTTTATCGTAACTGTTCGTACTTTTTCAGCTAGCTTGCGGCGAGTGCGAAAGCCAATAAGATAGAAAGATAAATTTTAGCTATTTTCGTCAAAATACGATGGGAACTGGGACTCGAACTCGAAATACCTAATAAATGTAACACTTTAAGATATTATATTATATTAATATTAAGATATGTCCCGCAGCAAACGTGTTAAAGAACCGAGGGAACTAGGGTCCCGAGTTCAATCCCTGTGGTAGAGGCAGTTTTATTTAATGAGAATATGAATGAGAACAATGTTTGTGCTTAAGTCTTGGATGTTTAATTACGAAACTTTAATATGTACCTACATAAGTATTTATGTATTCATGTGTGTTAAATTTATCTAGAGGATATTCATTTTATTTTATTTAATTAAATAAGTAAGGTGCATTGGGGTAAATTCGATTGGGAAAATTTCGAAAATCGTGGATTTCCACTAATCGGGGAACAATTGCATAATCTGGCAACGCTTACCTAGAAGCTCCAATGTCTTTCCAATGTAAGCGTTGCCAGATTATGTAATTCTTCCTCGTTTAGTGGATATCAGCAATGGCCCACTTAAATGAAGTCGCAATGTTATCCTGCATTGCAGTTGTAATATCTGTTTCATAAAATACAATAAATCGGACCTGTTTATGCGAATTCATGTTATAACAAACAGTTTTTATACTTAAAGTCGTAAACCATAATGAATGGTTCATCTATTGGATAACAGATGGCGCGCGGTGTGCCATATTTTTGAGACGCACTCCCCTTAAATTTGGCCCCATAAAGACCGGGTTTTACGTATTGATTCTTCCCGTTGTAATGCAGTATTTATTACTTCCATGATTTGAGACGAGTCATTTGGTTTGATACGAACTTCGAAAATCAAATTTCGGAGTGGGCCTCAGGCCGTTTACTCTAAATTTACAAATTCGAAGTTCGTATTATGCTGTTCCGTTTACACTACAATGCATTAATAAGAGTGTGAGAGACACGGTATGATACGAAGTTCGTGATTTCAGATGTAGCGCTAGTACCGCTGTGCTGCTTCACCACAAGGATAGATAGTACAGTCCGTGAGTTTTTCGAATACCATTCGGGTTTGTCTTGCTATCTCCCTCACTAGGTCGATTCAAGTATCAAACCCATAAGAGTGAGTGAGGCATCAAGGCAAACTCGAATGTCATTCTAAGACCTTACGGACTGTGCAGTCAAGGGGATAAATATATATACATCACCAAGACGTCAAAAACATCTATCTCTATACAGCTTTATGCTACAAACAATAAGGCCGGTGATATTTATGCCCTCGACTGTACATACCTACAACTTACTTAACGGGCAAATGTAACCGCTTTTTTAACAACAGCTCGAACAACTTCTTACCAGTAGTCCGAATTGGACTATTATTAACAAAGTACATTATTAAAGTACAAAAACACTTCTAACATTTTTTTTGCTTTTTAAAATTAAAATAAAAAAAATTTGCTTAGAATTTTGTTAAAGTTTATACTAAAAGTTTACTACCGTTTCACTAAAAATGTAACAATAAGTTAATAAAAATATATTATTTGACATTTTCTCTACTGGTCGACTATCGTTTGGAATACTTTGATGTTTTGCCGTTATGATGCCATCAGCTGACAATGACATTGACATTTGGCTGACACTTATTTCGTATTCGTACGTGCGGAATGATTTTCCTGCTGTACAATTTAGCTGTGGAAATAAGAGAGAAAAGCATGCCCTTGGGTTCATTTTTAGTTTTTTGACATGCCATGATAAAATCTAAGTGTCTACTACTTTTCGTTTCAAGCTACTATGTCATAAATGGCGTAATAATACGCGGGAAGTGATTCAAGGATATATAAACGTTACACCTTATATAATATGATATTGTTTTCCTCATACCATTTATTTTCAGCAGTTGACGATGGCAAACATGTTTAAAGGAAGTCCATATGTTTTTGTTTCGGCTGTGAGGAACCACTGGAAACATTGTAACCAATGTGTGAGGTTATTAAGTACCGAGCCTCTCGAGAAGGCTGCGAGCGGGTCTGGGCCGTGGAGCGAGTACTCGCGGCAGGTGGCCGCCGGGACGCTGAGCAGGGACCCGCACCAGGAGACCGTAGTGCAGCATCTACAACAGATCTATGAAGATGTATCAACCTTCCAAAGACCAGTACTACAAGCTCCAAGTTCAATATTTAGCTTCTTCAGGAAAAACGAACCCGAAAAAATTATTGCACCAAAAGGCTTATACATATTCGGCAGTGTAGGAGGAGGGAAAACCATGCTCATGGATTTGTTTTATGAAACTGTGCCTGTAAGAATTGTTCCAATATACCACTTGATACAGTTTATTAGTTGTATAATCATTAATCATCATCACCGCTTCTCTGTTCTACACCTGGACTGGTCCAGTAAGTTCTAGATTATGTCCGTTTTATATGTTCCGTTGTTCCCTGAATTCTGATTGTGGAGTGCTTGGGTTATGTGGTTCATGTAGTGCAATCATATTAATGACAATCATTTATGTACATTCAGAAGTGTCAATTAAATGTAAAATATATTTGTAATACAACCATGAGAAAAATTTGTATACATCATGCTATAATTCATTAAGTTGAAAGTAAATTGACATCTCACAATGGACATTAATCTTACAGTGTTATTGCTGTATTGGAACTGAAATTCATTGAGTGTGTTGTAAAGTTACAAAATTATCTTTCTTTATGCCTGATTTCAATTATGTGGTGGATGATATAAGATCTTTATACCCTTGTGGAGAACTTCTATGTGTAGGTATCGAATGTGTGTAAATAAATGTTTCTCTCTCTCTCTCTCTCAAAGTTTCGCTCACTGAATATTAGTGTAGAAGTAAAGCTGAAAAGTGTGTTAAAAATAATGTAGCATTTAAGCATGAGGTTTCTCATCTTTACTGAAATAAAATATTCAAAATTAATTGCATACATTAATTAACAAACCAATATTTTCATTTCAGATAAAAGAAAAACTAAGAGTTCATTTCAACTCATTCATGTTGAATGTCCATGCAAGAATACATGAGTTGAAAATCAAGTCGGGAAAAGGAGCCACTTCGTTTAGGGAAGAGGGCTCTAAGCCTTTCGACCCCATCCCTCCAGTGGCTGCAGACATAACTGAGGAATCCTGGCTTATATGTTTTGACGAGTTTCAGGTGAGTATCATAAAACCTCATACAACTATCAAAAGTCTAGTGATTTATCATGTCCAAATTCTCATACATGTAGGCATTTAATCCAGACATTTTTGTTTAATTTATTCTAAGGCATGGACATTTTGATTTAAACAGCCAGTATTGATAAATGAATTAGTGTTAAAGAAGATATTGGCCATCCACTGTAATAGCCCCTCCTCTGTACAGTCAAGGGCATAAATATATGTACATTACCAACACGTCAAAAACTCTTATGCCACAAATAATAAGGTCGGTGACACATATGTATTTGACATGATGACTGTATCAATATTTATGCGCTCAACTGTACACACGTCAGAATGGCCCAGCTGGTTGCTCAAACAAGCTGAGCCTTTAATTTAAATTGATGGTTGTTTTAATTCATTCTAAAAGGTTTTTAAGGATTTTTCTTGTTTCATTGGATATTTATTTTTCCCACAGGTAACCGACATAGGTGATGCTATGATATTAAAGAGATTGTTTACTCAATTATTCGATAATGGTTGTGTGGTGGTAGCTACAAGTAATAGGAAACCTGATGATTTGTATAAAAATGGTCTGCAGAGATCCAACTTCTTACCTTTTATACCGGTGCTGAAAGCACACTGCAATGTCTCTCAGTTGGACTCCGGGATTGACTATAGATTACGAGGAATGGGGACCAAATATAGCAAATATTTCATGTACGTAATTTTGTAGATAACATGTAATTAAATGATTCATTATGTTTTATAACAAATGCCTAAACTTAATAAATGTATTTTCAGAAATAATGAACTTACACCAGAAAACAATGCAGTAGAAAACCTCTTTAAATTTCTTGTCTCAAAAGAAACTGATACGGTCCGGCCTAGAGTTATCAACATCATGGGGAGAAATGTCAAGTTCGAGAAGTCTTGTGGACGCGTGTTGTATTCTACGTTCGAGGAATTGTGTGATAGAGTATGTCCAAATTTATTTTTTATTAACCAACAACGAAGTTATTAGGACAATGTTTCATCAATGTTTTCCCTTTTTCAGCCCATTGGAGCCAGCGATTACCTTGTAATATCAAAAACTTTCCACACAGTATTCATAAGAAATATACCGCAGCTATCTATATCAAGACATCGTTCGCAGATAAGACGATTCATAACTCTTATAGACACGTTATACGACAACAGAGTACGGGTATGTACCTTTAATTGTATGTGCATAAATAGTTAGAAAACAAAGTAATAAAGTGTTAAAAATAATGAGTGAATTTAACGACGTTTTGTTTTTAGGTGGTGATCGCCGCTGACTGTGAACCCAAGGATTTGCTGAAGGCTGGCGACTTAGGCACGGAGATTGCCGATGCTGACAGAGCGCTTATGGACGATTTGAAAATTACGAAAGATTGTGTGAGTTTATTTTGAATTTATTTAGACCTATTTAGCTTTTTCCTTTCGAAGCTTCTTTAAACTATGAGTAACTAAGAACTTTATAAGCCATAGCTGAATAAAAGCTGCTTCAGAATTATGGCCATTGTTTTTAGTACTAGAGCCCACGACCAAAATTTTTGTCTCATAGCAATACGGCCAAAATCGCATCAAATCGATAGATACGATTATCCTGAACTCGAAAATACCAATATCAGACATTTTCCGCGTAGCGTTTGATCTGACCGAATTTTCAAAATTGTCAAAGAATTTTACCGAACTGCATCATAGCAATATGTCTGATTTGCAGACTGTAGTTGAATGATAGTTCTGAGATACCGGAAACATATTTTTCAGACGTTAGTGGTGTAGCGCAAACCCGTAAAATCACTTAAAAAAATTAAAAATGAGACAAAAAAAATGTCTCATAGCAATACGTCTGAAAATCTTTTTTATTAGTAAATTTTGGTTATTTGATGCGAACAAAACAATTTTCAGACGGAAATGTGAACGCATTAAATTTTGAGACCGTTTTGAAAATGTTAACAAATTTTACCATGATAAAATAAGTTGTCCACATGTGCAAAAAATTTATATCAGACAAATTAAGTGTAGCACCTTCTCTATCAGACAACTTTCGATACTCAGATATCATTTAAAAATCGTATTGAGGCATCTTGAATTCTCTGTTACAAACCAATGAATACGTTGCGACCCTGAATTTATTAGATGATAATTAACAAAGAATTTACCCGAAACCGTAACATTTAACAGAGGCGTCGGCCAGGCGACTCCGAAACGTTATTTTCGTTTTTGGGAGTATATGCTACACTTAAAGTGTCTGAAAACAGGTTTTTGGTAATCCTGGCAGCAATACGAAAAGTTAAAAAAAAAATTATCCGTATTGCTATGATACAGGTCGGCTAAATTTGTTGACATTTTCAAAAATGCGCTCAGGCTATATGCTACGCGCAAAATGTCTGAAAACAAACTTTTTCGTAATACAATTATAAAATCTATGTACATTTTCACTATCAGACGTATTGCTATAATACCGACTGCCTTTTTTTTTGACACAGCAGAAATGGCCTCCCGCGCTGTTGCTACACTTTCGACCGTTACTACACACCTAGTCGGGTTCAGAATCATACAATCTAACGATTTTATAGGGTTTTTGCCGTATTGCTATGATACATGGTTTTGGTCGTGGGCTCTAGTACTATTTGGAACAGTTATGCATCTGAAAAGTATATCTACAAGTTCTTTTTTACAAAAAATATGAATAATTTTGACACTTGTAGTGGTTGAATTGACTTAAAATTTTGTATTAGGCAGGGTGAGATGGATGCCAATAAAAGTACAGTCAGCAAAATTTTTTTTTTTAGTATTTTGATTTCCCTTTCCAGCTATACGCCCTTAATCATGCTAAAAGCGGCCTTAAGGTTTTGTTACCTTTGGCTCTGTGTACCCCGTAAGGGATAAAGACGTGATATATGTATGTATGTACGATGTATGCAACTATTCATCTATTTCTAATACCCCATTAGTTTTTCTCAAACATCTGTGTTATACAAATTTTGTATCTATTGTTTTATTATAAATACGTATGGATGTAAATGTGTATGTATTGTATGTTAGTTCATTACTCATAATCATAATAACTTTATATGTATAACTTAACTGAGCATTTTGGTTCGCAGGAAGATGCAAAGGCAGCCATATTTACAGGCGAGGAAGAGATGTTCGCGTGCGAGCGTTGTCTCTCTCGTATCATGGAGATGCAGACCGAGGAGTATTGGGACAAGTGGGGGAAACACTTGGACTGAGGGGTTCGGCGCTGCGGCCGGAGCGAGGCGACCGCTTGCCTGCTTGTATGTACGGAAACATACATGTGTGATCGCGGAATTCAGAGCGATTGGTTTTAGCCAAATTTACGCACAAAATAACGAATCATTCAGTGTGTAAAAAAGGATTACGATAAGCTAGTTTATGGCTCCTGGCCTTTTACATTGGCCCATGATTGTGACGACACAGTTATGCAGCCATATAGCTGTCCCTTACACTGAATAAAACTTGGCACGCATTAAGCGATTGTGGTAAGCCACCATCATGTCGGACAATTTTTTCGGCCTCTCTTTAGAATTTTTTAAGCATTTTTTGCAAGTTTTATAGCTTTCAAAATTTCTAAAAAGCCAATAGTTACAAGGAAAATAACTAGCTTATTGAACCAAAAACTTGACGATAAAAATTGTTTTACTGTGTCGAACAATACTAAATAAATACCATCTATTAATTGCCATAATCATAGATATTAGCTAACTTTGTCTTAGACCAATCTGATATTTTACTTTCAATCTAATAATTTATTTTTCATGATTTCTTGTATCAATAATACTTAGGTATCTATTTATTTTGTAGCCATCTCATTGCTAAGTCGACGAAGCTCAGTATTAACATACATTCGTGGTTTTCGCTTTTAGCACAACACAAAGTGTACTTACGTATTAAGTAGATGTGTTTTTATAAAACAATTTATTTTTGTTAAAATTTGTTTTGCCAAAAAAAGGAGTTGACTACAGTATTGACTTTTATTTTAGACTAAAACGTTGAAATGAATTGAATCATGTCATCAATATAACCTTTTTAAAATAAATGACATTATTCCTTTCTTCGCAGATATATTGTGTGTTCGTGTTGATTGATAGAAATTATCATTTGAGAAGTTGATAGTTCAGTAACAAAAAAGTGAGTATGTAATCTATTTGATGTAACTACTATACAACGCCGAAAGTTGTCAAACAAGCCCACAAACCCAGTTTCGGCAGATTCATTACCGGAACCGAATCTCCAATATACCCTTAGGCCAACCGTTTAAAAGAGATAAATACAACGCGCGGGAGAGGACTCATTTAAGCGGTCACCCTATAACGTCGAAACCGAACTCGAGAGTTCAGTCGGACCATAAAAAAAATAGAATCAATTGTACACACACATACATACACAAATCACGTCTTCATCCCTTACGGGGTAGACAGAGCTTAAGGTAACAAGACCTACTGGCCACGTTTAGCAAGACACTGAGGGCGTAGAGGTGGAAAGTGGAATCAAAATAGTGATGGGTCGCTAGCCGCATCGCCTATAACATGATTCCTATGATTTTCGCCCATTCCCTCGATGGGTTTTTACCATTTGCGCGGGAAGAGAAGCAACTGGTACATTCTATGTTTTTTCTTTGCTCCCAGACCAGCATGGAAGTACCCAGAATCAATTGTCCATTTCAATTTAAGCTACCTTCTTCCCGTTCTTACTACAAAATAAACTGAGGCCAACGTACAAAACTGTAATTTATTGACGTACTAATCGTATATGTGGCTGTAATACTCCTGGTAGATTTGTATGTAGGTCTCCTTCTCGGAGGGCGTCATCTGGGCGATGACGTCATCGTCGACGCCGGTGATCGGCACGGCCTTGCCGTTCACAAGCACGGTGGGCGCGTTGTCGTCGCTCTCTGAATCCTCGCTCTCCATCTCATCTGAAACAACATGATGACAACTTTTTATATTTTACTCTCAGAACTGAACTAGATTTTATGGGGTGTCACAATATATACGTACTCACTACATAGTATAAAACAAAGTCGTTTTCCGCTGTCTGTCCGTCCCTATGTATACTTTGATCTTTAAAACTACGCAACGGATTTTGATGCGGTTTTATTAATAGATAGAGTGATTCAAGAGGAAGGTTTATATGTATAATTCTACGTAGACGAAGTCGCGGGCAGAAGCTAGTAGTTTATACTACTGAAACATAATCATCATCATCTCCAGCTCTCAGAACGTGCGGGCCCAGTGCGGATTTGGAACTTTACACACACCATTGAATGGCTTTGCAGATGTGTGCAGGCTTCCTCACGATGGTTTTCGTTCGCCGAAAAGCGCATGGCAAATTTCATATGTGATATCGCACATAAATTCCGAAACTCAGAGATGCGAGCCCAGAATCTGAACCCACGGTTCTCTGCTTGAGAGACAGGTCCACAGGTCTATATAGGTTAGTCGGCCTGAACATCCCTGCAAAGTTAATGCGATCATAACACAGTCGAAACTAAGAAATTTATATGGTTTTTCGATTGACTTTAAAAAGGGAAAAAATGAAGGTTAACTTACCGACAGCAGCCATCTCGTTCTTGAGTTTGAAAGGATCCTTGGACTCCTCGTCGCTGGAATCCGAGCTGTCGGGTTCTATTCCCTTCAGTGAGGTCGCAGCATTGTTACCTGTAAGCGAATAAACAGTGTTTTTTGATAAAATGTATACACACCACCCTGTATTGCACACGGACTAAGTGGGGGGGTTCCTTCCTCAATATAAAGAAATGCAGAGGCGTCTCTAGCCCTTGTGGCGCCCCTGTGCAACCAGTACCCTGGCGCCTTCTAGTCTAGTAGGCGCAATTTAATCTTTAATTACCTGTTTTAAGGCTGATTTCACGTTGAAACAAAAGTTATGCTATAATAAAGCTTCTGTGCTAGGCCAAGCCAGTTCGGGGTCCCTAAAAGCTAGGGGCCTGTGGCATTTTTCCAGCCTGCCACTATAGTTACGCTGCTGAATAGATGTCTCATTTACCTGTATTTTGTTTCTCGTGCGCCAGAAGAACGGACATGATATCATCGTTCTTCTCTTTGCCGGCGGTCTTTGTCGTGGTCGCATTGCTAGCCGCTTTCTCGAGGGCGGCCTCCGTTGGGTGGACACTGTCGCTCTGCAAAAGAAGCTTTATTTAACCCATTTGTTTAATATAGCAGTTTATTGGAGAATTATAGTGGGTGGTTACTGGTATCCAGTGGCGTACCGTGAAAATTTTCTTTGGGCAACCCGGCGCAAAAAACAAACACTACCTATCTTAAAGCGATGAGTGCAGAAAGAGAAGTTAGGCAATGGAACCCGGCGGGACGACACGCTACTTTGGCATATCTACCTATTCAGTAGTTCTTTTATGCGATAGAGGGCAAACGAGCATGCGGGTCACTCGATGCAAAGCACCCACCCATAACATTGGAGAGTTAGGGGTGCGTTGCCGGCCCTTTAAGAAAAGAGAGAAGAGGTGGTTCGTTTTTGAAGATCCCTAAGTTGTCCGGAAAAACTGGTGCCGCCTGCTGATTACAGAATTTAACCGTGCATGGTTAAAAGTTACGCTGTTAAGCTGAGTGCCGACTGTTATGGAGGTGATTCGGGTATAGAGTGCGAATGGTGTACCTGTTCGTTGTTGCCGACAGTGCTCTCGACCATCCAGACGGGGCGCTCCTTGCGCGCCTGCCCGGCGGCGGCGGTGTCGCCCTCGCCGATGGTGATGTCGACGCGAGTCTCCTCCACGGCCAGCCCCTGGCTGCGCGTGGCTTCTCCCGACCACTGCTCGCCAGGCGGACGTTGCGCGTTTTGCTTTGTGTTCAGTCTGGGTCAAGTGATAATTGGGTAATTGACATCAACAATAGGATTGGCCGTAGAGTAGGGCAAAGTGAGCGGCCGCTCTAGGCGCCAGGCGGCAAGGGTCGCCAAATTCAGGTGGCAAGGGGTTAGTTTTTTAGAGTTTGTAAATAAATTCTTACATCTATTTAAATCGTAAGATACAATACGAGGAAGAGCGGTGTTCTCTTAGCACGAGTATCTCGTATACTCAAAAAGAGGCGCCAGCACAGATACTGCTGTTCTAATTTAAGTTACTGAATAAAATATTTTTTCATTTTCATTTTTCATTTTCATTTTCAAGGGGTGGAAAAGGTGCCAAATTCGAAGGCAAAGGGGACCTAAATTCAGGTGGCAAGGGGCGCCAAATTTAGGTGGCAAGGGGTGCGAAAAGTAAAGTGATGGGAGGAGTTGAGTATTTGTACTCGAGTATAAGAGTACGAAAATAATGAATAAAGACATGATGTGTTTTGGTTCAAAGTAAATATATGTACAAAAAATAGTACAGTAAAGGAAATGTATTCACGTACCCACATAGAACTCTGTCGCAATAGAATAACAAATCACGAGTTTGAGTGACGGCGGCCGGTCAATTGCGACAGGGTTCTATAGTGGTACGTGAATACATTTCCCTCACTGTACAGTGGTCGCGCAGTAAGTGGTAGATAATTTATGAACTTTTCTTGAACCTACAATTGTAAGTGCTCAGTATCTCCCACAAAATAGGAGACAGAGCTTAATAACACCTTCAGAATCCTACTAATATTATAAATGTGAAAGTTTGTGAGTTTGGATGTTTGTTACTCTTTCACGCCAGAACGGCTGAACAGATCTGGATGAAATTTGGAACATACACAGATTGTCGTCTGGAATAACACATAGGCTACTTTTTATCCCGGAAAATTGCGTAATTACTGCAGGATTGCGATAAACGAATCCTATGCAGACGAAGTTGCGGGCAACCAGCTAGTATAAAATAAAACTATGCGTTGTTCTTCTCTTTTCAATTGGCATACTTTAGCAGATTCAGTATGATAGGGTAAAAATTATATGGAACCCTAAAAACAAAGCCACGAACCCTCTAATAGTGTTGATGTCCACCGGCTCCGGCTCCAATATCTCCGGAGCCAGTTTGATGCCCTCGACCTCCCGCAGCAGGATGTAGAGCGGCTCCAACTGCTCGTTGTACTTCGCGAGCAGCAACCTGGAGTCCTTCTTGGGCAGCGCCGATTGGTCCTCCTCCACGACTTGGCTGCAGAATGTGCACCGGAACTCCTGGGTCATCATGTCGTATAGCTGATCTGCCTGGAATAAACAATTTAGTGATATTTTTGTGAAAATATGCCTCTAAAAGAGAAGCTTTTGGAGTCTTGTCCAAGGTCCTTGGTACTTACTCCGTGTAGAGGAGAGATACGAGCGTATGTTTTGCATAGGTGTTTATTGTAATGCTTGAAGAAAAGAAAGAGGGCGACGCAGCGCCGCAGAGCGGTTATATAGTCTTACAGCCAGTGTTGCCACTACTTTTATTATAATATCCCTTTTGGAATAGGCGGCGTTTCGGACGCCACAAGCTTATGTGATTTTAAAGGTATTCCTCCCTAGGCATATCTACTACGTCACGGTTTCAACCGGTTATCTGGCTAATGCACCTACCATGGTTACACTATGTTCCTCGATCTGCCGCGATGTCTGCCTTCCTTGTCTTTTATAACGAGTGAGACAGAGAAAGAGCATGGTTATGAGTAACATTGCCACACTATCTCTACCTCCTTTCATCGCAGCTTCCCATGCTCGTCGAATGTGTGGATGAAGTACCTTACCTCGAGATCTGTGAACGTCTTCCCGCACGACGGGCACTTGAAGCTAGCGCGGCTGGTCGCATCCCGCTCCTCAGTCTCCATCCGTTTCCGCATCAGATCTAGTTTGTACTTCACCACGTTCACGAATGTTTTGTAATTTATAAAGTAATAGTTGACCTTTTGTGCTTTCCCGTCCAAACCTGAAAATTAACGTTGTCTCAATTATATTAGGTAGTTTAGATTTAGGTACTTGCGATTAACGATTTAGCATCAATTACTATCGTATCAAAACATGTAGGTATGTAGAGTCATATACCTAATTTGTTTGTGAAAGTACTTAATTAGTAAAGTATTATTAATTTTGTTACTTACCTGTTTCCATTTTTAGTCTAACTTGGATAAACTTGTCGTTTTTGAGTGTCGCTATTCTGGCTCTTAGCATTTTTCTTTCGAATTTCAAGAGCTCGCAGATGTCATCTTCTTTCATACCTAAAGTTAACAACAAATGTGTTTAAATTCTGAAGAGAAGATATCTAAATACGTACATATAACTATGCCATAACTACATAAAGACAATTATTGTAATTTTACCCGATATAAAAGGGCTGGAGGGTCTCCATTTGACTGTATATTTCATTTGCATTTCTGCCATTCAGCCAGGTACTTTTACAGGGTTTTACTTACAAGGATTCCTGACCAGCATGTCGACGATGAGCGAGTCCTCGATGGTGTAGAAACCTCTGACAACGAGCCGCGCTAACTGCTTCAGGCTGCTGGGCACTTCGGTTACGAGTCGTTCTTCTGTCATCGCTGAAATTGGAACGACATAAAACCTACTTCGATTTTTTTCTCGAAGTGATCTCCAAACTGTCCAGGTCTCCAGTCTTTACTTGGAATATCATCTCAGAAACCTTTACACGGTTTTTATTCGCGAGCAGCGGCATGCTGTGGAGATTGTGTCTGCCGTGCGCAGTTCGGCCACTGTCTATCAACGTTAATCCGAATAGTGCTGAAGAATCAGAGGCTGGATCGTTTTACCTTCTTTATCGAATAATTTCACTAGCTTTTTATGTAATTAGGAAGTGCTTGGTGAAATAAAACAAATTTAGCCCCCGGTTCTCGGAGCTCACCTACCTACTCAAGAGACTAGTTGTTAGTCTCTGTTAGAAATGCCAATTTTCCAGTTTGCCGTGCTGCAGAATTATTATTATCTAACATCTGGCCAGAAATATGTAGGTTACAAATGTTAGGTATGGTTTGTTTCATTTAAAATGACGAAAAGTACTTAAAACCGACATCTATTGTTCAATTGTTAACTTCAAGTGGGGTTGTAAAACCATTAGTGTTTAGTCCAAATATACCGTGAACAAACAATCTTGATAGTTTTGATGTTGTTGGCCGGTGTTACACTAGACGACGTGCGTTTCTAAAATAATAATTATATACTGTGTCAATATCACTTTGTACAATTTTTTAATAGTAGGTATAAGACATTTTACCTGAGTGTTAGCGGCACTGTAATTGTATTTGGAAAACAATACACCTATTATACTTAAAAGGGTCCAGTTCAGGTAATAAACAATAATCAATAGGAGGGGATACTTTCTAGGCTTAAGTGCAATATTTTGTTAGTGTCTAACTGGCTTTCGCTAGTACCTATTAATAATCATATTTTAAACAAAATTTAAAATCTTTCATTTCAAAGATCAAGAAGGGTTGAGCTACAGTACACGTGCCATACTTCGGTCAGTTTTATTACGTCTCTTTGTTATTTTTTCCTTTCATATTCAGCAACAAAAGAAGTTGTAAAATCCCGCGCTAATTGCATTTTCGTCATTTAAAAAGAAACCAACTATACAATGTTCAGATAAAAAATAACGCTCATGTTATGTGTTTAGTTCAGCTACTTTCGATGCCGATTATACCAACAGATAGATGATTTAAACGCAAAACATGAGTTTAACTTACGAGTCATATTTATTTTCTAGATAGAAGATGGCAATAGGAACTAGTAAATTTCCTGGAAATAATATAAGTGGCCAAGGGTTCCATTTCGCTGACGGTACATACGTAATTTAGGGATGTCCTCTTAAGGTTTTGTTTAATGGAGTCTAATGAATAAAAAAAGTGTTTCAAATTACATTTATTCCATTGTAACAACGAAATTATTCTAAAATAATTTAATAATAATAGTATTGTAAAGTGTATACTGAACCCAAAGTAGGTATGTATATGTACATCATTAATAACATCAAATCATTAAAAGTAATCCAAAGCAGCTTTGTTAGTTCCAAATTCAACCTTAAAGTATATTTGTACAAGAGACAAGTCTTAGATTATTTGGCAGTGATGTCTTTTCATTACAGTTAATCAATTATTACCATATTGCATTGTCACTTAATATCATAAAAAAATCTAATTTAAAATGGATGAATATTTTAAATGAATAAAGTGTACACATTTGCGCCATTCTTCCATTAAATTAATACATTGTATGTTCAATGCAGATATTTTATATGGCGTTCGTAAGTTTGACCCCTAAACAAAAAGAAAAAGTAATTATTAAAACTAAAACATCTACATACAATCAAATTTGCGAAATAGTTGCCTACAAAAATATTAGCTTGAGAATTTCTTAGGAGGTAGACAGGTAATATTTTAATCTACTTAGATTCAGTAATTATGTGATAATTAATTAGGATTCCTCCAGAAAAACCTTCAAAAATATTAGTAAGTTCAAAGATCAATTAAAAAGTACTGACAAGGATCTAATTCAAGTAAATTTGGAGATCATTATTTAAGTGTTTGAATGGACAATAATCACAATTACTACTTAAAATAGAAATTGACATAAACAATAAATAGCTGCTTAATTAAAATTACTTAATGATGAAGTACATAAAATACGAGCACTAACTTATTTACACCTAGGGGCAAGAATGTCCTTTACATAACATTAAATTGGTACATAATCAAATTACAAACTCAGTCCTTATATTTAAAATTGATATCATTGAAGCACTGGAATCAGTCAGAATGAGTTCGTTCAAGAATCACTTGTATGTTGTCTAGTGTTTGGTAGATAAGCCTGAAGTTGGGGCGGTCACTGGGGTGGGTGTTCCAGCACTGCTTCATCAGGTCGTACACGCAGCGCGGCGTGTTGTCAGGGCAGGCAAGGACATTCCCGTCTTTTAGAAACCTAACTACTTCTTCATGTGTCATACCAAAATAGGGTTGCAAGGCAAATGAGAATATCTCCCATAGACATACTCCATATGCCCATACATCAGACTCCAATGTATACTTATTGTACAATATGCTTTCTAAAGGCATCCATCTTACAGGGATGGCGTCATGTTCGTCTCCCTTATAATAGTCTTGTAAATAAATTTTATGCGACAAACCAAAGTCGGCAATTTTTACCACCATGTCGTCATTTATTAGACAGTTTCTGGTTGCTAAATCACGATGAACAAATTTTCGATCTGAAAGGTACACCATGCCAGAAGCTATCTGCCTCGCAATGTGAAGTAAGTCTAAGTGGCCCAGGGGCGTTGCAAGCAATCTTAAATCCTCTCTGAACTCAGATACTGGTGGGTAGTTCGCTGCAGTACTGCAGGCCCTTAAATATTCATTTAAATCACCTTTCCCCATAAACTCAAACAGTAGGCACATGGGACGACCAATAGCACACACACCCAGAAGCTTTACAATATTTGGATGATCAAAATCTGCCAGCAAACAAGCTTCTCTTTCAAAATCTAATTGTAAATCATGAGAAGCTTCGTCTTTCAGCATTTTGACAGCGACCAGGGTGAACTCTTCCTCTGGGACCAGCCCTGGGGCTCTTGCTTGAAAGACTCGACCAAATGCACCCTGGCCCAAGTCTCGAATATAAATTATGTTATTCCTTGGAAATTCCAATTTTTCCAGTTTCGGGTTTAACTGGGCTCCAGTAGTGTGATAAGCTAGATTGCTAGGTAGTTTATCAAGATCAATTTCCATATTCTGACCATTTCGTCGATTGGGCATATTACACTTTGAATAATGATTTTTCAAAAAGTAATGACAAAGGAGAGCAATTGATGCAATTCCTAGAACGCACCCCAGGCCACCAACTGATAGCAGTAACACAAAGGTGGGTGTAAAATAGTTTTCCATCTCTATATTTGGTCCAGTAATATTGTCTTCTTCTAGGCTTGAATTGGCACATAGTGGTATGTCACAGAGCTCCCACCGCACCAGTGGGTCCATGGTGTAGCACCAGGGCTGGTGCTCCTCCCCACCAGCATTCCGGCAATAATTGGTGGAGTTCTGTACTTCAGGAAACACCAGAGGAGGTCTAGTGTGCTGATGTGGGGACTGAGATTCCCATGCTTGACAAGCTCGGCCACTCTCAGTAACATTCATACTGCCCTGGTAATATCGTCCATTACCTTTCACACAAGTAGTAGTCACTTCATTGTAGTCCATGTCAGTGATGCCTACATTATTACATGTCACCTGAGAACCCTTTCCTGAAAAACGAGGGAGCTTCTCACACTCAGGAAACCGAAAATGACCTCTAGATTCTAAGTAAACTCCCCTGCGTTTTTGCTCTTCAAAGACGATCCAATCATTGTAACAAAATTGCATTTTAACAGCCATGCAATCCTCATAACAAAGAGGTAATCCAAAATATCCCACTCCATCTTTATCGACGCATTTCGGGAAAGCGTAAGCACAAATTAATTTTTCAGCTTTGCTTCGACATGGCTCCCTAAGAGTCGATATCATTTCTTTCCAGAGACCTGTCGTGATTTTCTCATTTTCCAGTCCACCCGTATGGTTGTACCACACGTATCCAGTTGAATAGCTTTTGCATATTTGGCCATTGTATGGCCCACAATAAGGATGCACCGATTTCAAATAAAGGAGCACGGCTAACAGTGTTATCACTTGGGAATACATATCCATTGCGACTATTGGACAGCAAGTAATTCGATGTATGTAATGCCGGATCGATGCATTTTATTCAATAACTTTAAAATAGACTACTGAAAAAATATGACACTGACTATACAATGGCGGACGCATTATTATTGATTTTAGTTGTTTCGTTCTTCATTACGACCAAGCCAGCCACAAAGCAAGTAGGAGCGACGGACGTCAGTGTGACTAATTTCACTGACAGTACTGGACAATGTTGACATTTCACAAGCAAAACGAGTTGACCTAACAGACTGAAGTCGATAATTGTTTACGCCACAATTGATCCCAAGAAATAAAACTACAACTTTAACTGAACTGATATAATGATGCTAAATCATATAGTCACAGTACGTGTAGGAAGGATAAATAAAGATGACCGCCCTCTGTCATGCCTATTAATTAAGAAAAATCTCAACAGCGCGATTCAGGATGGGGACTGAACTTGAGAGTGACATCTATCGGAAAACATTTAAACTAAAATTACATACACTAGCACTATCTGTTGAGAGATTTCAAGTAACTTAAAAATAATAACAAACTGGTATAATTAATAAATGTGCGACACGGTTAAACATCCCGGCCGCCAAGGACAAATTGCAAGAATGTCCTTAATTCTATTCCAACAACATAAATATAAGTTGAAATTTGTAGCTCCATTCACCAATAGGTTCATACAACAATAAAACAAAGTTCAAATCAAGACTAATAATGACAACCTGCTATTCATTTCATTATAACTACAACATTTTCATTACAACTTACATACAACAAAAAATAACTTAAAACATCAAACTGACTTACATTTGCACTTCGCAATAATACATCATACTTCTTAACAATAAATCTTGATATAATTATTATAACAACATTAACTATTTTTCAACAGGTAAAAAACATAGCTTTGCTACTGATCTTTTAAAAGTACTTCCTTTACATTTCAGACTAACAACCCGAGTAATTCCGTCCAGTCCAGTATGTTTATCAGTAATTATACCATACAACCATTTAGCCGGAGGAAGATCATCCTCTTTTACTAACACTATATCACCGACAGCAGGTTCAGGCGTTTGATGAACCCATTTGTACCGATGGTAGAACTGAGTCAGGTATTCGCGCGACCAGCGACGCCAAAAATCTTGTACCATCCTCTGAATCAGCTGCCATCTTCTCAGGCTACTGATACTACCAGTCGTATGAGTATAATCTGGTGGCAAAACTAAGGGTTCTCCTACTAAAAAATGCCCTGGAGTTAAAGGCATTGGATCATTGCAGTTGTCATTTATTCTTGAAATGGGTCTGGAGTTAAGACATGCCTCAACCTGGCACAAGACTGTTGCCATTTCTTCGTAAGTCAAGGTTGAGTTTCCTACGACCCTCTTGAGGTGATATTTGGTGGATTTTACTCCCGCTTCCCACAGGCCTCCGAAATTTGGGGTAAGGGGGGGAATAAAATGCCAACTCGTTTCATTGGTAGCTAAGCTGTTCGCTATTTCAGCAAGCATAGACGATTTCTCATTTGTAAACAACAGTTTGAGTTCGCGGGATGCACCTACGAAGTTTGTACCATTGTCACTCCAAATTTCCTTGCAGTGACCGCGACGAGCCTCAAACCTTCTAAAGGCGGCTAAAAATCCCTGCGAAGTCAAATCACTCACTGGTTCGAGGTGGATAGCTCGTGTAGCCATGCATATAAAAAGACATATATAGCCCTTATATGCACGGTGACCTCTACCCTTTGAGGTTCTTATGTTTATTGGACCTGCATAGTCCACACCGCTGTGAAGAAATGCTCGAGCGACAGTTCCTCTCGCTGATGGTAACTGTCCCATGAAAGGATGCCTGTTCGATGAGGTGTAACGAGCGCATATTACACATTTACGGACGAAAAGACTTACCAAGCTCTTTGCTCCCACAATCCAGTACCTTGATCTAAGGTAGTTGAGCATCAGCTGTGGAGCTCCGTGTAAGGTCCTTTCATGCGCATCGGCAACAACCAAGTCAGTAAAATGCGACTTATGCGGCAAAATGATCGGGTGCTTCATCTCTTCACTGAGTTGTGCATGCTGAAGTCTTCCACCTACCCGCATTACACCATCTTCGTCGAGAAATGGATTCACCGAGGTAAGTTTACTTTTCTTTGTAATTGGTTCTTTCTTTTTCAGGCTCTCTATTTCATCGCTCAATTGTTCTTGTTGCACTAACCTAATACATATCATTAAGCTTTTTTTCAGTTCTTCTCTAGTCAACCATCTACTACACGGTTCTTTTTTAAACAGCTTGACCATGCGCAAACAGAATGCTATCACACGTATTAGTCTTCTCAGCTTTGAAAATCTGAACATTATGTTTGTTGCCGCTGATTCTACGTCATCAACGGTTCCGCAGGTATTTATCAAACATAACTTATTACTTTTCTCTTCTAACTTTGTTTCCTTTACTGTTATTTTCTTATAATTTATGATTTTCTGTTTCAGCCAAGCAGGACCTTCTTTCCAGAGCTGCTCATCTGTGAATTGGTAAGTACCTCTCGAGGCACAATCAGCAGGATTTTCCTTAGAAACGACATGAGCCCATTGATGTGGTTCTACCGAAGTAATTATCTCAGAAACACGATTTGCCACAAACGTCTTCCATCGATTTGGACGACTATTTAACCAGGAAAGAACTATTGATGAATCTGTCCAAGCGTGGATATTCTGTTTGTTGATGCCCATTACCTCAGCAAATTCCATTAATAATCTCGTCAATAGAACTGCTCCGCAGAGTTCGAGCCTTGGAATAGATATTTGTTTAATAGGCGCCACTTTGGTCTTCGACGTTATCAGAGACGCATGAACATTATCCTCTTTGTCTACGATACGGGCGTAAACTACTGCAGCGTAGGCATCAGACGAAGCATCGCAAAATCCCTGTAGTTCCAAAATCTGATCGCTAGTGCTGGAATGAATCCATCGAGGCATCTTGAAAGCGGTAAGATGACTTAAACCTTCACGATACGTTAACCACTCTTTCAGCAATGGCGCTGGAACCTCGTCATCCCATTCGATTCCTGATAGCCATAGTTTTTGGATAAATATCTTTGCTGATATCACCACCGGAGCTAACCATCCTAGTGGGTCGAATAAGCGTGCGATGTCCGATATCACCTTACGTTTAGTTGTAGGCAGGCTCACTGGAGGCAACTGCACCGTGTATTCGAATTCATCGTTAATTCTGTTCCAGGTGAGTCCTAAAATCTTTGTTGTAGTGTCTATTTTGAGAGGTAAGTTCTCTTCTACGCTTCCATTTCCATTGCTTATTATTTGCATGAGATTTTTATCATTAGTTGACCATTTTTGCAACTCAAAACCTCCCTTTGCTAATAACCTGTTTAACTCTTCATATATTAACTTTCCTTCATCAACAGATTCACAGCCAGTCAGTAAATCATCCATATAAAACTGACTTAACATCCTTCCTGCAGCCAAGGGATAGTCATCACCTTCATCATAAGCGACTTGCTGTAAGGCGCGTACTGCAAGATATGGAGCGGAAGCAGTTCCGAAGGTCACCCTTAAGTGTCTGAAGTGCCCAATGTCATCTTCAGGTTTTTCGCGCCAAACAATGCGCTGAAAATCAGCATCACCTTCGTCGACCTTTATTTGCCGGTACATCTTGACTATATCTGCTACCAGACAGATTGGATGTAGCCTCCACTTGAGAATGATGTGACGCAAATCAGGTTGAAGTCTTGGTCCTACCAATAAATCTTGATTTAAAGACACTCCATTATTTCCAAGACACGAAGCATCGAAAACGACTCTCAATTTTGTCGTTGTCTTATCCTCGCGTATTACTGGATGGTGAGGTAAGTACACTGCGTGAGGGTCGAGACAGTCTTTTTCTGACACCCTTTCCATGTGTCCAAGCTCGAGATATTCTTTGACAACATCAGCATATCGATTCCTTAATTGAGGATCCTTGGCGAATCGTTTTTCCAGCAACATAAAGCGCTTTGTGGCTATAAGTTTAGAACCACCATATTTACATTTAGGATCTTCATCTCGAAACGGGAGTTTTACTATATACCGACCAGTGTCATCTCTCTTAGTGGTCATCTCGAATATCCTCTCACATTTTTTTTCTTCCTCAGTGTAACTTTCAGTCAGAGACTTCACCGAACTATCAGCCTCGATTTCCCAGAATTTCTTCAACAATTCATTCTCGACGTGAATATGATTGACACTAATAGCGCGATCTGGTGAGGTTTGCTTATCAATCGGACCAGACAAAATCCATCCTAAAGTGGTCTTTTGGGCGATGAGAGCTCCTGGTGGTTTTTTAATAACACCATCTTCTAAAATTTGTCCATAGACGTCAGCCCCTAAAAGCATATCTATCTTGTCCGGCTTGTCAAAAAGTGGGTCTGCTAACTCAATATTTCTCAACTCAGACCACAATTCAACGACGACCCTCTTTTCAGGCAAAGCTGATGTGAGTTTATTCAACACAAAGGCATCAACACTATACTCAAATTTCGGATTGAGAAGTGATTGAAACTTTACCTTTACTATGGACTTGGAAGCTAATGTTGCTCCTTCGTCGGTTCCCAAACCCGAAATTGTGCTCTTGTGTTGAATTTTCTTTAGTCCTAACAGCTGGACTGCCGACTCGGTGATCAAGGAAGCCTGTGACCCTTGATCCACTAAACACCTGAGAGTAGTACCGGTTCCAATTTTCGATTGTGCCTTGACTAAAGCCGTGGCTAACAACACCTGATTACGACTTGTCGAAAAATGGCTTTTCACCTCGGTACTAATGGGCTCATCTTGCGAAGATGAACTCGTAGCGGCTGCGTGCACAGCTACGGTCGGCTCGGCTGACTGATTTGATCCTTCCGAATCAGTCTGTGAATTTGTATTCTTGGGATGTAGAAGCGAATGATGTTTTTTCCTGCATATGCGGCATCTCGAAGATTGGCGGCAAACAAAAACAGTATGGTTTGGACCTAGACAATTAAAACATAACTGATTGGACTGAACGAAACTACGACGAGCGTCAATATCACTTTTCGCGAAACTCTTACAGTTACTAATTCTGTGGTCTTCCGAGCAATAGGAACATGACAAGGCAGTTGCATGATGAACCTTTGGATTGGTAGGAGCACTCGAGTTTTTGTTTGGATGAACAGAGGCATTTCTATTGACAAAAATACCAGGTTTTGAAGACCTAGGCTCTGCAAACTCCAATGCTCTAAACCGTTTTTCCAAAAAATCATCAAATGCTTTCAAGTTAGGCAGATCATCTGAATCATTACTGGCTTTCAGTTCCCACTGCTTTCTGGTTTCGGAATCCAACTTTAAACAAGCTAGGTAAATAATAATGGTATCCCAGTTAGACACATCAACACCAATATTCTTCAGGGCATTCAAGCACTCGTTCGTCGTGTCTAGCAGCTCTTTTATTCCACTCGCCGATTCTGTAACCAAGTTCTTTTGGCTCATCAGCCGTTTCAGTATGTTGTTGGCTAGGTATTTTTTATTATTGTATCTCTTTTCTAATTGTTCCCAACACTTCAAATAATTCTCCTGAGTTATATCCACATGTCTTAAGAGTTGTTCTGCTTCACCAGATAGATGACCCTTGAGGTAGTGTAAACGTTGCACGTCATCCAAAGACTCATTTTTGTGCACAAGGGCTACAAACAAATCGCGAAACGTCGTCCATTCAGAGTACTTCCCGGAAAATTTAGGAATACTAATTTCAGGCAGTCTTATTCTCGATCTGATTGTTCCTGTTGCGGATTCGTTGGCACTGACAGCTTGAACAGTAGTGGGCTTCAATTTGCTGAGTGCAGATGTTAGTTCGCACTTGTATATCACGTACAACTCCTGTGTGTCAGTGTATACGTCTTCCTTAATATATGCACTCTCATGTAAGGTTTCTCGATCTACGCCCATTACTATTTCATTATGAATCTTGCTAAACTCAGCCCATAGTTGTTCTAACACCTCTAATCTAGCGCTAATATAATCATTAGACTTGAGACGCTCTTTAGGCGATTTTTTGAAATTATCTTTAGCCTTTTCTATACGGTCTAACAAGTTTACTTGAAGTTGCGCTTTGCGTTCCATTTTTTATTTTTAAACTAAGTGTTAGAAATTTCCAATAAATTTTCTAAGTCCAGCAACAGTGATTTTTCTAAGTGTTTTTATTCACAACTCTGGCGCCAATCGGGCGTGGATTCCCCGTAGTTGCGTTTTTAGGAGAATTATTCTAAGTCCTAATTTACAACTTTCTTGAACTTTTCTAAGTCCCTAATGAACAATTAAAGAGTACTCACAGTTAATCGTTAACACTTAACCACTTAACGATGTCCTGACGCGTAGATGACGTCATCCAGCATTCCGTTGACGTCACTGTCCACGATGACGTAGATTCTCCCGCTGCACCTCCAGCAGTGGGCCGCTACTGCGTCGGACACTCGTGCCGGTCCAATCCTCGAACCCGCATCCGGTTCGAAGGACCAATGTTTACGCCACAATTGATCCCAAGAAATAAAACTACAACTTTAACTGAACTGATATAATGATGCTAAATCATATAGTCACAGTACGTGTAGGAAGGATAAATAAAGATGACCGCCCTCTGTCATGCCTATTAATTAAGAAAAATCTCAACAGCGCGATTCAGGATGGGGACTGAACTTGAGAGTGACATCTATCGGAAAACATTTAAACTAAAATTACATACACTAGCACTATCTGTTGAGAGATTTCAAGTAACTTAAAAATAATAACAAACTGGTATAATTAATAAATGTGCGACACGGTTAAACAATAATCGTAAGTCGAAATTCATCAGAATCACGCTTTTATTAAGAAAATAAATCAAAGAAAGAACGACCATATGATTTAATGATTAAAAGTTTTCGCTAAATACATATAAACAGGGTAACGACAGTGATTGTAATTGGGAATGGATGATTATTTTAAAAGTGCTTGGTGATTTTTCTATTGATAGGAATAACCATCCTTAGCTACGGAAAAAAGTTTCAGATTTTTCCGTCTAGCCATATATTTTATAAAAATAAAAACATTTTACTCAGTCACTCGGCGGCCCCTATACGGAAGTAAGCAGTACGCCAATGACATAATCAAATTAAAAAAAAAAAAATGCTGCTTGAATCTGTGGTACACAATGACATTTTTTGTCACTGACATTGATTGATAGCACCGCACTGGGAAGCTAAAACAAGCAAAAGAAACGGCTAAGTGGCGCCGTCTGTAGATTGTTGTTGGTACTAAACCACCTATTTGCGATTTCATTAAAATTACCATACATTTCTCATATAACTTTCAGTAGTGTTTTTGATTCGGAGTAGAAATAACCCAATAATTCCAAAATCTGAGAAAAAAATGTATATTATGGTCATTTTTATTGAAATTCCCCATGTTTGGTTAGTAACACGAACAATCTACAGACGGCGCCACTTAGCCGTTGCTTTTCTTAGCTACAAATGCCATCGTGTACCACAGATTCAAGCAGCATTTTTTTTTTTTAAATTTGATTATGTCATTGGCGTACTGCTTACTTCCGTATAGGGCTCGCCGAGTGACTGAGTAAAATGTTTTTATTTTTATAAAATATATGGCTCGACGGAAAAATCTGAAACTTTTTTCCGTAGCTAAGGATGGTTATTCCTATCAATAGAAAAATCACCAAGCACTTTCAAAATAATCATCCATTCCCAATTGAATGATTGCTCGAATATCGATTCAGAAATATAATATGGCAACAATTTTGTCTGTATCATCTGTCTGTTGTCAATGTTGGTATGGTTGTGCACATTCTAAACGTCAGAGTAGTCAAAATATTGAGAACTTACTGCTTATTATCTCGAAATGGCTGCTATTGAGAAAGTTAAAGTTGTTGTTCTTGGCGATTCCGGTAAATCACATTCCTATAATTATTAGTTCAACAAATAACACCACATTGTTTTCGTATATTTGTAGCACACTAAATAAACATAGATCTTGTAACCTTCCTACTTGCTTTTTGTCGAGTTTGCTGTGAGTGACATCTTTGAAGGTTAGGCAACATAACAAAGTGATCGTCACTTGGCGCGAATCCTATTAACCTTTTAAGCTAAGTTTGCGCCTGATTTCAACTTATGAATAAACAAAATGAATATTGTATTCAGAGAATAATAAATAGCATTACATTCTATAAATCATTTTGATATGGTGTGTTTATGCACTTTTGATCGCTAAATCTATTAATTTGTTGTTTAAAAATATATATACCTATTTAAATTAAAACAAGTACATGACATGACCGCATGAGTACACCAAGTCTTGATAAAAATGCAGTTCGTAAAGTTCTTACGAATTTTAATGAATGAATTTACGAATTACAAATTTGTATGAAATTCAACAAAATATGTTTGAACCAAAATCAGAATCATTGAAATACTTCATTATTTGGGTTTGAAAGTCAAATAAGGGAATACTTACAGTCCGTGAGCTCTTAGAATGCCGTTTGAGTTTGTCTTGCTGTTTCACTCTTTCTTATGGGTTTGATACTTGAATCGGCCAAGTGAGGGAAACAGCAACACAAAGCTGAATGGCATTCTAAGAGCTCACAGACTATCAAACTATAATTTTCACATAACAATGGAATTTGTTGCAGGTGTTGGTAAGACATCACTAACATACCTAATAGCTCACAACAAACCCCTCTTATCTCCGGGCTGGACAGTGGGTTGCTCAGTGGAGGTAAAACTTCACCGGTACAAGGAAGGGACCGAAGCTCAAAACACATTCTTTGTTGAGTTTTGGGATGTTGGTGGTTCAAACGGACACAGGAATACCAGGAACGTGTTCTATCAACCCACACATGGTAAGTTCCAAATATTGGTTATTTATGGACCTCAAAAGGAAAATTAATAGAACCCTTATAGGGTCACTTGTGTGTTTGTGTGTTTAACCATCTGTCACAGCCAAATTATTTTGAGTTCAACTTAAACTTTTTTGTTTATGGCAACTGGTTGCTTATGTTACCACTACTGTCAAACCTGGTGGACCATGGGTAATGACTGGCAGAAATGCACAAAGTATTAGTAACTACTTCAATCTTCAATGCAAAAATGCTGAGAGCATATCCAACTTTTTATGATATTGAACTACATTTACAGTTTTTGGAAACAGGATATCATTTTTCATTATTATGTTTATTGTTTCAGGAATTATTCTGGTACATGACTTGACTAACAGAAAGAGTCAAGTTAATTTACAAAAGTGGCTTTCAGAGATATTGAATTCTGACAACCCTGCACTACAGCATGTGGATGTAGATCCAGAACAGTTCCTAGGCTCCACACAGGTAAGATTTAATTTAAAAAAATTGTTCATTTCTAATTAAATCATTTCTAACTAAATATCATCATTTTTAACTAAATATTTTTTTGCTGATTGTGCATATTTTGCTGACTGTACTTACAATATCATCTATCCAACGTAACATTTCTTATTGTGTCAAAATATGTATTTGATAAGTGTTCTGACATAATCTGGGGGCACAGTAGTGTACTCGCCAAGGCGCAAAAAAATAATTACAGGATACAACATATTATATCCTGTAAAATATTAGTGAAGTATGTCAGCAATGATTCAATTAATTTCGTTTCCAGATTCCTATTTTGGTAATTGGAACCAAGTTTGATTTGGCAGAGGAGAAACAGAGGAAGAACCAGTACAGAAGGCTGGCAAGCAGTATAGCGGAGCAGTGTGGTGCTGACGAAATATTCGTGAACTGTCACCAAGCCAGGTTTGACAATTTGTAACTTATAACTTGGTTTGATTTCACTTTAGAAAAAATATAAACAATCTTGACACATACTTTTATTGAAAAATACTTTCAGCAAGTAACAATTAAACACTAATAATATATATGGATTGCAGCCGGTATATACGAGATGTGGTCCCCCTACCTAAGTATCTAGCTATTCATTTTTAAAAGCTGTTTTACGATAAATATATTTGACAAGGTAGTTTTTCACATATATTTTTTTATTTTTTCGCATAATTCACAAACGTGGTGACTTTTTCTAAATTGCATTTTTTTTTGTAGATCTCTCGGGCCAGGCACAAGCAACTCCGTTAAGCTGACAAGATTTTTCGACAAGGTAAACCATTTGCTAAAATTGTACTGTGGGTGCTAAAAAGTTTCATGATTGACACTTTGTAATATTAATTTTGTACATCTGATCTGGCTAGGAAACTAGAGGCTAGGTCGGGCTAGGTGCCGGGCTCGATTCCCGATAGGGGCTGATAATTAATTATCTTCAGATTACCATGATAAAGTGGGTGTTTCGAAATGTACCCTACCACTCACCAAATTTTCACAAGCTTTTATTTAGTTTCATCTGTCAAATCTTGCAAGTGAATCTTTACGATTGACAATTCTGATGCCAAAACAATAATCTTGAAGTGAAACTCTGGTGACTAGCCAGGACCGTCTCCACAGAAGTGAACTCGTGACAGTCCGTTTGACTTAATTTTTTTTATTCTAGCGTTTTATTTTTATTTTATATTTTAAGGTGATCGAGCGGCGGCATTACCCGCGGCGCAGCCCGTTCTCGGATCGACGTCGCGTGCCTCCATACATGTTGGCCACTTCTACTCCGCTCTCATCAAACAAACCTGCGCAGTACCTCAGTCCACGCTTCTATCATATGGACTGATAAGTGTATGTTGAAGTGTGTGTTGTATTAATGTTGAACTTGGCTGAACATAACTTCAGATCGGATGGAACTAGTGGATTGTGTCTCGACGGTTTGAAGAGCGGTTCCAATTAGACGTACCAAAACAATCTTGTGAATAGTTTTTTTTATTGCAACAGTTAATAATTATACACATTGTCGATTTTATAAGGCACCGCAAAGGTGATTTTCAACAATAACTATAAAATGTGATATATTTTCATTTTAGTACCAAATAGAAATCTAAACAACTATTTGTATGGAGACATAGTGAGAAGCAGGCAAACTGTTTTTTCTTCTCAAGTAAAAAAAAATCATGGCCTTTCTTACAAAAACTTACCGAAAATTTTCATTTATCAATTTGAGGCTTTTATTATGTTCAAAAGCGAATTCAATTAATTTACGGACGTTAAGAAAAACTTGTTATATTAATAAACTAATGTTCATTCCAGTTATGCGTTTGCAAATTTCGCCCTGAATCTTGTTCGTGATCTTATGTACCATTATCACCAAAGAACTCTCATATTAAGTACAATGAAATTAATGATGTGTAAGTATTTACTGTACGCGCGCGATCTGAGTGCAGTCGGGGTCACTCCGACCGTCGACACTCCTCGCCTTGTTCGCCGCTCGCCGCTTCATACTCCACTGCACTCAGATCACGTGCGTACTGTACTGGTGAAGCGTACGATATGAGGACTGTATGATAATGTAGCGAAAATGAAGGATAATCGGTGGCAAGTTAGAACACCAGGAAACTGAACTGCTTCTTTTTACTAATAATTATGTAACAACTACTTACAATGGCAAGACTTCAAAAACAAAACGATTAGAAAAAAAGTATCAAAAGTAAGGAGTTCGCGACAATTGGCTCACATATATTTTCACTTTAAGTGTTGTAGTAACTTATAAAACAAAATAAGAATCATAGTTATTAATAACTTATATATGTATTCAGTTAATATTCCACATGGCAACGTAGAAAAACGCGGGTAGTTTACAAAGCCCAGACGCGCACATAGTCGACTTGCAGCGAGGCGTCTTGTCCGTCGTTGACGTTCAAGTTCCAGGTAGGCAGCCACGCAGCCTGCGCGTTCCAGAAGTCTGTCGCCGCCTGCGCACACACCAAGTAAGCACAACAAGTAAGTAATCATAAAATGTGAAGCTATGTCAGTCAGTGAATACATGTTTGTTGCTCTTTCATGCAACAACTATAGCACGGAGTTTTATGAAATTTGATTTTATGAAATAAAGATAGAACGCGGGATAAAGATTCTTTGTAAATGAAGTAAAAAAAAAGCTCTTAGCGCCATCTTTTAGTAAATAGAAAAAGTATTGATTTTTTTATTAGATACTAGATGGCCTTAATATCACTACTTGTGGTTTTGCTTTCTACGCTTTATCCTTTTTACGAGAAAAAAAAGGTTTGTTTTCTATACAAAAAGCATAAACGCGCGTTTTGGATAAATCGTTTTGTAAAACGAAATATATCGAACAGGGAAGGAATAAGAAGCAGGTACATTAAATTGTAAAGTGGCGCTTACCGTGGGAGAGCCGTTCCACCAAGGTTTGGGCAAAGGATTGGTCACGCCGTCAGGGAAGAATCCGTTGGTGCCGCCGACAGCTACGTTCATGATGATGTAGAACTGGAAAATAAAAATTAATGTAAGTATGTGAGCTCTCATAGAGTTATCAAGTCTTGACAAGAACAAAGTACAGAACGCACATTAAAACGAGCAATATGCAAGGGTGTCCCATTCGGCAAATAATGTAAAGTTCGTGTTCGAAACCGATTTCAAATGTAGAAACTAGGTTTTTTTAATAGGCAATAAGTAGGCGTCTAAATGTATGGAGTAACTGGGGAACTGAGGGCCGATATTTGAAAGCACATCACTCGAAAGTGCCGTTCGAAAGTGGAAAAAATTGTGTATGCTACAAAACAAATTATCGACTTGTTGAGCATATTAATTAGAGCGGTATTTTTTTTAATGATCTACTCGCTTTCCAAATTCAGCATTATTTTTCATCACTTTTGAGTGATATTTCCAAAAACCGGGCATCTGGCTAGTTAGAAATGTTACGCTCTTAGATTCTCAATCCCTTTACCTTCTGGTCGAAGGGCGCCATCTTGGATCCGTAGCGCCATGGGTTGAGCAAGCCAGGGTGATTGTTGAAGCCTCCGTGTTGCCAGAAGCCTCCGTTTCCGGGCGTCACGCGACCCAACTCTACATCGTCGATGCTGAACCGCAAGAAGTCTGCGAAACAATCGATTTACACTTAAAATTCGACCTAAAACAAACGAAACGTGTCTTGAAAGTCTGTAAATTTAACTAAGGTCGTAATTTGTGATACATGGGCGATAAGGCGTGAATGTCCACATCTTCAATTGAGACTACTGTGGGAAGCGGCTTGGGTTGTTCACTTATAGACTATCGACGTGGTTCATCGGTTGATCCATAGTTGAGGCTTTTCCTACACTGAAGATTTACGACATGAAATGCTCGGAAGCATGATGATGGTTTGCATGTGTAACAGTTGTGCTCATTAAACTTTGATAATGATCCCGTAGAGGGATCGAAACGCGTCAGTGTTTGTGTGGTGTAAGGGATAATTAAGTTTATGAGATTTATGTGTGTTTTATTGGCAGTAGTGGAGGGAGGGTTGCATGAAAAACATACATATTTCACACAGGCTTGGTTATCTTGCACGTGAGTAGCGGAGTAGCCAGGTAAAATTTTTGTTCATTGCTCAGAAGCCTCACATAAGATAAAATTCTTCCTATCGGAAACTACACCTGTCGATTGAAATTCCATTCTTCTCTTACGTACATTACCTTACTCAAAATAAGTGAGAGGACTTAAAGATATCATTTTGGGCGTGACATTTAACGTTAGCGCTTGTAGACAACTTTTTTTTAAACTCTGGAGTAAATAAGTTTGTTAATGGCCTGAATGGTTTCGAGAAAAGGATGGTGCGTCCATGCCTTTGGTTTGCTCGACTTGGCGTGGACACTGCGGTGCCTCCAGATGTGAAGCTTACCTGGAGTCCACTCAAGCTGGTAGCGATGGAAAGCTCTGTCATAGCCATTGCCGTTCCTCCTGATCCAGTGAGCACGCTCCCATCCGTTCAGCTCGGGGAAGGGTCCGTAGTGCAGTGTAGATCCAGCCTCTTGCGTGCCGATATGGAGTCCGTTGCTGAACATGTTTCGGTTGCCGCGGGATTCCACTAAGTCGATCTCGCCCGACGATGGCCATGTGCCGTAGACGTTGTGGGCGGGCATGAGCCAGATTGCTGACGACGAGAAGTTTACGATGTAATAATGAATATTCCAGAGACGAGTGGAAGAAAGGAAAGGTGACCCTATCCCGACAGTTTAACACGCCTCTCTGTTCGATGTATATGGTTCGTGTCATCACATCAAAGTTTTACTCGAAATTTGTATTTTCAGGTGAAAAATAGCTTTTGTGACCTGTCTTCTTGTGACACCACTTGCCCGTTCGTTGTAGTTAGTTGACTTGATTTATTTTATGCATAGGGATAGAAAATCCATCATAGTAAACACATGACCAGCAAAGCATTCAGGAGGCATTAAGTAAATATGGAGGAGACTTATTACCGGGCCAAAGCCAGTCGCCAGCAGGCATCTTGGCGCGCACCTCGAGCCGGCCGTAGCGGAAACTGAAGGAGTCGACGGTGCGCACGCGCGCGCTCTTGATCGGGTTCAGGATGTTGGTCGGGGAGCCAGTGCGCTCACATCCCCACCATTGCGGGTTTGTGCATCTGTGGGACGGATAAACTTGGTATCAGTGATATCCCACTTGTACGTCACCCTTTTTTCGCAGTACGAACTAACGTGAATTTCTTTCCCACTTCACCCTGTTGCTCGCATAAGAGAATTTAAAGTAACGACAGAGAGAAAATAAATTCCTACGATTTAGTCCACGCAAGCACAACGTAGGACGTCCACGAACGAGACAGACGGATGACTTGGTTAAAGTCGCGGGCTCACGGTGGAAGCAAGCTGCTTCCAACCGAGGCAACCGGAAGTCAATGGTGGAGGCCTAAGTCCAACAGTTGACTTCTTATGGCTGATATGATGATGGTGATGATTTAGTCCACACTGTTCGTAGTGCGGACTAGTAAAATGGGAAAAAATTCCCACCTGCTGAAACTACTTACGACTGATTTATTATTAGAGAAATTGGTAACCCCCCACCTTATTCTTTAATTTTAACTTAACATCCTCGTGTCAGATTTGTCAATCGTTATCTGGAATTAAATGATATCTGGCCAACTGTCACTTGAGGTGTATTTTTAGTTCAAATCCTATTTACGTACAGCACGTAACATCGATTAGCCTATCGGTTAGATGTTATCTCACCTGTCAGCCGGGGCGCCCCCCTCGATGTTCAACGTGCTGCTGGTCATGAAAGCCTGGCCGAACTGGTCCGCCGTCAGAGAAGGCCGGATGAACAGGGTGCTGCTGTGAGCGAACGAATTCGTGCGGTTGTTGCTGTAGTACTGGAACTCCCAGTTCTGGGAATATAAAGTAAAATGATGAACTATTTCGTTGCCGATAAAGGTAAGTAACATTTTAGTTTTACCCAGATCCTTGCTGTGTAGGTATTCACCCCACTCCATTAAGTAAGTAAACTTAATTTTTACTCTTATCTTGCATGGATTTGTTAACAAACTAATAGACGCTTTTATACTTCGCTTTACACGCGTTTAAACCATGGGAATTCTCTACAAATGTCACCATCCCATTTTTGAGCATACCTACTACCGTGGCTATCGTGAGTAGGTTTACAAAGAAAATGTCAATGTGATATACTTAGGTAATTTATACGCGTATGATTGTCCAAGTTACATAGACGACACCAATTTCATACACTTTATGAGCCCGTACGACCCTAGTGAGACACAAATAGGTAAAAGCAGAAATCCTTATTTTTCCTAGCCACGCGCCTTATTTTTTGGTCTCGTCTCTGTTATTTTAAAACCTTAGTTCAGATTTGATCTAATCTGGTGTATTATTAATCATAAAATCAATATAATCGATATTATCATATCCACACAACACAATACAATCTCATATTTTGGCCGCCCATTCAGCTGTGACGGATGCGCAATACCCGCACTCGGCAGTATATAAAAGTGCCCAATGTGTTTTGCTCTTAGTCCTCTTGTCTACCAGTTGATTAAGGAATACTTACACCGCCACCGGCAAGGGTGTTCTCGTGCTGCCATTTCTCCAGATCAAATTCATCAAACTCGTCGGCGAAGATGAGTGCGCCGGAGCACACGGTGGCCGGTGCGTGCGAGCCGCTCACCGTCGTCACGCTCGGCGTGCACGCCGCGCCGAGCGACGCTATCGCTGCTACCACCAATAACAACCCCCACATCTTGCTGAGGAGGTTACAATGGGAACACATTTAAGGTAAAATAATTCAGTACCTAGTTAGAAGTTTGGCACTAGAGAATAGCTGACTCCAACGTCGAAACCTGCAGTCGAGACTAGCCATGCAAATATTGATGTATGTAGGACATACAGGTACTTTACTCGCACACTAAAATTAACCCCCTTATTCATAGAGGATTGTACCAAAATATCTATCAAAGATAGTCTGTCAAAAAACATTTTGCTATACGTAATAGTTTTTTTATTAATTAAGGGTTTTAGTAGTTTATACAAATAGTACCTAGAATATAGATAATATAAGGCATAAAAAATTACAACAAATTAGTCCCTACGATGCTAATTTATTCGAGATCGATTAATTTTATTCCCTAACATACATTTAAATAAAAATGATACCTACTTACCAGTTCAATCGCCTGATCCAAACTGCCGTCGAATTGGTAATCTTTGTGATGTGATTTCAAATTTATAAGTAGCAGCTCATTGAGATAGTGATTAGCCGTGATTGGAGGTGGTACAATCTATCCAATAAACCGCGGTGCTTAGCAACAGATTCTTGCTTATCAAATTCTTGTAGATTGATTATGAGGTGTATGTTTTTCGAAAATGTTTATTTGCGTCAGGTCGGATGGAAGAACACGACTTAATTGTGTCTCCGTGCTACAGCACAAACACGAATGGATTCGAGCGGAACGAACTGCTCATAACATGTTTTGCACGATTTTCTGGCCATTGTTGTATTACTTGATGATGATTTAACCCTCGGTTTCCCCACCGACATTGTAGGTATGTTTTATAGGCTGCCGTCATCAGAGAATATTTAGCTAAATCACTAGAGAGCTTCTCTCTATGTTGTTATTTGATTTTTGAGAATTTTTCATCTTATAAGATATAATGCAATTCTGTACAATGCTAAACTCTACACATATTCTTATTAAATTAATATTATGTAGGTACATAATAAGTCCTATACGCCCAGTGTCGGCTTGAGGGGTGGGGGGGGGTGTTAAGGTTGCGATGGGGCGACCGGCGCCAAATTTTAGGGGGCGATCGGTGGGGGTGGGATTATGAGTTATTTGTGTATGTGTAGGTGTATTCAAGCACATAATAAGATGATAATAAGTCCCTTTACCAGCTATACCTACAAAAAGGTTTAAATATTAGTTTTTGAAGGATTCGTTTCTCACGTCTAAATTCTCTAATTTGTAAATAGAGCTCCGTGTAGGTTAGATGATGGCTAAGGATGGCAGTGTAGATGATGATGCCATTCTTGATTTACCTACTTGCGGAAATTAATAATGAATTAAATTAAATTAATAAATTAAACTTGTAACTAATAGAAACTTTTTCAATTTTTTTATAGTAAGTTATAATTTTGAGCGTAAGGAAACATGTCAGATAATGACATGAGCATGACATTTTAAAAGTTATGTTTTATCAAAATTCAATGTGTATTTATAAAATAAAAAATATAAATCGACAAATGGAATTTGCAAGTTAATGATTTTCACTAATTTCCTTAGGGGTTTGCAATGGGGCTGCTGTGGTAAGATATTCACTCTTAAGTATCGATGTACATAATCAGTATCTTTTTCGGTTTCAATCATGAAAATAATGAATGACTTGTAGCTTAGTATTTTCTCATTGTTGTGTTTCAGATGGCAAGTGTAATACATTTTGGAAAATGTATTTTTCTCAGGAAATACTTTCAATTACCTGTAATTCGTCACAGCGTCGCTCTCACAAGGGCCGCGGCGATCACCCCATCGCAAACCAAGTTCACACCTCCAAATTTTTTGCCATCGATCCCCCAATATACTACGAACCAATTTCGATCTCTGCAGCCCACGAATCCACAAAATGTTGACTCAAAAATACCGCATCTATCAAAACTGACCAAATTTAACATAATCAATGGCTTTCCAAGAACATTTTTCTTTAAAAGAAAAACCGACGACAAAGGGGGGCCAAAAAAGAAACGAGTACCTAGACTAATATTAGTCCAAAACCCTTTGACTTGGTTGATGATCAAAATAGATTTTAGCGTGCTGCGACATATTTGGGATCCCACTTTTACAGAAAAAGATTTTAAATTTGGTACCAAACAGGTAATAAAATAAGTAATCTATCTAATAATGTCTCTTGTATTAAGGATTGAAAACTGCTACCAACGCGATACCGGTACCGACATGGTAGCGAAGTAGTATGTGTGTAGATGTGACGCTTGCGACCATATCAAACTATGGAGCTTCTACTTAGGGACAATTGTTCATAGTATATTACGTCTGGGTAAATTCAGTTTATCTTGTATGTATTTCTCAAGTTAACCACAGACGACGTCACGTTACTACTGCTAAGTACATAATAGGTATTTACCTATACATATGTTTGTTTGCAAATGCTCGAATCATTTACGTGGTCTGGGCAAGACGTCATTTTTTAAACTTTTGAAAATAAACCAACCACAACAATGAACACACAATTACGCGTCTTGTGTGATGTTGGTGACAGTAGAAGGGTCCACTGTGTCACGTGTCAACTTGTTTCACCCACTAAAAACCTGATAACAGTTTATTCCAAATCAAGAGTACCTCAGAATCGATTTCACTATATTTTAATTACACAAACTCAAACTCACGTATGTAAATCTAGTGATGCTCGACATGTTTCCGACTAGTTGGTAGTCCTTCTTCTTGGAGCGCTCGCCCCAGCGGCAGCGAAACGAACACTGCCTCACGGTAGTTTTATGTTGAAAGAAACACTCTGTATTTTAATGCAGGTATTTATTTTTATTTTATCGTGCCCAGTCTAAACGTTACAAATGCAAGACTTAACACACTAGGTAATATCTTTGGAAAAGTAAATCAGTTAGGGTGTCTGAGGTTTTCAGTCGGTGGTGTACACGTATATGTTGATTTATGTGGAGATGAGGGCAGGTCTTTCATATAAATACACATGTATCGAAAAGACGCAGCTGTCGTACAGTCAGCGTCATATAGCTTCAAGAATCCAAGTTGGCCAAATAGTTCGGAAACTTTTTGGTCACTCTGGATGTATATGACGCTGACTTTACATCGTATCTTAACTGTGTTAACGTTATTTTTGTAGGCTATATCCCGTGTGACGAATGTGATCAGTGGGGGTCAGTTCTCGGAGCTGAACGGGCTGCTGACCAAGGCAGCGCGGGCGAGCCTGAAGCGCGAGCTGGACCGCAACTGGGGCGAGCGGCAGCGCGCCCTGCTGGCGCTCAAACGGGACGACATACAGATCTGCTCGCCCAGGAAAGTCTACTTCATCAGGATTGCTGGTACGGCTAAAGTTATATATTTGTTACATTACTTATGGCGTCGAATCACTTTTGACCATAGTTTTCAGCAACACTACTTGTTCGCTTTGATAGGAATACGAATTTTATTGAGTAATACAGACACGGAGCTATTTGTTACGAGTACGTTCTCATTTTTATGTCAGATTGGTTCCTATTTTTGTGCCATTTTTTTGTAAAAGGTATCCAAATCACACTCTTCATCTTTGTGCAACGATAGTCTAATCTTATCAAGTTTTTAACGATAACTAATTAATATTAGCTGTTGTTTTTCCGCTAGATAGGTATATGATATTGATCTGTAATTTGACGTTCATTGTAGAACTGTTACGCTTTCAGATAAGAAGTATTGTGACGTCGACATGGCTTTCTTGGCCTTGAAGTGGGTACCGATTAACAGCATCGATGCTTTGATCTTCACAGAGATATTCGCAAGATTTCACCGTGAGTACACGCCTCATTGTATCCCGGAATGGACCATTGCATACTTTAAAGTGACCCGATTTGAAGTTTTACGACGAAAATAGACGCACAATCTGATGTCATATGTCATTGTTATATAGGTACTAACAAACTAAAGTCAGTTTCGTATTTTTAAGAAAATGTGAACGTTCTTTACCAGTTGAATAATATCAAATATCCAAACAAAACTGGTTTTCAATTAATCACGCTCGATTTTGATTAAATATGCGAAATGAAATATCGATGGATATCTGTATACAAGAAAAACGGTACGTCAGGTCAATATGCTTTCGGGTCAGATAAATTGTAGCTAAAATTAGCACTTCCGAATGATGATGAGGCGTGATTGCGATTACCTCCGTGCTGCTCAATCATGACTTTTGCCATTTATACAAAACAACTTTACACTGTCGAGTAGACTTAAAATGGACTGGAGGTGGGAACGAAAGTGATATAATGTTTCTTCGTATTAACAACGTTTTAATAAAAATGTTCATGTATAAAACAAAACTGGTTTACTCTTCCTTGAGAGCAGTAATAACAACAAAACAAAATGAAAACATTATAAATAAACACGGTTGCACCAGTGCCGGCAAGCATTGCTGACAATTTCACACGCATTAGAATTACTATAAGTAAAATTCAATATCTTCCTAAACTGAGAGGTGTTATAAATCTAATAGGAGCGAGTAGGGATTCTCTAGATACTGCTTCATGCTGTTTGAGAATCGTGCGACGGTGGCACCGTCCACCACTCTGTGGTCTGCTGCCCAGCTTACGGTGAGAATGTGAGCTCTTACTACGTTGCCTGCCTCGTTGAACCGCGGCAAAACCTGAAATGCACAATTATCAACAATTAGGTACTATATTGTATAGCATGAATACACGTGACCGGCGGTGCGGCGAACGTTATCTTTGTCCATTGCATGTGCTGCCAGGTCAACATAGTGTAGCGAACGTTTTGGCTGCGCAATGAACATAGAAACTCTGCAGAACTGGTGGCGCGTAGTCGCGTCCGGTCTGAAGATTGCTAGGGCGGCGGCGGCTGTGGGGTCTAGTTAACCTTATTGAGAATGTTACGGTTTAGGAATCACTGCTGAGATATGTTTTGCGAATGTTTAGCAATGCTTTTATTGTATTTATGGCAACTAATTACCACATACAGATGCTATACGACATTATTTATTTATAGATTTGCTTAATCTATATTTTCCATATTTTGCGCTACATAAGAATATTATCATATTATCAATACTAGGATGTTTTTAAACTGGCGATATCTTATCAGCTTAAATCTGTGTTTAAATCGATTTTGCTGTAGTAAACAAAGTCAAGTAATAATTGGCTGTTGTAGTGAAGTGGCCGGCGCTCATTATCAGTTTAAAATAAAATTTAGGTAAGCCACTAACTTTCTTATTTGGCCGATCGACCGTACCCACTTAATTGACTTTTCTTTACTTACCTGTATTTTTCCGATTGCGCCTATTGATACTTGTGGTGAGGAGATCACGGGGCTGGCATATGTTCCACCGAGCTGAAACAAAAATAAAAAGTCACCTTACTCCAGATATCTATGTAGTTTAAGAGAAATCCTTAAGATTAATATATTGAATATTTTTCTGATTACTCACAGCGCCTATGTTCGATAAAGTAAAGGTTCCGCCGGTGAGATCATTTAATCCAAGTTGACCTTTACTTCCCCTGTCTTGCAAAGCGTTTAGTTCACGTGCTATTTCCAGAATACTTTTGTTTTGAACGTTCTGAAATGAAAAACTAATTAATTTACAGATGTTTAAGTTACTGGTGCTGGTTTACAGAGTTATACTCACTTTTATAACAGGTACCACTAGACCATTGGGAGTGTCCATCGCGAGACCAATATTATGGCTCGATTTGTAAGTGATATTTTCACAGGAACTGTTAAGGCTGCTGTTCATGACTGGGTGCGCAGCGAGACTTAGGGAAGCAGCTTTAACAATTATTGGCATGTACGACAGCTTAACCCCATGCTGTTCCGCTTTTGTTTTTATATTTTGTCTAGCCTCAATTAGTTTTGTAACGTCGTATTCATCACATAAGAGAAGGTGAGGTATTTTCTAAAAAAAAAAAACACTTATGAGTATCTTATGTTTAGGGGGAATATTACTTTGTCTTTCACCAGCAGCATTATTTGCTACTTTTATTTAGAGCATCTTACCAGTGATTCAGTCATGGTTTTCACCATAGCTTTCATGAATCCAGTAATTGGTACCGTCCTATCTTCTAATAAGACTTCCATATTCGCTTGGGCTTGCTTGACTGGTATTTGGACAGCTTGAACGTGCGCCGGATCCGGGACCTCATTAGATTTGTCTGCGCTTATACCCAAATGGCTCAACACGTCTTCTTTTAAAACTCTACCATTGCGTCCTGTGGCTTTGACAGTGCTCAAGTTGACCTTAGGGAAAAACAGACATTATATTTTCTACGAAAATATAGACAGTACTCATACTACCCTGTTGCATTGTAACCGTAGCTACATATTTTTACTACGAGCATCAAGAACTACATTGGGTACAATAAGCCACGCAGAAGCATCTAATTCAGCTCTATTCGTGCCGTTACAAAGCTTCGGATGTTTTTGAGTTGTTTGTTCTAATCAATATTATTGGATTTATTGGCGGTAATTTGATGACTGTGCCTTCCGAATTTCAAATCAATCCGCCAACGGAGAGTTAGTAAAAAATACGTAAAAGTGCTTAAAGTTCATAAAAGCATAAACGCCCGTGTGACTTACTTTGAACTGAGAAGCAATCCGTCTAACGGCAGGTGTAGTTAATACTCTTACTCTTTCGCTTTCGTTGGCCACCGACGTTGCAATTTCTTTTTGTGCAACTTCAGATGCAGATGCAGATGCAGAAGCTGGTTGTGGGTCAAAATAATTATCATTATTTACTGGTCAGTATAAAAGGGTCTTACACAGATTAAGGATCAGTATCATTTATATTTTCGATGTCCTCGCCGTTTCCGCTGGATACTTTATACAGAGCAGCGTAGTGGTTAGTTTTATAATTTTGCCCACTTTTTTTCTGGGATAGAGCAATTTTATGGAAGCGTTATATTTTTGACCCTAAGTTAATGCCACAAAAGTCTACTTTATAGAGCGGATGGTATGAGAATGAATGGTGTTTCGCGTGTTTTATACATAGGAGAGCGGGGTGTATTTACCTTCACTGGCTTCATTTCCTTCATCCTCGACTTCTACGTCTACCAAAGGTTCTCCAACCAGCGTTGTCTGGTCAACATCACAGTAAAGCTTAGTAATGGTGCCATCATAACGACTTGTGATCGTAACTGCTGCCTTGTCACTTTGCACTTCGCAAACGTTGTCGAATTGTTGTACTTTATCGCCAACTTTGACAAACCTGCAAAAATACAAAAGGTAAGAGTACAGGAATTCTTGGTTGTAGCAGATTCGATAGTCTACGAAGAAGTCCTTTATAAGTATTTATGCTCACCATTCTTTAATGACTACTTCTCGTATTCCTTCGCCGATGTCGGAGAGTTTGAACGCGACAATCTTATCCCTGATACTGGTTGTGTGAAATGGTCTTTTCAATTGACTTTCCCATTTTGGATATTGAAATTGGTTCAACGCGTCGTTGCTTAGCCTAAACCTGTCCTGATGGCAAATTTAATTATTACGTTATCAAGTTGTACAGAAACAAACAAATGGTTGGAAATACTTTTGACTTTAAATTTATAAATCTATGCGGATTTTTTAAAGAAATCTGAGGCCAGTCAGATGAGATCTAGATTGGTTACATGTTAATGTGACCGACGTGGGATCTTCTCGTTCTTCTGTAGCGACATTAAGTGTTTATACAAATACTAGCTTCTGCCCGCGACTTCGTCTGCGTAGAATTATACATAAAAACCTTCCTCTTGAATCACTCTATCTATTAAAAAAACTGCATCAAAATCCGTTGTGTAGTTTTGAAGATATAAGCATACATAGGGACAGAGAAAGCGACTTTATTTTATACTATGTAGTATTTAAGAGTCCTAATTAATTATCTTAGTATTTATCGGTTAAAATTATAATAATCTCAACGTACCTACGTAGGCACTATACCTACATAGATATTTTCTTATCGTGCCGTGATTACTCCTTATATTTAGCTAGATTGATAAATTTTGGAACAACAGGGTGTTTATCATCTCATGTTGCTATCTCATTGTTAATAACATATTTTACGCCTATTATGGCAGATATCACTATGCAAGCAACTAACAATGCTATTAGGTGTGATTAAGAGTGAATTTTACTTTTACTAATATAATAACCAATTGTTGCATATACCTATCGATAAAATATAGTTTTTGATTTTTACTTTTACTGGATATCACAAGTTAAGTAATTAGTAATTACTATTGGTAATATGAAGCTATGTTTAACTTTTCTGGTACCTACTTTACCTTACGTTTTATAAAATTAACATACGGCACAGCCGGTGGAGGAGTGGCAATCCGAATAACTCGTTTACCGTCAATTTACCATATAATTACAGTCTTATAGTATCAATCGAATGGCATGTGGATGTCATGTTACTTACATGTTGCATCAACACACATGATATGCGGCACTTGTTTACGTTCCTTAAGTTCACAACACACGTCCGGAGGATCGACATCGTGGCAATGTGGAATTATTAAATGTTTGTTATTGTGAGTGAGCGAGGAGCATGCCGGCGGCGCGGGCGCGGCGAGCTCGTCTTACTGACTGTTATCGCTATCAGCGGCACCGCTGGGCGTGTGCGCTGTTGCCAGCGATTATAACTCAAGACATACGCCGGCGACGTCACCCGCTCCAAGACCTCAAGGTCAAGGTTTGAATATAGAACACCTTGTAAATTTCTTTTCTACCAACTGTTTGTTCTGTTTAGGTATAATGCACAGTTGGTACGAGTGCCAAGAGAGAGTCGACTAACTAGGTACACGCGAGTCGCGCTTCGAGGGTTCATGGACACCATAATAATTCTTGGACGTTTAATCAGTGCGCAAATTGTTGATATGTGATTTAGTCGTTAATGGAATATTATCAACTTTAAAAAAAAATCTTTAAGTCGGTTGTGTCTTTGAAGTTCAAAATACGATAACTTATTGATTATATCGAGGGTTAAAAGCCAAATTGGTTTAAGCGACATTTTTTGAACTTTACAGGAGAGCTGTTTAAAAGATTTATTTTTCGAAAAAAAATCATTACTGAAATACTATTTAATTTAGAGTCTTCAAAGTACCCTACAACAATTTGTATTAATATAATCTATAATTTTACATATTTTTGACAAAAAATATATAGTTATTTTCTGATTTAAATGTCGCTTAATACAAAATTCCACAAATTGTCTAAATTTCAGATGAAGGAAAAACGGTTGAAATCCAGTCTAGTGTATTATCAGCAAAAAGCAAAATGTTTTAAGTAACTATTAGATCATAAATAGATTAAAGCAATTGGTATGAACCAACTTAACCCGATAAAGACGAATTAACGACAAACAGCTTAAAGTCCATTCAAAATTGTATTGCGGGGAAGGAAAGTATCTCAAACGACTATTGGCTCCGAATATCAATTGTATGAAATACCAACATTATCAAGATTAAAATTGCGATTGGCCAATAAGTCATTTTGAGTATGGAGTTTTTGCCTTGTAAGTCAAAATTTTACCGATGTTGAACAAGTTAGAAATAGACAATTAAAGTAGATAGATATATAAAAAAACGCTTTTATTGACTAACGCGCCACATCCAGGTCATAAATGGTCAAAACATTATAATTTTGTACCATAAACTTAAGTATTTTTTACTTAACTTATTGTAATAATCTAGCATTAATAGAATGTAATGTAAGAGAAGGAATGCAAGACAAAGTTGATGAAGTGTGTCAGATGATGGATGTTAGGCATATTGTGTTTTGTGTGTGAATGTAACGAAGCGGAAAAGGATGTGACACCACTAAACATGGAACCTATATGGCATATTGGTCTGGCGCCAATCAAGGCCGTCAGGGAGTTGGTGTCATACTTTCTGCAAAAGTGGCTGAGTGAGTTTGAGTGTGTGAGTCCCAGGCTTGTGTGGGTGAGGCTGAAAGTTGGACTCACTCGTATCTTCGTTCTCGGTGTATATGCACCGACGGATGTAGGATCGAGTGGGTCTATAAAAGACCAAGCTGAACGTGAAGAGTTCTCGGATAGTGTGAGAGATATTGCGAGTAAATGCAAGGAGAATGAGAGGATCATCATGCTAGGTGATTTTTACGGATGGGTAAGTAAAAAGCGTAACGGATATGAAAGAGTGCTTGGTGCGTTTGGTGATGAACGAGTGAATGTAAACGGGAAAAGCGTGCTTGAGGTGTGTTTCGAGGGGAATCTTTGCGTGACAAACACAGTGTTTGCACATAAAAAGATCCATATGTACACAAGGGAAGAAGGAAGTGCGAAAAGTATATTGATTTTGTGACCGTGGATGAAAGATTGAGAAATAAAGTCAGGAACACTCGTGCATACCGCGGAGTCGGCATCCATACAGACCACCACCTGGTGATATGTCGAATTAGTGGTCTGTTTAAACGATGGCGGCACCGGGTCAAAGAAACCACTAGTCCTTGAGCGAATAAAAGTGGAGAATCTAAAAGACGAGAATGTAAGAGAAAAGTACAAGGATGTATTAAAGGACCGACTTCGCGACTTAGGTGAAGTATGTGAGATAGAAAAGGTGTGGACGGCATTTAAGGAAGGAGTTGTGAATATTGCTACTGAGGTGTGTGGGGTGTGCAAAAGGGGAAAAGGGAGAAAGAAAAGGAACGTATGGATGGATGCTGAGGCACAACAGGTGGTACGAGAAAAGAAGAAGGCATGGTTGGATTGGTAAGTGAGAAAGGCTAATCGAAGAATGCAAAAGGTGACGGATAAAGATGTAGGTAAAGTGAAAGATGAGTACAAAAGAGTGAAAGGATTAGTAACAGACTTGTGACAGAAAGAGGGAAGAACGTAAAGATAATTTTGATACGAGGCTTTCTGATGACTTCCGGACAAATATTAAGATGTTCTGGAAGTCTTTAAAGATGGCCTGTGTCACAAACACAGCCTCGGAGCTGAGTAAAATCAGAAGCCTGGATGGAAGTGTTATAAAATGAGAAGAGTGTGTGTTAAAAAGATGGAAGGAGTATTTTGAAAGTTTGTTTGAAAGAGCAGAAGAATTAGTACACGTACCGGCTCATTCCGGAGGGATGAGTGAAAGTAGTCAGGAAAATGAGATAGGTATGGATGAAATTGTGAAAGCCATGAAAAGAATGAAGTAAGGAAAGTCTGCGGGATATGATAGGGTGTCGGTCGAAATGCTGAGAGCCGGTAAACGCGTGGTAGCTAGTCAGTGGTGCCACCTTTTCAACTTGTGTTGGACGAACGGTCGGGTACCGGAGGATTGGTGTAAGGCCGTGATTGTGCCGTTGTATAAGGGAAAGGGGTCACAAGTAGACTGCAAAAACTACCGCGGAATAAGCCTTCTCAGCGTCGTCGGCAAACTGTATGCAAATGTACTGATTGAAAAAGTTATGAAAGAGACCGATGAGAAAATATGGGATGTACAAGTGGGTTTTAGAAAGGGAATGGGACGCACGGATCAAGTCTTCTCCTTGCGGTGTATAAGCGAAAAGTATATTGTCAAAGGCCCGAAAATATACTGCTTCTTCGTTGACTTGAAGAAGGCTTATGACAGAGTGATGAGGAATGAGTTGCGGTCAGCATTATCCATGCATGGAGTACACGGTAATCTGATACGAGCACTAAAATCTCTCTATGAGGATTCTAGTGCTTGTGAGAGGATAAACGGGGCGTACACTGAATGGTTTAGCATTAAAAAAGGTGTTAGACAAGGATGTGTTGCGTCACCGTGGCTGTTTAACCTATTCATGGATACATACATGCCTGAGTGATTTGAAAGGGAATGACTGTGGACTAGGAATGAGTGGGTTAACCATCAAATGCCTCCTATACGCCGACGACCAAGTGTTGTTGGCATCGTCGGAGGAGGAGTTGCAGATGATGGCTAACATTTTATGTGGTGCATTGGAAACGAAAGGTATGAATGTTAATGTAAGCAAGACGAAAGTTATGGTGTTTGAAAAGACGACAGTATGACAGAATGTGAGATTGTGATTGCAGGTAAGAAAGTCGAATAGGTAAAAGAGTTTGTATATCTGGGATCGGCGTTTACGAAAGATGGGAAGTGTGAAAGTGATATTGAAAGAAGAGTGAATGCAGGAAATATGTTCAATGGGGCGCTGCACGCCTTTGTGAGCAGTAAGAAGGTGTCGAAGAAGGCGCGTCTGGCTGTCCACAGAGGGGTGCTCGTTCCAACATTAATGTACGGTAGCGAAACTTGGGTATGGCAAAAGAAGCATGAAAGTAGAATAAATGCTGTAGAAATGAGAGCGTTAAGGAGTATGGAAGGTTTTTCACTGAAATATAGAATAAGGAACAGTGTGATAAGGGAACGTGCTGGTGTGAAAGAGGATATAGTGACTAGAATGGAAAAAAGTATGCTTAGTTGGTTTGGGCATGTAGAGCGGATGGATGAAAGTAGACTAACTAAACAGATCTATATGGGGAGTGTGAATGGTTACGTTGGGAGAGGAAGGCCTAGACGGACGTTCCGAGATCAAATAGGAGACGTTTTGGAAAAAGGTCAGGTCAGGAGTACCCGAAACCGATGAGCATGTATGAAGAGATTGATGACTGTGGATGAAGCGAAAGAAATATGTCAGGGTCAGGATCGTAGCAAGTGGAAAAAAGTAGTATCTGCCTACCCCAGTGGGAAAGAGGCGTGACGGTATGTATGTATGTATCTATGGTTGTCATATTTGTCATAGTCAATATTCAGAAACTTCATATCTGTGCAATACGTCAGGGTTGACTTCATAAGTTACTTTGACAGAATTTTAATAATCAATCACTCAATCAATGAAGCGCCCGCGTCGGACCGATTCATACTTGTGCCGGCATGTTGAAGCAGCAAGCGCGAAATATTAGGTAGTATTATGTGACAATAATCGTAAGGGTTCATACAAAAATTTGTTGAATTAAATATCAACATTGTCCGTAATAAGTCTAGGAAAACCGTTTTAAAAGACAATCATCTTAAATAAAAAAGTACCAAAAACAGCTGAAGTCTATAATGTAGAATATTTTTGGTAAAAACAAAACAGTTTAAGCGCCAAAGGTATTTAAGACCTATTAAAGCCAAATTGTTTCAAGCGACTATCTTTTTGGATTTGATATCTAAGAAAAAATGTTTAAGTGACATGTCTTGTCATTTTATGTAAAAAGACAAATGACTTATCCGACCTATCTATAGCAAAACAATGTTAACAAAAACGCTTTAACAACCATCTAAAAATACAATGGAAAAGCTAAAACAGCTTATGTAACACACTCTAAATTGATACCTGTTTGATGTCCTACCCATTCATAATTTTGTGTATTTTATGTCGTTTAAACAGTGGATTTCCAGAAATAGAACCAAAAGTCTAATTGGTTGAAGCGCCGAAAAAATGCTTCGATTCAACCGCAACCCAGACCATTCGATGCAAAAAAAATCGCTGATTCCAAATATGTATATAAGTCAATTTCACCCAAAATGTCGCTTAAACCCATTTGGCTTTTAACCCTCGATATCTTATATATATCTATCGTACCTACGGTAGTTTTATGTCAAAGACATTGAAAACCAATAGATACACAAAAAGGGGAAATAATACATGTTTAATTTTTTTTTAAATTTCTGTGAGGATTGAAACATCATCAGGCAGGAACCCATAAGAAAATGACCACTTTATAAGCAATTCTTTTATTAAAGACGTAATAAACATGTTAATAAAGTGAATAAATACAATAATATAATATCTAATAAATAACTGTAATGTTATGCATGATGAGATGCAGGGCAACTCATAGTTAAAACGTCTGACAGCGAGAGTACCACTGGCATTAATTAAACGAAAGTTCAATCGACGACTTCTATATTTCTAAATAGCTAGGTAACGTGTATCACAGAGGCGCTCCGCTAAGTGTCTGCCAGGCGAGTGTGTGTACCGAGGGTAGTTGTTGAGGGCCAACCTACTTAGACGTTGTCATGAATATGAAACTGAAAGGGGTGAATACTCTCCGCAAAGAACGGTAGTATGCTAGCCCCCTGACCGATGGTGAGCGTGGGTCCCACCGTCCTTTCAGCCAGTGGCGGACTAAGTCCGTCAGAGGCCCGGGGCGACAAAACTAAATGAGGCCCCCCTGCTTAAAAAAATATGTAGTTTTGTCAGCGTATTGGAGCGTTCAGCAAATTTAAAAGAACATTAGTACCTACTGCGTAAAAATTCTAGATGGCTGTATTGTTTTGACCTTGATGACATTATGTAGGCACTAACTACTAAGCACATTTTTAAAGTCTTGTTTAAGATTTGATCAGGAGAACGCGGAGGCATTTGGGGCCCCCCAAAAACCGGGGGCCCGGGGCGGGCCGCCCTTTCCGCCCCCCTGTTAGTCCGCCACTGCTTTCAGCACGAGAGATCCATTTCCTTTGGTTCACAATACTCTTTTTCCAATACTACCGCAATCTAGAACGTCTGTTTGCTATAAAATACGCGTTGCCGAAAACTTATTCATACTTGAATACTTGAATAACTTTCCTACTGGATTGAGTACGGTTCTGGGGCGACCGCGTAACGACAGGCAGAGTTGGTAGGCCTCTTGCAAGGTGAACAGACGATCTGGGTAAAGATTGCAGGAAGCTACGGTAGCACAAACCCATCGTCGTAGAGATTCTTGGAGAAAGCATATTGTCAACCAGAAATCGTTTTCCTGTTGGTATGATGATGATAATGATTTTTTCCACTGTCGACTTGCATGCCATTGAAACTGGATCTTCTAGGACTTGGATATCTTAGAAAAGGGAGGTGGGACGCCTATTCTCTACCTTGTTCTTTGTTTCTGTATTGTTTTGTAGTGATTTGTGGTGTTCAATAAAGAGTATTTGTATTGTATTGTATTGTACCCTGCCTAAACGCCCAACGTTCCCTACAGCACTCTTAATATGGCTAACATTGCTTTTTACTTTCAAATTAATAAAACTTCTCTCGTCAGATGTGTAGATACACACTCAAAACTATTTCCGAATTAATTGTACATCATCTAACGCCTATTACAAGTCTACTGTTAATGTAAGCAGGTAAAATTTATTATTAAGTATTTATCACAATACATTGCAATCGCTTAATTAAACCATAGTTATTGTATGATTGCGTTAAATGTTTGTTGTCCTTCAAAACATAGCCCTCTACCTGCGAAGACTGTAAACTTAACACTCTACACTGTATACTCCTAAAGTAGGTACTCGGGCATCTTAAAAATATTTAAAACCAGAAATTTTGCATATATTTTCGTTTTGAAGAACACCATAATTTCATTAAAAGCAGACATTTAAGTACATTTGTACGTAAATAATAGCATATCTATTGATAGTAATAAAACAATTGGTTTAAAGCATGGAATTAACTTGCTCCCGATTTTGTACGAATAGCTAAACTTGTTAGCATGATACTTAAATTGTCATATCGTAACGCGAACATTTCAGGACATTGCCAGTAGGTGGACTTAAGAATTTAACTTAGTCATAAATGTATGCTTAGTGTATTGCTATGCTTTGATAAAAATAAGTTATACAGGCTATTCAGTTTTACATACGCATGTCCTATCTGTAAAACCGTAGATACCTAATTTAATATTTCAATCAGAGTAGAGTTAAGTGTAAAATTCACAACGCGTTTTGAAATAATATGCAAGCAATGTAAGTTAATTAAATAAAATTTTATCAATTCTTTCAACAGTTCCTTGGGACTTTATAAAAACTGTATTTTTAAATTCATAAGCAACTGTGTAAGTAACTTTAAAAATTCATTCCACCGAATTGGTTTATTTTCTTAAGAACAGCACACTATAATTAAACAATGGAAGACTAGGTACTGGAAAGTTTTCAGGTGTATTTAGGATGTTTTTAAACTGCCGGGTGGATTTATTTTTTACAATATCAAAATATTCAATAGAGCAAGAGTGTAGTGTAGTAACGGCAAAATTCCTTGTTGACCACCGGTAATCAGCAGTACCTATACATGATGGCCGGTACAAATAATTAAAATTGGTCGCAGCTATCTCATAAGTTTCTTCCTATTGTGAATTTCCGTGCAATTGGAATTCACCTTCATGTTGACTTTCTCTTCATTTAAATTGCTTTTGTAGAGTAAGATCCCAGAGCGATCAGACATAACTTATTTTCTGACGAATGAAACCTTAAGTTTTCAGTAGCGTCTCGTGTGCCTTGAATACCTACGCGCTTGTGAAAACTTGCCGAGTGACACCTGGGCAGGTACACAGAGCAAAGCTATTCGGTAAGCAGGATAGATACGGCGCGAGCGTGCGTAGGTGCTTACCTGATTATTTTGCCGTGTGTACATGTCTGATTTTTGAATATGTTATTGAAATATTTATTTAAAACTTATATTCAATCAGTCAGACAAATCAGAGTGACCAAACATCCCATAAGACAAAAATTATTCAGCCAGAAGTATACATAGTGCTCTCGCCCTCATACTTCTGACTGAATATTTTTTTGTCTTATGGGATGTTTGGTCACTCTGATTTGTCTGACTGATTGAATATAAGTTTTAAATAAATATTTCAATAACATATTCAAAAATCAGACATGTACACACGGCAAAATAATCAGGTAAGCACCTACGCACGCTCGCGCCGTATCTATCCTGCTTACCGAATAGCTTTGCTGTGTGTACCTGCCCAGGTGTCACTCGGCAAGTTTTCACAAGCGCGTAGGTATTCAAGGCACACGAGACGCTACTGAAAACTTAAGGTTTCATTCGTCAGAAAATAAGTTATGTCTGATCGCTCTGGGATCTTGGACTATTGTAACTATAATAGAGGTTATATATATACCACTATTTACCCGCAATTTTAATTCAATTGGATTCCAACAGTTTAAAAACACTACTAAAATAAGCACAGTATTTTTTGTACGCAGATAAATTGACATGGTATAAGTAAGTGGCCTAGGTTAGCGATACATAAATAAGAATTCATAAAATCAGCATCAAACAATACTTATTCCTTAAGTAGGCATACTCGTAGCAGACCAATTTTGTTAGAAATAGAAGACGTGTATGCCTGCCTAACAAGTAAGCTTACTTAGTTTCTGTTCCTAAACACACCATTAGATTATTCTGTCTTATTTTAAGAACTTTAAGTAGTACCTAATTGTACATTATCGCATGGCAATTAAACTAAACAAGCTGCTGACTTTCCACCACGAGGTCCGCAACGTAACTGAAAATGAAACAGATTTCTTCAATATTTAAGCTCTATTTATTAGATGCAAATGAAGTGGGTTGACTATAATAAGTACTGTCTTTGTAAATATTGTCTAATTTACGTTGCGTTCCTTGCCCCGTGGAAAAACAGCTTTATTGGGCTATGATCATACGTTTTCACAGGCGGTAGGTATATTGGATGAACATTTAAAGTTAAGCACACAAAAAAGAAGCCTTCGAGTATGAATAGTGCATGTATAGTTGTTAAATGTGTTACACCTTATACATTTATATAATTTCAAGTCTAGTTGTTATTTTATTTATCAAAAATTCACTAGCCTTTTACAATGTTACATTATTACACCATAAGAGCAAGGCCAACATGTTTGTAGATTTGCAAAAGACGATAAGTATTCAGAAACATACAAAATTACACCCTCTTTAACCGCAAAGTGTAAACAAAATAAGTCGCGCATAAGGTTTGGCTCTGTCATTGTTAGTTAACTGAAATGACCTCAATAGTCACTAAGCGCGATGTTTTGTGGTGAAGAAATTAATAACATTCTTACATTTATGATACGTCCTATGTTAACAGAATAAATTTCACTGGATACCTACTTTGTCCGCGTCAGAGCGACGCGACATCTGTCGGAAACATTTTCACTACATCGTTAGAGAAATACTTACGAGACGAGACAAGACATAGAACGATATGTATTCTCAAGAGATCACGCACAATCAGGCCTACATTGTGACAACGTGTTCTGGAATAGTCGCTACTGTCGTTTAGTATCATTCACTTTGTACAACTCAATGCAGGGTCGCAGCTACAGTCCGACTTGTGTCTTACATAGTTACAGTACGAACACTACGCGCTCATCTAGTCTGACACGATACAGTAAAGAAGCGACAACATCAACTAAACACCGACGCGAAGTATTTACGTTATCATTACTATTATGCTCGTGTGACTTCTAAATACAATAGGAAGATCTAACGATCGTGAACCTGCCGCGCTCGGTCAGGCTAGTTAACAAGTAAAGAGGTTGCCAAATGGTCGCGCTAACCGTCTTAATGTGCATATTGAGAGCTTACTAACCGATGCTCTATGATTACGTGAAAGTGGTGACCTGGTGGCCAAACTCCCTACGGCCACCCACATGAAGCAACCCTTTCTTACCCCTGCTGAGACCTTGGTCCCCGGCCAAAGTCAAATGAAGTTCAGTCCAAGGTAGCTTCAACATAGAACAGGTACCTACATAGTTTGCCCTTAACTTTTATTTATGATTTCACATGTAGCACACTTTAACATTATGCGCTGTTGGACGGCTGGTGCGACCATCTCGCAGCACCATAAGTTTAATAAAGCACAGCGCTTATCATTTACAGAGTTCGATTGAAAATATTGTGAACGTGAGAAATATTTCCGTACGTGCATTAAATATGTTTAAAATAATTTTATTATTATCTTTAAAATTTCTACATTATTTAAACGAGCTGCGGTCTGTGTTATATTTGATTATTACTAGACGGAAAGAAAACTCATGTAATTGCATCCCAATAGAGAATGGAAGTAAAGGAACTGCGGCATTATTGATAGGTAGTTATTATCAATGAATGTACATGTGCCACCACCAATTACATATTAGAACCCAGTAAGTATTTGATTCGGAAAACTTGGGGTTTTAAAGGTGGCTGTTATAACATTAATTTTCTCCATATCTTTAGATCAGTCAGTACTAAGCTGGTAAAAAGAATAATAATTCCTGGTAAACTTTTTTTTTTATTTAGTTCTATGTTAGCGCGTTTTCATTGACGTTGTAAATCCTTTGATACAAATAATATAATTGCACGGTTTTCTGAAAACCAAAAAAACACACTAACATTTCTAGTAGGTACAGGCGTTTTTGCTGACTCTAGCTCTGAGAGTGGGTCTACTCTATCCGATTCGCAACATCTGATTTACTGACACAGAAGGAAACACCGAGACAGATAAAAGTGAATAAAAGCTGATATAATAATAAATTATTGTTTATGATGTAATTAATAGGTATCATAATTTAAAACAAAAATAGAATCGAAATCGAGTAGCTACCTAGGTGGATGTGGTAGGTAAGAAGGTACAATACAAACAAGACATATCACTTACATTTTCACCAGTCGATTTTTGTGATTTTTTTACCAGGCTAGTCCTTATGCATGAGTTTAATACGTGTTTGTAGGTATGTACTTAATATTTTATCGAGATTGTTGTTGTAACAAGGAACAATAAAAAAATATAAATCTTTGCTAAACAAATGATTGTAGTCTTAACATTAATTATCTATTTTGAATATAAATCCTTGTATTAACTTTATAAGTTTATCACGATTTAACGTCTTAATACTAATAAACAATGATTTTATTATTAATACTTTTAGAATTCCATTTGAATTTATTATTGACCTCTAAAAAATTATAATAGTTTACATAGTCGGTGTCGACATGTTGCTCAGTTTTGTAGTCTTTGAATATAAGTTTTTCAGGGTGCACGATCGTTAAGGTTGCAACATAACATTATATTAACACGTCCACGATTAGGCTAGTCTACGAAATGTCCACACAGTCAACACGCTCACTCGTGACACTAACAAACGCAAGGTATTTGTCACTAAATCACTAGACACTTCACACTTTTGGGTCCTCGAGCGAACGAGAAAGCTTTATTTACTATCTAACAATAGGTACTTTCTACAGTCATGTTTTGCAACAGGAAGCTCTTGTTTAAATAATCAAATATCTGTAATCAATAACCTTCATTACTAACCATTGTCTCTAGTGTTACCAATTAAACATTTAACACTTATGCTGTAAGGCAGGCTTGCGGCAATGATTGTTTATTTGCTAGGATTGAAAAACAGTTCTTGTTTTCAATATAATATAATACACTTTAGGAATTTTTATATTAAACAAAATTATCTAATAATGTCGAGTCTTCCTCGAACTTAGATAGTAAGTATTATTGCTTTGAGAGTTTTTCTACTTAAATAAGTGTTTCGATGACGATCATAATAATTTAAGAAATAAAGCGCTCACGGTATAATATAAAAATACAAGGTATTAACTGTTTAAATTTTCTTAAACTGAATACCGTACGTAATATTGCAACGTGTAACGTTATTCCTCATATATTAGTTTCAGACTTTCCAGATGCTGTGCTTTCCTTGTAGTGACTGATTTAGAAGTCCGTGGTGTGTATCGTTCGCTCGTCCTGCGGTCATGGGAGCCGCGGCGCGTGTGATGGCGAGGGCGGGACCAGCGGCTCCAGTTCGTGCTGGAGCCGCGGCCCGCGTCACACGGGCTCCTGCGCCGCCACCTCCGCGAACTTGACCTCCCGGCCGCGGCGGAACGAGGCGGCGCGCCGCGGCGGGCTCGGCCTCCGCGCCGGCGGCTGCAGGCTGGCTGACGAGGCCTGCGTGAGCAGCCGCGGCGGTTGCGACAGCGTGCGCCCGAACGGCGACTTTCGGAGGAACTGGCGTGCCACTACCGGCTGCCAATATGAACTACCTGTAAATACAAAGGAGAAGTTCAGTGCCCATAGTAACACCCCTGTAAATGTTTTTTCAGGAATTTTTGATCGGGTTGACATTTTGTTTGTAGGTAGGTAGGTGTATATACACAATGTCTATTAAAATTGTGCCGGAGTATTTCAGCTTGTTGTTGGTTTAGTTTGACTTAATGTTCAATGTTCAAAGTGAACCGCGTGAAGGGCGGAACTAAATTATGAATCAAAAATTTTAATGAATAAATCTTTGTAGGGGTTTAAAGTCCACCGAGGGAAAATCGAGTGAGCAAAAATCTTAGGAATCATGTTATAGGCGATGCGGCTGGCAACCCATCACTAAACGTGCCCTTAAGGTTTTGTTACCTTAGGCTCTGTCTACCCCGCAAGGGATAAAGACGTGATATATGTATGCAGTATTTTAAAAAGGTGACAAATAAATATATCTATCTATCTAGTCAGTAAAAGTTGACTTAATTTTGAACAGGTGGCTTTATTTTTGAACTTAAAATCACTTACGGTAAAAACCTTTACAGGAGTGACCTAACTCAGCCGCCTGCTGAAATATTTGACAACCTGGAGCGTATTCAGCGTAAGGGATAGCTATATGGCTGCATAACTGTGTCCCTTACGCTGAATAGAACTTAGCACAAATCAAGCGATTGGGTAACCCCCTATATACCTACTTTTAGGTTAACTATGCGTAATTGTGCTTGCAGCCGCGTCTGCGCCGAATGTGACCCATTGTTACCCCCCTTATTCATAAACGCTCTATAGGCTTCTGCTAACTTAGCAATCGTTTGTCCTTATCTGTGAAAGGTAAATGTCAAAGTGACAGATAAGGACAAACGATTGCTAAGTTAGCAGAGGCCTACAGAGCGTTTATGAATAAGGGGGTTAGTGTTTACCTTTAAGCGTGGTGGTGCCGGCGCGCCAGGCGAGGCTGCGCAGGCGGCCGCGCGCGCCCTCGTGCACGGCGTCCACGCTGGCGGAGCGCGTGAGGTGCGCCGCCCCCGCGTCCCGCTCCGGCCCCCCGCCCGCCGTCAGGCCCTCGCTCACCGAGTACAGCTTGTGGGTTATGTCCTTGCCTGAAACGTTCAAGTATCAGGTTAATTTACATTTGTGTTTTTAGCGGGATGTCAAGGGATCGCCACAGGTTAAAATTGAAATAATGTAATGAATGTTTGACGAGCGGATAGCCTAGTGGTTAGTGACCCTGACTATGAAGCTAGAGGTCCTGGGTTCGAATCCCGGTAGGGGCAGACAGTTGTATGATGAATACGAATGTTTGTGCCCGAGTCACGGATGTTGTATGTATTTATTTATTTTATGTTTATCCGTTGCCTGGTACCCATAGCACAAGCTTTGCTTAGTTTGGGGCTGGGCCAATTGGTGTAATTTGTCCCAAGATATTTATTTATTTATTATTATTATTATTTAATAAAAATCATCATTCATCTGACTTCACGCTTAGCGGTGGTAGCAGAGTAGGAAGGTAAATGCTTTTTGTTTAACGATATCCAGGTAGATCGATCTTTCGCGTCGGAAAACCACTGACTATCATTTTTCATCGAATTTATTCTTTGTTGAAAGAGCGTGCGCGAAGCGTGTCCGATTCAGCTTGGGGAAAAATGTTTTTATATGTCTGTCCAAGCTGTAGAATGTTCTCCTCTAGGTACAGGTTGCATTTCTCAATCGATTCTCGTAAAATCTACCGGAATTGCTGTGGGAGTTGAAAATGAAAATTGTAATCATATTTCACTTATGTCTGCCAAATTTCAAGTTTCTAGCTACCGTGGTTTAGGATGTGCCTTGTCTGTCGGAGAGTCAGTCAGTCACGGTACTGCGGTACTTTTTTTAGATATATACCTACTCGGGAGCAAAGAAACCGGGTCACTCTTCATACAATTTTCTACGGGAAGTGACCCGGTTATTTTAATGCTTTGAATCGCTGAACTAGAATTAAGTGCTAGTGAAATCCCGATAGTTTTGAAATAATCCTTTTAAGCATTGATATAAAGCTAGTTATAACGCTGTTGCAACGCAAACATTATCTAATAAAACGACACTCGTTCAACTTAACACCATAAAACAAAAAAACCAACTGTAATATTCAACTGTGAAGAGATTTTAACTTCTCAACGATGCATAAAAATCTAGAAAGTTCGATTATACATAGAGCTGAACCCCCGAAATGACAAAATCAAGAAGTAACTATTTAAGCTGTTAACTATACATACTTTTTCTGCAGATGACAATAATAAAAACAAAATATCCCAAAATGGCCTAAGATTGGATAAAATAAATCGGAACTCCATCGCATTTGACCCGGCAAGCATCGTTCGCGGAGGCAGGTGAACCTGTGTGAATCAATAGCTGAAATTCTTAATCAAAATGGAACATCTGTTTCCCTACTCCAGTCCTCAGTTTTATGGACAACATGGTTGGTAAACACGGAAGGGTATAAATCAAACAAAACCAGCCGCGTTATACAATATTGCAGTAAAAATTGTTTGTCCAGATTGGTTTAAATGTCGCCTGATTCACGATATTTGATTTGCTTGTTTTTATTTATTTTTGATATTAGATAATTCTATGTTAGAACCATCGAAAATCGTAAAGTTTTAGAATCGATTTAACTTGGTCTTAAATTTCTGAATAGATCAAAGATTTGGATTTATTTATGTCAAAGTCTGTTCTAGCAGTTGAAATATTGTAGACAATCGGACATTTTAGTCGCTAACCGACATTACCTCTTTACTTATTTAATATCGCTAACCACGTTTTAAAAAAAGTATATATACAAAATCAGGGGCCCAATTTTTTAAAACACATCACTCCAAAGTACTTACCCTGCCCTGTACCTATAGATGACAAATTTTACCTACTGAAATTGAAATATGACTGGAGTATAAGAGTATAATTTGAGCTGTATTGAGTAATTTTCGCATGCTGTGAATTCAAAAATCGATTCCCTGCATATTTTTTACATATTTTTTTACCTACATTCAACATTTCCCCCTTGTAACATCCCTCTCCATTCTTTATTTATTTTAACTTATATCTAGTCTTATTCTAATCCTATATCTAAGGTTTTATATTTAATTTAATACTAGGGCTTAAAATACACTTATAACTAGACTAGGCTATACTACAAGCAGCACCAAGACACCAAGCTAGACTACTATCTACAGCTAATTACCTACTCAAACTATGCAATTCCTAGTCTTAATTAATTAATACTATAAGAAGCTATTTGGATTGAATAGGACAGTATGAAATATGGCCAACGTGATCGTCTATTCCCTACATTGTGGTAGTAACTCAAACTCGTTTAGTGGAGGCAAGAGATGCTAATCCTAAGAAGTAAACTATGCCCTAAACATTAACACTAAAATGCCCTATATCTATCTGAACCTTTCCGCTCACACAGAACTCAGTTCTGCAAATTACCGTTGCCGAACACTAACGGACAATGACAAATTATAGTTAAGTACTAGTAACTAGGAGTCTTTATTTATATCTTGGAGTAGTTAAGTAATGGAGAACTAATATCCTGGTAATTTCAAATGCTTAGTCTGGAATTATAACAAGTATTTATATAGGTAAAATGAATAATTGTCTTTTGTGTTAAAGTCAGAGCCCCACCTTCGCTCTTGAGATTGTTCTCAACTGATCGTTGCCAGTAACCGTGTTCCTCGTCCAGAGACCCTAAGGAACTCCGACACAAGACTTGTGATTTTACTAGTCTTTAGTCAGTATGTCATGTTATTGTACCACAATGGGTAAGAGGATAAATTTAACTCTTAAGTATTCCTATGCTATGCTGTCCGATCATTTTGGTACAGAAGGAAAACTACTTTAAAAGTTGGGTGTTTCATATTCTGTTGATATATGTTTTCAATAAGAAAGATAAGTCAGTTTCTTTGATTCTAGTCTTATCTAAAGGTAGTTCAATCAATTACTGTTTCAAAACAAAAGGGGATCTAAGGAATTTTTCATCAAATGTAAATTTATGACACCCTGAAAGCTATGAAAATCAGCTTATAATTTAAATAATACCAATCTTAAATACAAAGTTTCAGCCTACTGATAATTTAAAGGCGGAGGATTCATAAGGAAGTTTGCACTGTCACAATCTACCTTTCTAACAATAAATGGTTACTTAATATAATTAAATTAGAATACACAGTTTTCCCTTGTTGTTACAAGGTATACCAGATGTTAAGATAAAAGCCTAACCTACAATAAGTAAAACCTCCCTATTCATGCCTAAATTAATATTCCTATTCTAGTCAGCTGTGTATTGAAACCTGGAGGAAAATCCTCACATTTACAGTTAAACGTGTGATGTGTTATGCAGTTTCCAGAAGTGCAATGGAAACTCCTACACTATTCTAACGAAGGGATTGGAGTGGCATCTCCGTGTGTATAGTCCTACGCCATGTGTATTGACATCGTCTACGGCCGAAGCCTGGGATGCAGACGACGTCCTAACTAGAGATATAGTAGTGTGAATATATAAATATGTAGATAAGTGACCAGCGCCACCAGTTCCCATGTTCCGACACAGCAGAACACGAAAGCCTGGGTACACGCTAGGAGGTAATTTACCCTACCCAGATATTTCGCTGGGAGTCAGGTGCGAAGTCGAACCTCAACGCTTCAGCTCACACTGTAAACAGTGTGTTGAAATTTCAAATCCTTGTTATCACCGTTAGGTAGCCAGACTTGAAACCCGAAAACCGTGTTTCGTAAAATCCCTACTTCAAGCACACAAGGTAATTAATCAAGCTAATTAGTATTCTATAATCGCAAATCCAGTATAGGCTCTAAAGAATGAGAAAAATAAGGGATGACGCCGGAGAGTAGCCCCGAGCCGCCAAGGTTAAGGATAGGAATATTTACTGGTATTCACGACCACAGAACACTATGTCACAAATTAATGATATAAAAACAATTAAATAATCAATTCAATCAATTAAAGTAAAACGTAAAACAGTCGCGACCCGATCTCGCGTATTTACTATAATCTAATTTGTGCTTGAAAGAACCGCGCTTACGAACCGACAGAGAAGAAAAGACCCTTTCCTAAAATCTACGCTCGTATTTATACTCTTTTTCGGTGTTTTTGGCTGAATTGGTGCTTTTGGTGCTTTGAGCTGATTCGGTGCGAATTGTGTCTTTAGCTGAATTGGTGCCTTCAGCTGATTCGGTGCTTTTAGTTGAATTGGCGTCTTTAGCTGATTTGGTGCTTTTTGTTGAATTGGTGCTTATTGTGTCTTTAGCTGATTTGGTGTTTTCGGTGCGTTCGGCGACAGCTCCAGTTTTTATGCTACTAGATACTCAAACTGTATGAAGATAAAGTCCATTCTCCCGTGCTATGATTTTCCACAATTCCAAGAACATAGACCATCACAGATAACAAATACGGAATAGCAGGTTATTTATAATAAGCAAGTATTCTATTGTGCTTTTTTGGTTTTTATGTTGGTATACTTTTCTTAAATGGATATATGTAAACGATTTAATCCTTTCTTATTTATTATAACCTGTTTTATAGGTGTGGTACTTTGCTTAACGATAATGCATACTTTCCTCAATGAATTAATGCTGCATGAAGCCCTTTTGTCCATAAAAAGAATGAATTAGGGTGAATTATATTTTATTTAGACATAAGGTGCTCCTAAATCTCTATGAGAAATACGCATCAAATCATTTGCATCGTATTACCTAAAACCGTAAGCATTCCCCATAGCTTGACCAAGGTGGTTCATAAATAATATTCCTTCATGAAATTCAGTGTTCTTATTTCAATCTTATGTACTAAAATATTTGAATCCTTAAGACTATTTTGTCTATGGTGTTGAAAAGTCTAAAACACATTTTACAAGAGTTCAAATGTATGAGAGCCGCTTTACAGATTTTGAAGGTGGCAACACAAGAGATATTCTCCTGACTTTACCTTGTTTGTGGGATGACTATTTGTTGATGTCTGACATTCTATGGCAAATAAGATGACAAATATTGACAAATATTGCACAGAATATGTAGTGGAATTTGTACCTGATGTGATAATTAAATGTGTCCCCTGTTTCATGGAACATTGTTTGAAATTAATACTATTTAATTTCGTATTAATAGATATATAAATCTGGAATATTATTCCATATGAGAGTATTAATATTTTATTTGTGAATCTTGACCGGAACGAGACCCCGTTTCGTCACAGCCTCTCCCCGAATATTTACGTAAGGACCAAAAATACCATTTTAACTGGAGGAAATATTCTAACCACTCATTACGTAATTCACGAATATCAATCTAAACATTGTTATATATATTAGTTTAATCTATTGGCATTTTTCCCGTGACTGAATGTGTGGTGTGGTTTATTTTTAAACCAAAAATATACACCCAAAATAAAGAATGAAAAAATTTCAGACTTTGGACAACTTAAATATGAAAAGATCATAAGACTTCGCAAAATGATCTAACTGGGATAAAGAAAGTGGTTGTGAATCACTCCGTCCTAGTGACCCTCGCCGACCCTTCAGTGCCCCGATCTTGCATTGCTTGGCGACCAATGGAAAAGAACTGTCGAACTGCCTCTCCCAACCAGATCATGTTGATAGCTTGGAATCATAACCATCCATTACCAAATTGTCTCGTCTGAAACTTCCACTCAATAAAATGAATAATATAAATTTGGAGCATGTGGAGTGTATGCTAATGCTTAGCCTTTTGTGCTTCAGCTTTCTTAGCTGCGTGTGGAGTAATAATATTTCTTTCGCCGACTTTATAGTCGAATGTCAATCTGACCTGCCACATAATTAACCAAGACACATTTTGCATCAATTCAAAATGAGATTACGTAGAATATGAATTTAACCTTCCTGGCAGTATTAAGTATGTTAAGGTATGTTTCCTTCTTATAATACAAAATTAACCTTTTGTTAGTATTAATCTTGTTGTAGTATTTTGTTTGTTCAAGATTAACCTTTTATAGGTATATTTATACATCAACCTTTTGTTAGTGTTGATCATGTTAAGGTATGTTTCCTTTGTATACCAAATTAACCTTTGGCTAGTATTAACTTGGGATACAGATAGTATGTTGCTTTTATACAAAATCAACCTTTTTGTTAGTATTGATTCCGTGAAGGTATGTTTCCTTTTTATATTACAAAATTAACCTTTTGTTAGTATTAATTTCGTAAAAGTATCTTTTCCTCACAAAATTAACCTTTGGTTAGTATTAATCATGTGATAGCATATATTTCGCACAAAATCAACCTTGGGCTAGGATTAACTTTGCTAAAATACATGCCAATTTTAATGATAGCCACATTTTGGAAAGATATGTGTCTCACGCAAGTATGTGATACCCTAACTCCTTTCGCGAAAGAAAATTATTTGATGTGTGCTGTTTCAGGGGATAGAATGCCAATAAACCGTCCTCATCTCTGTGAAATGCCATACCATCAAAGCCCTTTTTCTCTTACTTAAAACTAACTTAATCTAGCTTATACTCCTAAAATTTCATGCAACAATACATTCATCTTTTTTTTTTTCAACCACATACATCCTTCCTCAATCTCTTTTTCATTCTTACTTTGACATAATACAACAGATCACTTTCGAGATGAAATACGTACAACTAATAATATTATTTAACTATTTTACTTCCTCCAGTCAAAAAAAATATTTCTTTTCTTCGTTTTGACTATTCCTATTTATTTTGACACCTAAATTCTATATGTGTACCAAATTTCAAACAGATGCTGTTAACCGTTGAAGAGTTCCCTCCTGCGGAGACAACATCGGCTGAACCACCAGAACTTTACCATCGCATCAACGCTCTACCACTTGTCTAATCGTATACCAAATTTCAAGTCAATCCGACCACAGCTAAAATTAATTGTACTACTAGCGCCCTCTGTTGTTGAGTAGCTGAAGCTTATTTCGCGCCAGTACATAACCATAGACAAAGCAGACAACTCCTAACAATTGACTGTACGAACATAATTATGTGTCAAACGGTAAACCATGATTTTTCTAGTTTCATTTCTACGATAAGTTATCAATGCCTTGAATTATACAACTAGTGCCATCTAGGTCGTATACGATAAACTAATGTACTTAAAATTTAACGAAAATATTGTATTGTGTTATACACTTAAATCTAGTTAAACTAAACTTTATAGGCTTAAATTATCATAGGACGGATCAATTTATCATTGTTAAACTTGTCGAACCACGTTTATTGACACTTTAATTTTAGTCAGGATGAACACTGAAACACTACTAACGCCATCTATCACAGACTTGGAAATAATCGATAACCTTTCTCAGTAACTTCCACTCTTAAACTTAAACGTAATTTACACCGTTGTAAATTAAAAGTCTATTAAGTTTTCGTAGTCAATGTGTTTATAATTAATCAAAGTTATCAATACCCATCTACCAACTTAATTTATCTTACTATTAATGCGCATTTTAAGACATAGAAGGTGAAACTTGCGTGAACAGAGATACTGCTGCTTCTATGCTGGTAATTCTTGGATTTTTTTTTCTATTCAATTAACCACAACAATTTAATGTTCCAATGAATTTATCGTTTCAGTCGTTTTTTTTTTAAACTTGGACTTATACTACAATTTATATCACACTCCATTTTTTTTCAATACAAAAACGCAACCTTGGTTGCATGGACGATTTCCCTTTTCCTACTGTCGTATGTGACAGATGCGAATTTAAAAAAACGAACTCACACGTATTGATTATAGAGATGCGCAAAACAACTCACTGAAGTGAAAAGATTGATTCATGTCTTTCGCTCTTAAAGATATATATCACTCTTTTCGTTCATTTCGTTCAGTTCGCTCAGTAGATCTATTGACTCAAACTGCTCCTTCATATCTTATCACTCATTTCGCTCAGTGGATCTGTTGACTCAAACTGCTCTTTCATATCATTATATCAGTACGATGTATTCAGTACACATACAAAATGGGACTCTAATGATGGAGATATGTTTATACACTATAAAGTTTCACTGAAAATGGTCAGATAATCATCATACTTTATCAATGTTTATTTTTTGTTTTGAAAGTGTCGTTCAAAGAGGACATGAAACGGAACGCAGCAAAGGAATCGTCCACTCACACCAGCTCAAATGAGCGAAAAGAGCGACTCACACATTCATATCTGCTCCTGTCTACTGTAAGCTAGTGTAAGAGGGACAGGTTTATACGATAGATTTGTAGGTGCGAAAAGTGCAACCATGCATGCAACGGCTGACCGCATCAGTTCAGTACGAAATCCGAACGAAAGATATACTGATATAGTGAGTTGCTTTATCCTTCAGTGAACGACTGAGCGAGTGAACGAAACGAAAAGATATAGTTCATTTGAATCTTTCACTCGCGATTGACACATCTCTAATTGATTACCTTTTCCATAGATCGCCTACAAGAAAATTACTTATTTAGTGATTTAATAGCATTTCAGCACGTTTTAGCTCCTTAATCGCATACATACAAACTTCCGAGTGTTAAAGGACTATTTCCTGCAGCAGAAATCGATCTGATCGCATTTTAATTTCAATCAACCTACTCAGGTAATGAAACCGACTATTTGTTTACTATCTATTACTATCCACTACTTAATTATAATAAAATCTTCTTACTGGCGTAAATAACTAACATTTACGTATTCAATCTGTCACCTCAAACTACTTAAAGCACGATATTTTATGTTTCAGATGTTGAACAAAACACGATTACTACGTTTCAAATGAAGAACTGACAACAATCATTGTTCAACTGGTTTTATGTTAAATGTACTGAATTTGGCATGAAGGGACTAACCAATTAAATCATACAGGTAATATCCGTGGCTTTTTATCCATACTGACCTATAATTTTCTACATACTCGGGAATAGGTTCTCATTGTTGTCCCAGTACGTACTTAACTTACTTAAATAGAAGTGAACCATATACTTATTAAATTACAGAACTAGTGTAACTTAGGTTATTTTAAGTGACATAACCGTTTCATTTCCAGATATCAAAATAAGTCGAGAAGCTTAGTAAGATTTTCACTTATCAAGTTCAAATACTTGAACACTGCATGACCGGAACAATGGAATGGATAACTTCGAATCTCTCAAGTGTCCCCAAACTTACTAAAATTTAATGCTCTCTGAATTCTGGATATTATCTAAACAATGCTTCACCTAACCTTCCTGCGCTTTCGGTTTGTAATAGCATTTTTTGTTTTGTAATCAAATAACCGTTTTATGAAGAAATTAAACCATTCTCTTGTTATGTCCTGTATAAATTAACTGTTGTGAGTGTTGTGAATAATTTATTGATTGAGTTCTAATAAAACCTTAGGTTCCCTCTTTTATTTCCCCTTTGCTAGTTTGATATTATTTTGAGTGACATAATTTTGAAAATCAGCCTCGGTAAATGCACACATACTTATACCTAGTTCAAACTTAACCTTTTAAATCTCTTATAAGCAATAAGGCTTATCTTAATCGTTCTGAAATTCTAGATTAATTCTCATACTTACAGACTACTTTTCCTAAAACGGCTTAGTCGCAGATATGCCTTTTCCTAAATGTTTTTCCTGTCATTATTTTACTAATTATTTAGCTTTACTATAATAAAATAAAGCTACTTCAGCTGCGCTTGCTGCATCTCAGCTCTTACTAACCCGATTTTGATGACTTATTGTGAGCTGTATTTTTTTTTTCTATATACTTACAAATGCTTTGACTGGTCATTTTACACATTCTATCTGCTGCATCTTAAAATTTGCTAAACCGATTTAGATGCTTTCTTTGTTCCTACAAATACTTTGATAGGTATTACTATCAATAAACTGATCATTATTATGACTATGTATTGGCTCGATTTGAGATGTAAAAGCCTGTCTAACCTATCACAACATACATTCATACCTTAAAATATAGATCGAACTGGTCTGAGTCCCTAGATCCATATTCTGTTTCTAATTAATGGTGGAACTCATTTGGGTAATAAACCCTCTCTCCCCCGCGTCAAGACCAGAACCCGGCAAGTACTTGGCTCATAGTTTGGTTAGCCTATTAGATACTGTCTCTCCCCCAACTAAATGCTCTTTGTATTGTTATGCACAGTTCGGGAATCGAACCCGGCACTGCAAATAATGCCTATATATTATTATCATGCAATCAAATAATCCATTCCGTTCTCTCCCCAGACTATTATATTTTATAATAAATAATGTCTTGCTTGACTGTATAGAAATTACTTTCGTAGCTTATTTCTAACCGAGATTAAAATAAACATAGTAATCTTTACCACCAAAGATAATCTGTCTTAAAAGTCTATGGTCCGTGAATTATCTGTGTTACGCTGACAATTGAAATTATGGTTTTGTTTTTGTTAATTGCGTTTCTTTTGTTTTGTAATATTCATTCATTTGTAATTTATAGTTCGTACGTTCGTGGTTGTGATTTAAAGGACTGATGCCGGCCAGCTTAAATGCGAAAAGACATAACTGTGATGTGAACCGAACACGCTAGGATTTATTTTTCCCGATAAAATGAACTCTTCTGCTGATTAAGTGATCGTGAATTCATAACAAGATCTCAAGTGAAGTGAAATTAATCGACTTAGTTATAATTAGTAAATAAGTAAAACAATGTTATTCTTAATAGTAAACTTGTGCAACCATTTTGTGAAATAATTTCTCTCTTATCTAACCTAATAGGTCTCTAATTGCAAACATAGAACTATCTCTTGCCCCACTTTTCCGTTTCACAGCAACAAATTGACCTTTCGGTCGTTAAACTAATTCATTTATCACACTTGTCCAAATTCAATCCGATAAATAACTTCCCAAGTATCATAATTCTAACTTAAGAACTAAATCTAGACTAAAATATTACCAAACAAACCACAAGTTCTATCCTGGACACCGGCCTCCATATTGTAACATCCCTCTCCATTCTTTATTTATTTTAACTTATATCTAGTCTTATTCTAATCCTATATCTAAGGTTTTATATTTAATTTAATACTAGGGCTTAAAATACACTTATAACTAGACTAGGCTATACTACAAGCAGCACCAAGACACCAAGCTAGACTACTATCTACAGCTAATTACCTACTCAAACTATGCAATTCCTAGTCTTAATTAATTAATACTATAAGAAGCTATTTGGATTGAATAGGACAGTATGAAATATGGCCAACGTGATCGTCTATTCCCTACATTGTGGTAGTAACTCAAACTCGTTTAGTGGAGGCAAGAGATGCTAATCCTAAGAAGTAAACTATGCCCTAAACATTAACACTAAAATGCCCTATATCTATCTGAACCTTTCCGCTCACACAGAACTCAGTTCTGCAAATTACCGTTGCCGAACACTAACGGACAATGACAAATTATAGTTAAGTACTAGTAACTAGGAGTCTTTATTTATATCTTGGAGTAGTTAAGTAATGGAGAACTAATATCCTGGTAATTTCAAATGCTTAGTCTGGAATTATAACAAGTATTTATATAGGTAAAATGAATAATTGTCTTTTGTGTTAAAGTCAGAGCCCCACCTTCGCTCTTGAGATTGTTCTCAACTGATCGTTGCCAGTAACCGTGTTCCTCGTCCAGAGACCCTAAGGAACTCCGACACAAGACTTGTGATTTTACTAGTCTTTAGTCAGTATGTCATGTTATTGTACCACAATGGGTAAGAGGATAAATTTAACTCTTAAGTATTCCTATGCTATGCTGTCCGATCATTTTGGTACAGAAGGAAAACTACTTTAAAAGTTGGGTGTTTCATATTCTGTTGATATATGTTTTCAATAAGAAAGATAAGTCAGTTTCTTTGATTCTAGTCTTATCTAAAGGTAGTTCAATCAATTACTGTTTCAAAACAAAAGGGGATCTAAGGAATTTTTCATCAAATGTAAATTTATGACACCCTGAAAGCTATGAAAATCAGCTTATAATTTAAATAATACCAATCTTAAATACAAAGTTTCAGCCTACTGATAATTTAAAGGCGGAGGATTCATAAGGAAGTTTGCACTGTCACAATCTACCTTTCTAACAATAAATGGTTACTTAATATAATTAAATTAGAATACACAGTTTTCCCTTGTTGTTACAAGGTATACCAGATGTTAAGATAAAAGCCTAACCTACAATAAGTAAAACCTCCCTATTCATGCCTAAATTAATATTCCTATTCTAGTCAGCTGTGTATTGAAACCTGGAGGAAAATCCTCACATTTACAGTTAAACGTGTGATGTGTTATGCAGTTTCCAGAAGTGCAATGGAAACTCCTACACTATTCTAACGAAGGGATTGGAGTGGCATCTCCGTGTGTATAGTCCTACGCCATGTGTATTGACATCGTCTACGGCCGAAGCCTGGGATGCAGACGACGTCCTAACTAGAGATATAGTAGTGTGAATATATAAATATGTAGATAAGTGACCAGCGCCACCAGTTCCCATGTTCCGACACAGCAGAACACGAAAGCCTGGGTACACGCTAGGAGGTAATTTACCCTACCCAGATATTTCGCTGGGAGTCAGGTGCGAAGTCGAACCTCAACGCTTCAGCTCACACTGTAAACAGTGTGTTGAAATTTCAAATCCTTGTTATCACCGTTAGGTAGCCAGACTTGAAACCCGAAAACCGTGTTTCGTAAAATCCCTACTTCAAGCACACAAGGTAATTAATCAAGCTAATTAGTATTCTATAATCGCAAATCCAGTATAGGCTCTAAAGAATGAGAAAAATAAGGGATGACGCCGGAGAGTAGCCCCGAGCCGCCAAGGTTAAGGATAGGAATATTTACTGGTATTCACGACCACAGAACACTATGTCACAAATTAATGATATAAAAACAATTAAATAATCAATTCAATCAATTAAAGTAAAACGTAAAACAGTCGCGACCCGATCTCGCGTATTTACTATAATCTAATTTGTGCTTGAAAGAACCGCGCTTACGAACCGACAGAGAAGAAAAGACCCTTTCCTAAAATCTACGCTCGTATTTATACTCTTTTTCGGTGTTTTTGGCTGAATTGGTGCTTTTGGTGCTTTGAGCTGATTCGGTGCGAATTGTGTCTTTAGCTGAATTGGTGCCTTCAGCTGATTCGGTGCTTTTAGTTGAATTGGCGTCTTTAGCTGATTTGGTGCTTTTTGTTGAATTGGTGCTTATTGTGTCTTTAGCTGATTTGGTGTTTTCGGTGCGTTCGGCGACAGCTCCAGTTTTTATGCTACTAGATACTCAAACTGTATGAAGATAAAGTCCATTCTCCCGTGCTATGATTTTCCACAATTCCAAGAACATAGACCATCACAGATAACAAATACGGAATAGCAGGTTATTTATAATAAGCAAGTATTCTATTGTGCTTTTTTGGTTTTTATGTTGGTATACTTTTCTTAAATGGATATATGTAAACGATTTAATCCTTTCTTATTTATTATAACCTGTTTTATAGGTGTGGTACTTTGCTTAACGATAATGCATACTTTCCTCAATGAATTAATGCTGCATGAAGCCCTTTTGTCCATAAAAAGAATGAATTAGGGTGAATTATATTTTATTTAGACATAAGGTGCTCCTAAATCTCTATGAGAAATACGCATCAAATCATTTGCATCGTATTACCTAAAACCGTAAGCATTCCCCATAGCTTGACCAAGGTGGTTCATAAATAATATTCCTTCATGAAATTCAGTGTTCTTATTTCAATCTTATGTACTAAAATATTTGAATCCTTAAGACTATTTTGTCTATGGTGTTGAAAAGTCTAAAACACATTTTACAAGAGTTCAAATGTATGAGAGCCGCTTTACAGATTTTGAAGGTGGCAACACAAGAGATATTCTCCTGACTTTACCTTGTTTGTGGGATGACTATTTGTTGATGTCTGACATTCTATGGCAAATAAGATGACAAATATTGACAAATATTGCACAGAATATGTAGTGGAATTTGTACCTGATGTGATAATTAAATGTGTCCCCTGTTTCATGGAACATTGTTTGAAATTAATACTATTTAATTTCGTATTAATAGATATATAAATCTGGAATATTATTCCATATGAGAGTATTAATATTTTATTTGTGAATCTTGACCGGAACGAGACCCCGTTTCGTCACACCCTATGGACTACATGTAATCGTTAGTATACGTTCCCTATTTCAATGCGGTGTATAAATGAACCTCGAGCAACTTACACTTACACAGATTTTAATCTATTTAAAGAGCTTTTATTGTTCCTTTATCAACACTAGCCCGATGTCGAACTTTGCAAAGCGCCGCGTCACCCGCGTGCAATCATCAGAACAAGGCGCAATTTGAACGCCTACGTACTCTTTTAATCTTTGAGTGTAGTTGAGGGAGCGTTCAATTTATGTCTAAATTGGTTTCTATTCGTCTCATATTTTTGGCAGTTGCATGACGGGAAGTCTAAAATTACGCCCAGATATTTGCTGATGTTAGAAGAGCCTATTCATTTTCTTAGTCGCTCTTAACCCCTCGAATGTTTAAGCACTGATCTGTGCAAAATTTAAAACTATCTTTTTCTATTGTTATTTGATCTGTAAGATTGGTAAAATTTTAGACAAATGAGAAAATCATAGGAATCATGTTTACCTTAGGCTCTGTCTACCCTGTAAGGGATAAAGACGTGATATATGTTTGTATGTATGTATGTATATGTATGAGAGTAGAATGCAGAACTAATTTTGGCTCCTACCTCCATACTAGTGACTAATCTAATTATACTGATAATGCGCTAATATTTAAAAAAATACGAATGTATATTTTCTCGACGGCGTTTGTGTCACCTAAACTCATTTTGTTCTTGGTGACTTTATGAACAAAGTTTTAATAGAAGGATTTCCGAGACGATGATTTAGGGCAAATAAGTTTGAAATGTATACATCCAAAGCAAGCACTTACCACTTACCGGTAACGGCCCGTAATAAGGGTATTTTGTAATCGCCACACGATTTACAGTCAGTAGCAAGAGGTTCATAGCAGACCAGTGAAATCTTCGCGAACAATTGCCCAGGATTTTTTCTCTTTCAACAACTAAGTACTAACTAGAGTAGGCCCTTGAACTTTTCGATCTCAGTAGTTTTTATTATAAATGCGTTAATTAGGTATTATGTAAGTTGAATTTTTACGTTCTTAATGAATTTGCTGGAGTAATGAAAATTATTCGTTTAGAATACAGTCAAACATTAACTAAGAAGAGTGTACTGACCTATGAGACAGTCGAGGACGACCTTGAGGGCCGGCCGGTGTCGCAAGACGCGCTCGAGGCGCATGCGCGGCCAGCACACGCACGTGCACACCTCCTCGGCCACCACTGATACCTGCATCACCATTAAGCTAGCGTTAGCGTTGCCACGTTTTCCTTATATAAAAAATAGTACCCAACCGAAAGTATACCTTTCTGCAACCGAAACCGAAAGTTAATTCGTGGTAGATTCTTACCCCCTTATTCATAAATGCTCTCTAGGCTTCTGCTAACTTAGCAAGCGTTTGTCCTTATAGTTTGTCATTTACCTTTCACAGGACAAACGATTGTTAAGGTAAAGTTAGCAGAATCCTTCAGAGCGTTTATTAATAAGAACCTATTTTTCGAACTTACGATCATGTAATTAAGCTATTGTAAACGTTTCTGTTCATCGAAGACATTATTTGATAAATTGTCAGTTTTGTAGCTCTAAAAAATGTACCATTCTACTATGCCGATTGCTCCCGATCTCGAACGCTGCAGGGAAGATCACGAAATAAGTCCCGAAACCGAACAGAAACCTACTTCGATCCTGTTTCGGCAATTTCTCTAAAATTTAAAGCAGCTACTCGCCAGAATCAAAAGTTCAGACCTACACTATGACATTTGGACTTATTGAGCTACAAGCTTCCTACTTAGATGCCTGGCTGGACTTACTATTGAGCGCTTTTGCGAGAATAATTCACACCGGATCCGGAACGAACGGCATATCATTGTGCATTGTTCTCCAATTGTGCCCTCGTGATCATGAGATAGCGATACATACGCGAACATGTATAAGTTTCTGTCCCATCATAAATGGTAAATTGAAAAGGGTTCATTAGCACACGTAGACGCGTCTGCTAGTGCGGCAGCAGTATAGTGCCGCCCGGCACAGCTTGGTATTTGTCCAAAATCTAATTATATTTTTTTAGGTACCTACTCAAATAAGCCAGCGTTATGTCGTGTCTCTATCACGGCGTCAGAAAAGGCGAGTTATGTGTGGAGTAACAGTGACGTCGCAGGTGTGCGTATTAGCATGAACTATAAACATATCCATCTAAAGACACTAATTGCTTTGAGAGCCTAAATTCACCCTTAGACCCATCCCTCCCCCTGGGCCCTATTTTACCATCGCGTGGAGCTCCACTTAAAGGTCGATTCAGAAGGCCTTAAATAATTTAAGATCGACCCAGCAGATTTTATTACACAGAGTAAACCTTAAATTAGCCGAATCTTTTTGCTACAACCTAATCTTAAAACCTGAATCTTGCGCAGACGTAGGGTTAAATTTGATTGCGTAATTCGATATTGGATTCCACTTAAACACATAAATAAACTTAATAAAGTAGGTAATGAAATAGCAAAATTGCTAGTAGTTAATCTCTTTTTTATAATTAATTCCAAATAGGTTCCATTGTGTGTTGGCTTAGTGTGTAGGTAGGTACCACCTAACCTAACCGGAACTTATGTTTCCAATTAATTCCATTGAACGTGGCAGATTTATCGGGCCATAAATATTTTGAGCGGAACTCGGAAGCCTTGTGTTGTGTTGAATTCAATAGTTCTGTGTTGTGAATTTACTAGACAATGTTAGCAGGGTAGCATGTAGTAAAAGCTAGAATTTTACCAAGGTTGATTATTATTTATTACTAAATTGCGTCGGCGGCCACGTTGCAGTTTTTTTTAAATTATTTCTTAAAAACTTTGCCTTAGCAATAAAATTACAAACACAACATAAAAACAGCCATATAATTGTCATTTTATTTTGATTACCGACGGCAAGCCTAAACTTTATTAGTAAGTAACAGTTTTTAACATAAGGAAGGTAACATAACAGCTACTTTTCTACGTTCCGAACAGTCTACAGGGTGCCAGAAAATCAGAAGCTGATATTTTGAGCCGATACGTTGTTAATTCATTTAAAGCATATTTAATTAATTACAGTATCTAATGCGAGGATGATTATCTTTGGACGGTAATGGTCATTATTATTTTATTTTAAACAAAAAAAAATACCGCACAGTACTTAAATAATTTATGTTTTTACTTAATTGAATCTTAGGCTTAGGTTATTAATTATATTCCCTGAAGCTAACCGCACCTTATACATATATCGTAGGGCATAATCCATTAAAATGCTGTTGTTTATTTTTTTAATTGACCATAGAACTCTCAGCCAACAGCCTTGTTTATCTTACCCCATCACGAAAGCCAAGTTGAATCTGCTTAATTAATTTCAAAATGTAAATACTGACCTACTCTTAATTTCAGTACCCACTTAAGCACGAGATTTACCCCTCATTCCACTCCAAATTAATTAAGTATATTCGGGAAGTGAATTAGAGATCAGGTACAGGCCAGGCTCCTAAAATATCAGCAGACAACGAATTTGAAATCAAAACGAATTACGTAAAAGGTATTTCGAGAAATTGGAGGTGGTCCAAGTGCGCCTACCATTTGTCATAAGATGTGCCTTTTAATATAAATTTACGAAGTTGGGTCCGGAAATACTTTACATAAAAACATGAAGTCCGTAATGGCTCTGTTTGCGTAACCTTTGCTAAGTGTAATACCATGAGAGATGTAAGTTAGTGGACTTAAAGTTATGATTAGTAAACAAAGGAATAAGCAAAGTTTCAGTTTCCTCTAATTGATATTAGTTTTGAACATCGCGGCTTAATTCATGCATGAATTTTCCATGCATATCTACGCTACGTCAAAATTAAGGTGTTCTTCTTTAAGTATCGTGTTGTATCGTGGGTTCTAAACAGTTATGAAAATACACACCTGAAAGACATCATCTGACTGTTCCCGATTGGCCTCCCACTCGGGAGAGTCTATAAACTGATAAGGCTGAATGTAGTGCAGGTGTGTTTCATCGCAGCTCACTCGCATCCTGGAATTTAACGACACTTTAGTGGTGAAATGTGTGCACACATTTGAAAACCTGTGTGACTGCCCCTTCATAGCGAGTTTCGGCCAACACATCCCATAGTTGCACTCATATAATAGACCTACGTTAAAAAGAGAAAATAGACTGAGTGATTTTATTGAAAAGGCATTTTAGTTATACTTTGTACTGAAAAAGTACGGGATAGGGGATCAATTACCGAAGTTCCATCACTCAAAATCGAAAGCTCAATGGTATAAAAGTTTATGTTAGGGAATCGACTGTACGTACAAATGGGTACCTACGTATTAAAAAAATAAAATTTTAATGTATAATGTAGCGTATAATGTGTAATAATGTAGAATGAATATAATGCGATTTTCTCAGAAAATTGCAAATTAACAGAATTGTTATAAACTAAACCTAACCTAACCTAAACCAATCCATATACTACGGTATCAAAAAAGTTTATCTAGCTGATAGTTACTTACATAGAAAACAGCATTAAGTATATATTTTAAACCATTATGCATTTTAACCCATTATACATTTTAAACTTTATATATTATTCTGATCCGTACCTGTACAAATGTACCTTTATTTAAAAATCGGACCGGACCCCAGACTACAGTGTGTATTAAAAACTTTAATAATAAATGCGTTGTGTTAGTCGATTCCTCGTTGATGTGAGTCATTGCTTTATAATGGCTTTTAAGGGAATTAAACGTATATATTAAATGTAGACACAATTCTAATGTAATGGTGTGTACGTTACGTGGCCAAGCCTCAATCTAGATAGGACTTTATCGGTGTTTGACTAGCACACAAAGAGGCTAATTAATTGTATGTACTGATCATAGTGTACAGAATAGGCTGACACTAAAAACTGAGCGAAACCTATCAACACGTGGGATGAAATTGGTGTAGCCGCGGCGTAGCCCATTATTTTGTTAGTCGCATGATCGTGTATCACAAACAAAAAGAAAGTGGCAGTATCACGTGTCTTCTATTAGTGTAGATATGAAACTTTTAATTCAAAGAAACTTCAAGGGACGTGAAACGTTTGGCGTGTTTAGTTCGAATCATTAAAATTATCCAAGTCGTTACCTTCTGATTACATAATAAGGTTTTTTTACGAAAACCCCGAAAGCCAAGTTATTTAAGGGTCCTAATTATTACAGCCCAGTGGCCGACACTGGATAAGAAACTGAACTATAAATCACCAGCTGTTGCCCACGACTACGTCTGCAAAGAATTCGTTTGTCGCTATCGCTCCGGATTAAGGAGTAACCAAGTGTTGTTCCTGACTATTATCTATTTTTGTGCCTAATTTCATCCAGATTTGTACAGCAGTTCTGGCAGGTAAGAGATACAAACTTCCATTCATCCATATTGTTTATTAAATTTAGTGCCTATAAAATATAATGTACCGTGATACAGTTTTTACTAATACGGGGAGCAGAAGGCGCTCACTCACACTGCCTAGTAAGTAATTGTAGGTAGGTACGGAATCTTTTTAATTTAAAATTTAGTAGTATGTTGATATTGTCAGTAGCGAGTAAGTAGTGAAACAATTGTTAACAATAAATATTTTTTCATTTATCATTTCATTTTCATTTTCATACATATATTCTCTTAAGCTTTCGCATTTATTAAGTTAGCAGGATGAGAGTAAACAAGTACATACTTTCCCTTTAATAGTATGGAGAGCCGTTCGTCAGCCGGCGTGACGTCCTCCACGGCGTAAGCTTCCCCAGGATCCAGCCGCACCACCCGCGCCTCTCTCGTCAGCTCTTGGAAGTGCTTCTTGTTCACCTTCAGCGGCTTGAACAGCTTCAGGTACAGCTCAGTCAGCTCCAGTGATAAAGCAGGTGGAAGAAACCTAGGGGACATAAATAAATAAATAAAATAAATAATAATAATAAATATCTTGGGACAAATTACACCAATTGACCCAGCCCCAAACTAAGCAAAGCTTGTACCTACTATGGGTACCAGGCAACGGATAAACATACTTATGTAATGTAGATAAATACATGCTTAAATACATACAACATCCATGACTCGGGCACAAACATTCGTATTCATCATACAACTGTCTGCCCCTACCGGGATTCGAACCCAGAACCTCTAGCTTCATAGTCAGGGTCACTAACCACTAGGCTATGCGGTCGTATAGTTGGGATAAGACACGTAATCGTGTTTAAGCAGTAAAAAATGGGGATCGGTGGATTTAGCTTCATGCAGCGGTTGTAAGGACAACTGATACAGAGTCAGGCATTATGAGCTCGTGCTTAGGTATATTAATGACTTTTGATATTCTAGAAAATATAATCATTTCTTCTTGGGCTCAAAGTGGGCATCTATAAAATCATAATCATTATAATCTCAAAATAGGAAAATAGAAGGAATTATACTTCAGACGATAGAGTTTAAAAGTAGAGACCACTAAATGGACAATCTTATTTTGTTACTCCGCATAATAGCGAGGTCCATTTAACTTACCATGATGGCTCATGGTAAGCCCGTGCGCCGGTGCGCATCGCGGAATCTATCCGAAGGAATCTATACATACATAGAGCCGTATCATAGTCTCTTTGGAGAGAATGTTAAGGCGAGTTAAGCTCATCAGGAGAAAAGTATAGTTTAACGTCAAACGTTTTGGGACTGTCGCCTTCAAATTTACGAGGACGAGGTGTTGTGACAGTTTCAGAGGTAAATCATATTTATCAGCATCTTGCCCGTTGATGACAACTTGCTGAGAACGTACCTTATGATTAAGAAGACAGTGTGTATAGAGTTGACGAGCAGCAGGGCCAGGCTCCAAGCCAACACGTCAGGCGCGCAGACTTCGGCTCCGGCCCACATACCCATCAGCACGGCGCCCGTCGCCGCCAGCGCCCGTAGCACCAGAATGCTCTGCTTGAAGCTCTTCGGCGCGAGGAATGCGATTGCAAAACAGAGGTTGGCTGCCTGTTAACAAAATTATTGATGTCATTTAGATATTTTATTGAATCAGGCGTTACTTTGCGGAGGTCCATCTCAATGAACAAAAAATTTTTACCTTGCTACTCCGCTACTCACGTGCAAAATAACCAAGCCTGTGTGAAATATATATGTTTTTCATGCAATCCCTCCCTCCACTGCTGCCAATAAAACACATATAAATCCCACAAACTTAATTATCCCTTACACCACACAAACACTGACGCGTTTCGATCCCTCTACGGGATCATTATCAAAGTTTAATAAACACAACCGTTACACATGCAAAAAAAAACGATATTCGACGTCATTTAGATAATTTTCTTTGATCTCAACTAAACTAGAGGTAGGTACAGTCAGCGTCTTACAAAAGATAGCTGCAGCAGAATTGTAATAAACGTAGGCATTCACTCATACAAACGCAGCACTTAAAAACGGCAAGGGAATCCTGAAAAACGACTACAGGCTATGTTTCACGGACAATGCCGAAAAATTCATCCGGCAAATGCAGTTGGTCAGGTATTTGTACAGTTGGCGTATATAAATGGTGCCGTTTGACCCGACAATGGATAGCCGAGTGCGCCGGCCGGCATGTGGGACTGAGCAACTTCGATTTAGTAAATTAGTTTCGACGAGGGCTTAAATCGGGCTTGATTTTCTCTTACATAAAGCTATAATTTAAAATAGATCTGTGTAATAAAGGCAATGATGTTAACTTTATCGATGCAATTTGGAACAAACCCTGAGCGATAATAGACCAATACGCCCACGCGTTCCTTCCTCGGCGCCTCGCAGACAACACGGGACATAATAATAAATTTTGGACGCAATATATACGTATTTATCTATGATAGAATTCCTATTACAAAGTAGGTAGGTAGCATGAAAGTGTGTGAATTTCGTTGGGGGTGGATACTTAAGATTATTATCAATATTGGTGCCTTCTACGGTTAAGTTACGCAAGTAAGTAAGTAGGGCAATTTTTGCCGATCACCCTTAACGTGTTTACCTAACCTAAGGAATTGGATTTAGTTAAGTACCTATCTAATAAATTATGAACATAGTTATGAACGGAGCCTTACATGACGTCTTAATGCGATTCAATTCCGTCTCAGTTAAGGTTTTTTTCTGTCATTTTGAATATGAATCTAACAGCGAAACTGAATCGGAATTGAATCGCATTAAGACGTCATGGTAACCCCCAGGTTTACTGAATAGGTGCCAAGATAGCTTTACATTCCAAAGGGTTTTAAAGAGGTTTTCCGTTCTTTTCATTCCTAATTTTCAATTTCTTGTTGAAACAATTCAGTGCAACGAATATATGTACTAACTGATTTATTCCTTGAATCTATTAGGTAGATGCCAGTCATCTTTATTACCTGAAACAAGTCCTGCTGCGCGTTGGTCCACTTAGCGCAGAACCAGTGGTTATCGGGATCGTCGGTGGAGTTGGCGTTGAGCTGCTCGTAGTCAGAGTCGAAGGTGACGTTGAACCGCGACACGTTGTAGGCCAGCGAGGCGTTGGAGCCGAGCGCGTCCAGCCAGGGCGCGGGCTCGCGCGCGGGCGCAGGGGCCATGCTGCGCCGGCGCCCCGCCCGCGCGCCGCCCGGGGCCTCCCCCCCGCGAGCCCCCGACCGCGCGCGACCGCGCTTCTCACCCGACACGAGACGATTCAGTTGGGCTCGAGCTTTCAGTATTACCAACTCCATCACCACACCCTGCGACCCACTTCACCTACGAGCTGCGAGCTCCCCCTATCTGAAACAATTGATTGGTATTGATGCCGGGTTAAAAGAGGGCGGTGTCCGGCTATCCTACACTTTTATGGTTACGTGCGGACAATCGTCATTAAAGCCGCATACTCACTAACGAGCTGTGCCTAAGGGTCGGTTCACATCCAGAAGAGACGCGGCGTGACGATGCTTGTAAGAGGCTAACTGACGCAGTAAGACGCGGTTTTACTATTGACCTTCTTGCTAACGAACGTTTTCATGACAAATACTATTATTAGTATCTTACTACCCTGCAACTACATTTTTCTGTTTAGTGTCGTTGATATGAACTTCCGCAAAGCAACTCCTGATTAAATCAATGACCTAATGTTTTCATGGCATTTCAGGACTACGGTCTCAGTACTTTTTTTCACTTTAGTACGAAACTTTGCTTAGACCGACTAACCTCACGAGGTTTTGAAATATTAGATAGATAGATAGATAGATAAAAACTTTATTTTCTCACAACACAGGTACATTACATAACATGAATTGAGTTCACATATTTAGCTCGAAAATTATTACATACAACACAACATAAGTACAATTACAACAACTGAGGAACAAAAGAGGTAATAAAGGAAAAATAAACAACTAAGTATATTGATACGAATTGCGGATGCCATGTGTTGTGAAAAAAAAAGGTGCTGACTCAGCATAAAACTGCGGAAACCGCAGCACTGATATTCTGCCAGAACCATAGGAAGCTAAATCTGTGGAATACGCACAAGAAGACGAAGCCTGTAGGAGAGTCGGTATGTGTTGCTAACATAACTATGGAAAGAATTGAGGAATAGACATAGTGGAAAAATAATATACTTAAATAACGATTTATAAAAAACATGAAATTGAGCTATATAGGTGGAAAACTACGGGCTGGTGTTGAGTTCCAAATAAAGTGTGGAAACAAATAAAGGGTAAGAGGAAGGGTAAGGGTAAGTATAAATAAGATATAATTGGTATTTATTAATAACTTAATACTTATATTGATGCAGGCATAAAGGGCTATAAAGAGGAGTAGAAATTTTTATTATACTTTATTTTTTTTATTTTTTTTGTAAATTTAGAAGATGAGAGCGGAGTTTATTTTTAAAAATGTTTTTAGAATTTAAATTACGTAGTGGTGGGGGAATATTATTCCAGCATTTAGTTGCTCGGTATTTAAAACTACCTCTAAATGCGGCCGATCTGTGGGGAGGCATGGCTAATAAAACCGCACGAGAGGGCCTAGCACCGTGAGCTCTTTTTGACCCGGACCAGGACAATTTATTAAAAAGATAGCTAGGGGCTTTGGTTTTAATTGTATCGAACAAAAGGCAAGCAAACAAAAGCTCCTGTCGGTTAGTTATCCGTAGCCAGTTCGCATCGTTTAAGTACGGCGTAACATGAGAACGTGGAGGAATCCTAAAACAGTACCTAGCACAGGCATTTTGCACCCTTTGAAGAAGCCGGTGTGAACGCGCCAAGAGGCAGGGCCCAAAAGCAGTTAGGCAGTAATTTAATTTAGACAGTACAAGCGCTTCACAGAGTCTGATACGAAGGTCTACACTCAAGAAATCTCTGACACTGTATAAAACTTTTAGGCGGTACAGACAATTCCGAGCAATTTATTTATTTTATTTATTGTTAATGCTTTTACCTTTACACCGTATATTAATTACACCTAGCACTAAGTATCTTAAAAATTACACGCCGCGACGCGTCGCGTTCGGTGTGAACGGCCTCTAACTGCAATAGTACCTAACGAGTGCAGTAACGAGGTCCTAGTGGTGTACGCTACGTTCATATTCACTGCAACCAAAATAGTCGCCCCAGTTTACCCGCTAGTGTTCTAACAAAGCTTTTCGTATCGTTTCAGCAACGCATGTAAACCCACACAGATTAGTCTCTACGTTTACAAAGGTACTGCGGGTTTCCATTGCTTCGCGTCGAAAACTGACAAGCATCAGAAGCACGTTGCGCTTACGAAAGGGTCATTAACTTTGTCCATGAACTCCATTTCAATAAACATAAAATTTTTCTATTATTCACCACAGTAATTCAATTATACAACAGTTCAGATTAATTTAATTCAACTCTATGTTAAAAGTGTTTTTATTTCAAAGAAAGTACCTATTCGAATAACACGGCTTACTTTATAACACTAATTTTAAGCTCTGGTTTTGAATTAAACGTGCTGTGCTACGTTATGTTAAACATGCAGAATTGTAGAATCATCACAGCGGGGGCCACAGCTAGCACTATTCAGGCAGTAAATATTACGACAGCTATTCATTTTATGACTTAATGATTCGCCTGTTTTACTGTCTCTACCTACCACGGGAATTTACCTACATGAGCAATCCGTTACAAGGTAGTCCTTATTTACATACTAAAAGCGAAAAGCTATGAAACATTGCCAACGAAAACTTAAATTTATACTTAGCAAGCTTGTTACCTAATGCCCAAAATTTCGTGAACGACTTTCGTGTTCCTAACTAAATTGTACATGTTATAATCACCTGGATAATTGTTTCGAAAAGCGGTTGAACCCTAACATGTAATGACAAAAATGTTCGATTCAGCGGAGGCCTTCAACCGAGTTATGGCCATTAACCTCCAACGAAAACTTCAACATTCGATTAGTAATAAGTACTGTTATAACATTTTCCTTAGCGGTACGAAATCTACGTATATTATGCCAGCCGAATGTTATCCTACCGCTATATTGATACTCAGTAGACAATATAAAATGGCAACCGTATTGTTCATTTTTTTCCGTAATCAATAGAAGGACAGGTGAATGTTTGTTTCGCGTCAGTTTATGAAGCCATCTGCCAGTCTAACAGATGGGCAGCATTTGTTCGAAGCCACACGCTGCTATAGGTAACTGTAGTCTTTCGGTTTGAAAAAGAACTAAACGCCGCTCTCATGTTCCTTTTACCTCAACAATACGTTTCGTTTTACTCTGAAAGGACACCTTTCAGCGTGTTCCCGCCTGAGCGCAGCTACTTCTCATGCCGCGCACGCCTCCCCCAGATATTACTTTTCTTCGCTTAGAACTTTTCGTGGGATCTTCAATAAAGTCTTCATCTTGTTCATGCTTACACGTACATAAAGTAGCATAACAAACTTTATTAATTTATAGTAAATTTAGATGGCTTTACTCGTATATTTTACACGTTGGGTTTGACGCGCTTTCATTATTGTTTTTTTAATAATATTTACGAGTATAAGTCGGTGTCGGTAAATACGCTTTGTTTTTAAATAACACAAGCAGAAATGCTACTAAGCTCCATATTGCTTACTTTTGTCTGAAGAAAATAAAAAAAACACGGATTACAAGTATATATCAACTCTATATAAATGACTACCTAACTTTTGGGAACAGAAAATCCTTTCGACGCTCAATCATTGTTACAAGAAAGTAAACTTCGCGTGTGATTGTCTCTCCTGCTTCTTTGTTATACTAACCCCGAAAATGCTGAAGCAACAAAGCTTTTGCTTTAACAATAAAGTGCAACACACGTAATTGTTACAGATGGGCGAGTCTAAAACTTGGTCAACGAGGTCACGACGTTCCACAGCAAACGTTTGAGGAAAAGAGGCCGCAGCGTAATCCCTTAAGGCAGCTACTTCGCACAATCCGCAGGACTATTGCGGCTTTACCCAATGCAATTAACAGATCGCCCTTGTAAGATTACTCATGCCAGACGTTAAGGCGTGGTATACCCCGCTAATTATTCCACGTCTTAGAAGCTTTGAGATACTTCGTCACATACGCAATATCTGTAGACGAGAAGGAAGCAGTATATGTAGATTTAAAACGTAGATATAACCTAATAATAGGGTTTTGAGTACCTTAATCATCTTTACGTACGAATTTATCACAGCCTTGAAATTATTGATCTTTGTTTTTTTTGTGGATTTATCCTGCCCATAAAATTAGTATCTAGGGTAGGTGCTTACTGTTTAATAAACGCTATATCTGACAGTGGAATTGTGTGTAAAAAGGTTGCTAGAGATGATAGAACTTTTATAGTAAACAAATAGTTTTGTCATTAACTGAATCCCGCTCTTGGATCAAAAGATATTTCGTTTCAGAACAGTAGCCCTTTATGCCTAAGTAACGTCCAAACGAACACCAAATAAATTGGCACAGAACTGTACATTACTTCAGGCTGATTTAATGTCCCGAAGAAACAGTTCGCTCCAGCCGGAAAAGTTCCCAAATAGCCGAATAATTTAAATGAGGGACAATAAATAGTGCATGTATGAGGCATAGCATGGCGGGGGCGTGTAATCCGCGTTCCCTCCCACATTACATTAAGTCATCGCGGCGCCGCTGCAGCGGTGCACGACGTCAGGGTCGGTACGGAACGGAAGTGTTGACATTTCAAATTTTAGCATACGTTACGACCATGTTACGACGATACGTAGCGTTCGCTAAATAAAAGATAAACGCTTCTATAGTTTAAGCTAGAGTTCAAATACTGGCTGTGCGCAGCCTACGATAATCCGGACCTATAAGTAGGTATTTTTAATTTTTATATTAGTAAGCTTCCACTTTTTTCAGTATAAACATATTGACATAACACTTTGCTAATACAATTAAAATGTGCAGAATGCGAAAGACAACACCTTTTATTGTGTTCCGTGGCGGTTATAGTTTTATCACAAATATTTCTGAAGTTCTTAAACAATAAGTATAATGTGCAAGATACGAGGTACGAGAGTATCCCCGCCAAGTTGAGCATTGCCGTACCATCCTTTTAAGTAACTCCCTGTAACTTTGTTGTGGATGGATAAAGCAACATGTTTGATTTTTTAGCGATTGACTATACTCGCGCTGCAATTTATTATGCTAAAAAATATGTATCGCCTCTAGATATGTGTACTTTCATATAATAAGCACAGCAAGCTCGCAGGAGTTTGGCGAAAATTGGGTTTGGCAAGGAACATTGCGGGCGAAACAGAGATATGAATTTGATATTGCATTATTGGAAACATAAGAGTAAAAGACAAAAACAGTGGACTCAAATTTTGATTGCTTGCATAAAATATTGTACAAAAAACTGAACAAAATTGGTTCCAGCGGCAAAATAGCGTACCTATTGATAAATAGGACGTGCGTTACTTACGATATGACAGCCAAAAAAAACTGTAAGCATTCGAGAACTAGAATTGCAACAGTGCTACGAGCGCGAAGATGGAATGGAGAAGGTATATGAATTTAGTGTGAGAGGTGGTTTGCGTGCATGAGAGGTGGTTTTTATTGCAAATTGTTTACAATGCACTATATTTGTTAAATGTCATTATAAATATTAGTTTTCGCCTGAGTGGCATGTTGGTGCAACGCGTGGCGCCGCTATCGCCCCATCAGCACATTTGCATTAAATTGCATTACCCGGCCCGCCACGGCTCATTATGCGAGCCGGTTTGACGACCACCCACACCCGTACAACACTGCTGTTTTATTAACGGCTTCGTTATCCGGCACGTCGATTTTATTAAAATTGGGTACACGGTTGAGGTGAGTTGCTTTGTTTGATTTTGGTGGTCACGTTTCACGTTAAGCGTGAAGCTACTTTGTTATCTCCAGCTTACACACATCACATTGCACACATCATCAACTTATTTCTCTTATTGGTTATCTGGTAGAGATCGCTATTAAGCGATAAGACCACATTGTCTACTTTGTTCTTTGATTCTGTATTGTTTTGTACTGATTTGTGGTGTTCAATAAAGAGTATTTGTATTGTATTGTATTGCTGGGCACGGGACTCCTCTCAGAAGGCATGATATATAGTCCCCACGCAGGCCCAGTTAGGAACTGTGCTCGTACATACCTATATGAATCACGTCTTTATCCTTTACGGGGTAGACCGAGGGTAACAAGACCTAAAGGCCGCGTTTAGCATAATTGGGCGCGTATAGGTAGAAATATAACAGCTTCTTAGATGTCGGGCTGTTTTCCCTCATCAAAAATCTCGTTTTTTTGACTATGCAGGCTGCATACTAGGTTACAACGAGCATTTAAGGGTTAAAGCAAAGCTGTCTTTATTATTAAACATAAATAGCGACCAATTAGATAATGTTTGAAACTTATTTCTAAATACGAATAACTATTAAATTTCAGTCCGCGCTCGGACTGCGCTACGTGCTACGAAATAGCTACGAGCTACGACCGCGTAGCAGGTGAAAACCATTGATAAAATCTCTACGTAGGTAGTTTCTTGACCGAGTTTCTAATTGAGCATTGCGTATTGGGTTTCTATTAAACATAGCGTAATATTTCAGATCACAAAATAAAACATGTACCTATTTAATGATTTTATTTAAGAATATGTTATACAACACGAACGTGCGGTTAAAATTGGTAAAAACATTGAATTATGGGAGAAATTATTTGATTTTTTCCATTAAATACCGAGTTAAATTTTAGTGGGATGTTTCCGTAAATGTTTACTTATGTTATGAACCTCTGCGAAATCCTGAAATATCACCGGAGTGAACAAATAAACTTAACCCACAATTCATTCTGCACTGAAAGGGGTTAGCTAAAGTTTTATACAGTAGCCTGACAAGTCGACAGTCAATATGTTTAGGAAGTTAGCCGTTGCAAGGTTTTTCGCGTAAAGCCAGGGCGATGTCCCTTGTCAAGTGTCAGCTGAAAAGTTCAAGATTCCAGAATGGTAAGACAAATACTGCACCCAGTTTAGAAATACTATTTGGCGTTAAACACTCATTTAACGAAAAAGTACAAATGATAAAAAAAATTCAACGTGGATTATAATATAGTCAACATTAGTTAAGCACTTATGAACCTATATCTACAGAAGAATAATTATTTTTGATCGATTTAACTCGGAAGCAACCATACTCACAAAGTGTCAATAAATTGTCGTATGAAATGATTGACGTGTCTATGTCCACATTTTCCACTAATTTGTCATGTTTACTAATTTATCCGATGGAAAATAATAATAACACCTAAAAGTAATATTGTTGGCCACCACTAATGACTTCATATTTTCTTCGGTGGCTACCATACTGTAACCTTGAATTTATCATGAAAAACCCAGGGGCACTCGGAAACCAGATTGCGATGGATAACTACCATACTATCCAACCATAATTAATACTACATTTTAAAACATAAACTCAGAAACAACAGGTTTATTGTACGCTCCCATAAAAAATTGTTTGGTTAATTTAAAGGCTCTGTGTACCCGTAAGGAATAAAGCCGTGATTTATATATTTATGTATTCATTTAGCAGCTTTAGTCATACAAACTTGACAGACAGACAGTTAAGTTCTAGTAATAAGTCCTTGCGGTAGGTATATGCACAAAACAGCTCAAAGAATTGCGTTCAGCCCCAAAAACTGCACCAGACCTGCAGTATCTAGCCAATCAATCAACTTCGGATAACATAGGTCAAACCAAAACTTACCAAGGCTTACCTGAAACAGGTTTAAAACAAATGCTATAAAATATGACGCTGAATCCAATTCGAAAATCTTATTGAAACGAAATTGTTTGTTGGTCGAGTGCCTAGTGCCTACACATCAGAATTTATACCCAGGCCGAATTTATTCCTAGCCGCTGTGGAAACCGGGATGTGTAAAAGATTCCCAGTGGATAAGGCCGTGACTGTTCTCGCGATCTAATAGATTCAGTGCCCACTGAATACGCGAAGATTGCGATTTATCTTCAGCAGATTATCATAATAACGACTCCCTAACTAGTGCTGATGCTGCCAAATCAGATTAGCTGATTTAAGGAAAATGTGTTGCGTACGCCGCTTGTTTGAGGAAGTTTCTGATCTAAATTGACGATTATGGCTTGTCAAATCATGCGATTGGGATCAAGATCTAATTTGTACATGTTGATTATGCTAAATGATCTTATTTGCTTTCCCAATACGTCATCATAATGTTAGTAATAAATATTAGTATTAGATGGTGCAGGAAATGCAATTTCTACTAATGGTATTCGCCCGACAAAAACATTAGCTTGACACTTTGCTAAAAGTATCGGTACACAAAACCTTGTACTGATTAATTTTTATACATATATGTACATAATGTACAAGAGAGTTAAATATACTATGTCCTAACTAAAATTTACTACCGACACATAAAATTAGTCCGTTGATGTCTTTAAGAAACTGCAACGTACCTATTTCGACAAATAGAGCACAACTTGAATTCAAAGGAAAAGGAATAGAATTTTTGATAGTACTCATGTTATGTTTATGGCTTGACAGCAATATTTAACGAACAAGCAATAGTAATGTTTAGACGGTGCAGAGTCGGATATTGGCTTGGCTGCAGGCTTTTGGCAATGGCCGGCGACGTTCTGGCGCGCCGCGCCTCCGCCGACCCTCAACTATCGTCTTACACATCAAACAAAACGACGCAAACCACTCCAACTCAACAATATGGTGACAAATATTGAACGCACTGTAGCGAGTCTATAATAATGAAGGCTTGACTTGGGCTTGCTGAAGCATTGTAGGTGCGTAAAATTATGTTAGATGTGAGAAAATGGCAAATTTATCGATGAACGAACATCGAATTGATGCAATGCAGATGAAATAAACAATATTTAATATGTACAAGGTTGAAAATAAATACGGGGTCACAACAAAACAGTAATGAGTGATCTGTGATTGAGACTTGGAGACAAATGGGTTACGGTTTTAGAGCTAGTCGATATAGCAGTGATCCATCTTTTATTCAATTAAGATAATATTGAGGGCGTATCTTCGTTTTGGCTATAATGTAATCTCGGAGTCGTCCCACGGAGTTGATGGATCGGGCTGACTATAGACACGTGCTCATAGCCGAGATTGATGGCCGCTCGGCTTAACCCGGCATCGCGTCCCGGTGTTGCGTGACTGCACGACTCATTGCCCTTGTGCGATAAGTTTTGGATTTTTATTGACCTGCACGGCCCCGACTTCCCTCGCCCGTCGATACGATTCAATGTTCGACGTAACCAAACCAACATGCTTCGCTATTATTGAATTCTGCGTCTACTCTCGCATGTTTATTTCCCTACACGTGCTTTTATGACATCCTTGAATACATTTTCTCAACACAAAAAGCCCCTATCGTGACCAATAGGACTCACAAAATTTAAACAATAGTTACAATTTCAAATATTTTAAGTATGCGTGTGAACTTACCATCAGCCGATGATTGCGGGATTTGAAGTCCATTTTTGTGGTAATAAGAACATTTATAATTTTACGCAGACATTTTACTGTCGCTTATCATGAGCTCACTATGAACGTGCAGAACTTTTAGGCGTGAAGCTGGCAGGTTAACAACAATGCATTATGACGTATTATTCATCACACCTAAATTAAAAGTAAGAAAAATAAATGAATAAATTCAATGTTTATTTTCTTCTTCAACGTGGTTACCAAATTATTAAGATAATACAAGAATTGCATATAATCACACACGTGAAATACGTCAAGTCATATCTCCTAGGGCATCTTAGCCGTGCTACGCTGCGTTTGTAACAATTAGCGATGGTATCAAAGAGTTCTTATCGACCTGAGATCACGGCTTCCTGCGGCCGAGGTGCGAGATGCGAGCTCACCTGAGCTGAGCTCTCCGCCCACTTGTGGCGGTGGCGAGTCGGTCGCGGCGGTCACGGAACGTCCGTATGTCTCGAGGCATGCCGTAGCATCATAAGGCAGCACAACACGAGAGAGCGCGGCATGCGAGTCGCATAGTACGCGGAGCCCGGCGAGGGCGCTGAACGGTGGAGCGCGGCCCTACTGACTGCTCTCCGCTCGCCGCCGCCGCACCCGTCTTCCCTAGGGTTGCCAACTACCAACCCCTTTCGGTGAAAGCTGCCCGGCTAGCGCTCAGAAACTGCCGTTTACACAAAGCACTCTCGTCTCTGTCTCTGGTTAAACTGATAATAAAATAAATACTAATGTTATAATATCGTGTAAAAGGAGTCCTACACATAGACAATATAGACATGCATGACTTACGTAGGTACTATCAAAAAGGGTATGATTTTAGATATATATTTGATGATTTTGTTATAAGTCGTACCAGAAAGTATTATTTAAGTTTATCTTGCTAACCTGGTGTTTAGTTTTTCTTTGAAGTCTGCTGTTAGTTTCATGTTTCAGGGTTCTCTCAATAGATATATATAAATACATACATAAATCACGTCTCTACCCCTTACGGGGTAGACAGAGCCACAATACCTAAAGACCACGTTTGTAGATATATACCTACTTTTCTTTAGATTACTACCTTCAAAATGCTCCCTTATTTTTTCTAAATAAATATAACTATTTAAGTAATAGGCAATAACAACTTCATTGAAACTTTTGTTAGACTTGAGAGCTCATCAAAATCTCTAAATATCAGCGAACATTTACGGTGGTAACCCTGTTCTCGTCGTCTCCGCACGCACGCGCGCCCCCCGACCCCGCGCCGCGCCCCGCTCCAACCCTTACTCCCATCTCGCTACTACCTACTTAGATATTATCAATAAAATTATTGTACGACATAAACTCAGCCGATACCCACCTGTCAAACATTTATCGACCCTGAAACTGCCCTCGGCAAAGTCACTTTCGTAAAGTTTCACGGTCAATCAAAACTGAAAGCACATTAAGCAATTGCTATTTGTGTATTCCATTTTTAACTTTAGAACATGTTTCCCAACTTTTCAGATGCTCAACTCGGTTAGAATGCAGTAGATAAAGGTGTCAGTTCCATTTCAAGTTTAAGCCAATTTATGTTGGTGACCAGCAGTATTGACATGGCGTAAATTTGGCGGCGCGGGTCTAGAATTATTTCGGCGCGAGCCGTCCCACATAAATCATGGGGACGAGGAGTTTTCCAACCCAATTTAGTTTAGAATTTTTTGATTGTTTTCGGGTTGTCTAGTGAGCTCTATACGATTGTACATAAATGGTACTCTCAGTAGCCACGATTTGAGCATTAAAACTTTTATGTTTTTCGCTTTACTGCGTTGTACCTAATTTGAAATGGGATAATTTGGCCTAGGTACCTGTGTATGCACGTACAGCGTATATATGTTCGGGACTGCGTATACTTATACTTATATCAAGACTTAGCTTACGAAATGTGCTGAAACCAAGCACTATTATTTAAGTACATCTTCATTCAAGCCACCGTCAAGTATTCGTGAAATTTTAATTAACACTGCCGCTGAGTGGTTTGAAAATAGTTGGAGTTAGCACTTCAGAATTCAGTGAGGGTAGGGCGTCGCCGTCACGTGATCGGATCGCCCTTTTAAAGGAATTTAAATATGTTATCTATGCAAAATGGGACGCGGTGAGTTTTGTAAGTTGGTCTTGTGCGTTATACTGCTTAAGCTCTCTGCTTTTAAAACTCTCTGTCACGTCACATGCGTCCCCAGAAGTCAGTGCTCGTCATCACTATGAGACAAACTCTAACATCGCGAGCTCGTAAATATCGTTATTTAATTGTGGATTGTAAAGCAAGAGTTGTGTGACCCGGCGATTGAATGTATAAACTGCGTAGCGATTAGTGGCTGGCAGCGAGCCAGTGCCCGCCAGCTCAGGACCTTGCTTGCAGCCTCTGCGTCTCTGCTCTACACAGATTTCATCTTATATTTTATTTTTTCTGTTGGTACTGGGTATCCGCGTTTTCCTTGCCTTCTTTTGCTTGTTTAATGATGCACTACGGACGCATACATCTGTCTTAAGAGCAGGGATATTATTTATACAACTCTTATTATACCGGTTACGGTTTAGCAATGCAGAGGTTTCTAAAATTGCGAAACTTTTAATAAGAGGATTTTTCGTTAACTTCTGAGAAAGTTTTAGAGCATAAACTTTGGTTTCGGTTAACGGACGTGAAGTTATTTAAGTATTTCGGATTATCCGACCGTTTTGGTTACAGATATTAGAGTAGAAATTGCAATGGGAAAATACATCGGAAAATAATATGGCCCAGTGGAATTCTGTCCTCAGATGCGATTTGGATTCGGTTACGGTTTCGTATAGATTTATAGTTTGGACATCTGATTGTGTCGGTTACAGTAATGGAGCTTCATAGCATCCTCACTTACCCACGAGTAGAGTACAGGAACATTAGGTAACCTTTTGTATAATTTAATAACTGTCGACTGTAAAGTATAGAAGGTAGGAACACCAAACATGTTGACGCCGGTTCTTACAGAGAGCTGTTAGAGTATACTTGGCTTGAGTAGGCTTTGCGAGCTTAACGTGCTAATCGCTCAATAGGACGTTGTTGATATAAAAAATTGTACAATATCCCTGTACGCAATATATTTGTTCGTGAGGTCTAAAATTATGAAGATCTCATTAATTGTGCCCACACAGTAAATCAGGTGGTGGGGTTTTGCTTTTAGCAGAAGTTGATTAACTTGAGTTGATATATTTAAGGTATAATAATTATTTTAATTATGAGTTAACTTCCTGATTTTAATGTGTAATTTTAATTACGTACCTACTCGTATAATTGATCGTGATTAACACAGACTCATCCCGTAATACTAACAAATGCTTAGCAATAGCTTGTCCGAAACAAAATGTTTTTCTGCGCATTGCTTCCGCGTCGTACGAAACAGAAGGGTGTCCACAAAATAGGACAGACCCGGACATAAGTCCGTGAATAAACTGCAAGCCACGGGGGACTATTCCGGGACGTGCGGACGGTTGCGAGTGTATGAAATTATGAATAGTGGGGAGTACGCGTCCCAACGACTCCCTGGAGCAATAATAATCCATTAACGTGGAGTTCAATGTTTCAAAGTTTTTGTTGGATTATCTATGCAAGGCATCATTAGTGAAGTGTATAATAAAGACCCTGAAAGTGGCCTGTTATTTTGCTCGTCAGGATATATTTGTTTTGTCCAACTAGTGGCGTGCCTGGTCTATAGTTGTAGATAGTTAGTAACCGATCAAATTGGGTATGGCATGAGCAAATCCAATAGGTAGTCGAAGATGAGATAAGCTATAATAAAATGGCGCACCATTGCCATTCACCTGCAATAGTTTATATTACTTAAATAGAATAGAATAACGCACTCAAAACAATCCACGTTCAATAGAGATGCGCTTTTTCGAGTACTTTGCTCTCTTCGATATTATTGCTGCAGACTACACATATCTTTTATTTTATTAATATATTGGCTTCATATGAGAGCATGTGCATGAAAGCATATATTTTGACCAGATCTATTATAAAAAGAATAGACTGACTGACTCGTCACGGCACAGCCCACACTATATACATATAAGGGTAGTATGTTGCGTAGAGATGATTATGACTTCTGACTACACGGCTGTTTTTAGGGGTCGCTTTCGGTTTGCTGCCTCAAAGTGCTGGAATGATCTACCTCCCCCAACAAGGAATTCAAATACAATAGTCATTCGAACTGCGTCTCAAGAAATTCTTGACGGACAAGCAAAAATCCCTATTTAGCAGTCACCGAACTCATTAGCTACTCTTCCACCCGCCTACATGAATCCACACACACACACACACACATATGCACATTATTTAAATTGCTGGTCCTATAGAACTGATAAATAATAAAATTGTAAGCATAATTCTTGTATAAGGTATGGGTATCTGAAGGGGTGATTTCGTAAACCAGTATGTACTATTAGGTTGTGTGCTTGTAACTGGCGTAACTGTCGTCACTGAAAATCAGCGTCACGACATTATTCTGGATCTTATCGTGCCACATAGCTGAGTGGCGGCCTTTGGGCTGGTCAGAATAAGTATCCATGTATAATATCGTATTTGTGTTTCTGTATCAGCTAATAAAGTTCTCTTATTCTTATTCTTTATTTTTAATTAAACGGGAAGTAGGGCCGGGCCTACTTAAGGGTGGATTTTTGAACATCCAACGGGATAGGAAATAAAAGGGAGAAATAGCACCTAAAACAGATTTTTAGGGAAACAAAAGTACAAGTAAAAACGGTAAAAGACGTACAGAGGGTTTTTTGCATTTTTTTGGATTTTTAGCTGATTATAGAAACCTTATGAATAAGTATCTGTACCTTTATGAATTATCGCAAGCTAACATTAGCTTCAACGAGCTGGGTGACAAGCTCTAATATAATTGCGAGTTTTAGACCAGTTACGACAGTAACGTTTTACACCACTTCCGTTTGTATAATCAGCCCATCGAATTGCCTTTAAAGAAACTACAATTAAAAAGCTGGAACCTCGAGCATAATATCGATCTTGCTGCGAGTGTTATTTAAAGCTCCTTTGTTAAGTCCAGGCCATCAGATAAGGCTTGGAATGGTAAATCGCACGTAATGCTCAAGTGTTGGATAAGGAGGCATCGCAGCGACGCTCGGCTGCGCCAGGCCAGGCCTTGACCAGTGCTTGTGATTTGATCATTATCATAAGGTCTTTGTTACACTTTACATAACGTCACGGCACTCCGATAATATCCTGTCCTGTAAAAAATCCATGCTGGTCTGGGAGTAAAGAAAAAACATGTACCGTACCTTCGAGAGATTGGGCGAAAATCTTAGGAATCATGTTATAGGTGATGCCGCTAGCAACCCATCGCTATCTTGATTCCCGTTTCCATCTATACGCCCCCACAATCATGCTAAAACGTGGCCTTAGGTCTTGTTACCTTAGGCTCTGTCTACCCCGTAAGGGACAAAGACTGATTCTGATTTATGTATGTATGTATGTGAAAAATAATCTTTTTTACTTAACTCGTACAATTATGCTACACCCGAAATTTAAGAAGTTTCTTTAAAATAGATTCCATAATAATTTAGTTTGCTTTGTGTTAATCATCTTTAAAATGCTGAATCAACAAATATAGTTCGATTAAAATCCCATCAACGTCGTTACTTGGATGAAACATTAAAGTGAAAATATTGCTTAGTATTTTATTTTTGTTATGATTTATGCAGTAAATTATAGTTCAAATGCATGAAACCTTTTCCGTTTCGCGATAAGGCAGCCGCTCGCTGCTGATACTCGTGTTATGCGGTCAAAACCCAGGAAAAAGTAAAATTTGTAGCCTCAACTTCGCACCAACTATCGTGATTGGCAAACTTTGATCTAGGCCGCCTAGGTGGTGGATGTGTAATCGATCGCTTTCGAGGGATAAGCCCACGCTTGCATTTAACGAGTTTACTTTACCTACATTTGACCTCAATTCCTTGATGTACAATCCTAATACTATATCCATACCATACCCAATTATACGAACTGCAGTGAGCACGAACGGAGTGGAGGCGTATTGGTTTAAGATCTGATAGGACGGATTGTCGAATTACACCCTTTATCGACTTCTGCGCATGTTCAATCTTGGTGCAATCACTTTAATTACTTTTGTGATTTTATAGCATAACTGTTTACTATTTTATAGTTCACATATTGAGCTTACCTGCACAGGGCACACCTGGGACACTGATTAGTTATTGTAATTGGTAGTACAGGAAAGTATAGAAATCTTTGGTATCGTTGTTTTGTGCCGTCTAATTTGGCGATTATTTGCAGAGTACAGCGAAAATTGCTGACAAAAAAATTGAGGGAGCTCAGTCGAGCGAATTGATACTTTAAGCAAAACCATAGCCTACACCTATACAAGGCTCAGGTTCAGCCTCACTTGGAGTGTTGCTCCTACTCCATTGGTTGCGGTGATCAGATAACATCAGGTGAAAAAATTGTCTTTCAAAAGCGAGTTACGACGAGCTATTAATTTTGGCGCAGTTGCGTACATTATGATCATGGGTAGACTTAAAGCTAGGGGCTCTTACGGATACACTTTGACCCATTCGTGGACCTTTTGTGTAACACGGGTAGACTTAGACTGAAGATATTGCGGGTAGATGTTATTGTTGTGTAGTCTGGAAAGTTAAGTTTGGAGATATAATGTTGGTTTAAATCAATATGGATTTAAACACAATGTTACAGGCTACATGTAGAACATGGTAGGTATTGGATATAATTATATCTATTCAATTACGTACTGCAAGCCATGCATGTTCTGCTCGGCTGTGCGTGACGTATCAATCTATAAGGGCTTAACTAGAAATCGCTACATCGTGTAACTACTTAGGTAGGTGTACGTGTATATGTAACAACATTTAATCAGCAGTACTACTGACGTGTACTAAAGTACGCCCTTTACGTAGTTACATAGCTCTATTGTGAGAGTACTTGCTTCTTAAGCTAGAATAACAAATTAACTTCCTTTAAGCTGCTTCAGTAACTGGCTGCTAATAAAGTAGTTAACAAGGGGGATATTTTAACAACGTATTTAATGGCTACGGTACATCATGTTGCGCTAAATTATCAAGCGCCGTAGTCTTTGTTTTGGGATTATGGGCACTCCAACACCATTAAGGAGCCACACATACATACATACATAAATCACGTCTCCATCCCTTATGGGGTAAGGAGCCATCTTAGAGGTAATTCTATCTCTGGTCCCGTTCTAAACTAGTAAAAAAATATTATTATTTTGTCGTATGTTCTTCCATGCTGGTCTGGGAGCAAAGAAAAAACATAAAATGTACCAGTTGCTTCTCTTCCCGCGCAGATGGTATAAGCCCATCGAGGGATTGGGTGAAAATCTTAGGGATCATGTTATATCTTAGGCGATGTGGCTAGCAACCCATCACTGTTTTGATTCCCCTTTCCATCCATACGCCCACAATCATGCTAAACGTGGTCTTTAGGTCTTGTCACCTTAGGCTCTGTCTACCCCGTAAGGGATAAAGACGTGATTTATGTATGTATGTATTATTTTGTCGGTAAAATGGAATAATGGCAAACGGCATTTTCAATCTTCAGTGAAGGAATGAATAATACTGTTATTGGCCCACTTGACATTGCTGATTTTCTTATAAGACCAAATCATTAATTTAAAGGTAAGTACTAGCACACTTGCCTATATTTTAAAGCATATACTCAAGCCAAAGATTCATTTTGTTGTTCGTTTAAATCCTTGGTTATAGTATTTGCTGTAGCTCTTCCGCACGTACCCATAGCATTAACAAAAACAAGCGATAGTAAAATACTGACCATCATAAACCTCCGGAGATGCCAAGTACCGCAGGTTGACCGGTGGCAATCTACATGTATAATCGATTGGTGGCCAACATCGACGTCGAAGCTTCGGCGCCAAAAAGCACCGCGCCAACAAGCGTCTAGTTAAGTTAGATGGGGTTCATTTGGCCGGTGGATGTGCATCTGGTGCTTGGCAGGCGGATAACGGAGCTGGCACCCTGGGCGCGGCCCGCCGCCAAACGACTTCGGCTGCGTGTTTAATTTGACAGCAGTTCGGATTAGATGGGTGTTGTTTTGGTCTTTGACGCCGTAAAGCACAAGAACATCAGTAACTCTATGATTTTTTTAAATGCAAAATAATGCATTTGGCAAATGCGTTTGGTCACAATCACGCTCGATAGCAAGCAGAGATACCACATAATGGAACATCTATCCTATCCTACTAATATTATAAATGTGAAAGTTTGTGAGTATCATTACACATAAACGGATAACTCACGTATAAAAAGTCGAGTGATGCTCGACATGTTTAGGACTATTTCGTAGTCCTTCTTCGTAGTGTTTCTTTTGTGAGTATGTTTGGATGTTTGTTACTCTTTCACGCCAGAACGGCTGGACAGATCTGGATGAAATTTGGAACATAGATAGATTATAGTCTGGAATAACACACAGGCTACTTTTTATCCCGGAAAATTGCGTAATTCCTGCGGGATAGCGATAGACGAATTCTATGCAGACGAAGTTGCGGGCAACAGCTAGTGTCAAATAATGTTATACCTATTCAGGGAGGATGATGTCATCAGGTTACAGCTCAACCGTAAAAGCATGTGTACGTAACACAAAGTAAAAGCCTTAGTTTTATGTAAGTTTAAAAAAAATCACTTGAAATTTCTTGACTATTAGTATCGCTGTCCTAAGGGGGAATGCTGCCAGTGTCTGTGGAACTATGCCACAGGGGACCCTCTTTTTATTAATTATTTTATTTTAAGATTAGTTTTTAATTTAATAATCTAGTTTGTTTTACTTCTTCTTGTTAATGAAATAAACATTTTTTGACTTAATAATCATTCTTGGTTCATTAATTATCATTAGGCTCTTGGGTTGGGATTGGGACGCCTTTTTGAAACCGTATCTGAGACAATAATATTCGAAAGTGATAAAAAAAAATCGGATCGGTAATTTAGGTATTTGACACATTCGAGAGGTAACAAATGTGATTTCAAAAAACTGCCCTCAGTAATTAGTATAGTCAGTATCGAAATTACAGTAATTACAACACCTATTGCCAGGACAATGTGAGGTGTGTAGATAATTTTGACCTCTTCGACTGTTTATCAACTTCTGATGCTGACTATTCTTATAGCCCACTTTGACCAGACTGCGAAACGTAGGTATCTAACTGCTAAATGAATCGGAACATATCTACTCAATGTTATGTTTTCAAAGCTTACGGGTTTTTCCAGACGTAATGCGTAGCTACGCTACGTCAGCCCTTGACCTAAATGAAACCCCGACATATGGTTCGCAGCCAATCATATTTCAACTTGTAAAAGCTGAATCGACTACTTATAACTGAATCGGATTGTGTTGATTGATTAGTTCGACCCCCAAGGCTCAACGGCTAAAGCGGTAATTTCCACTCGTAAAAATGGACAGCGGTTTTATCACCCCTTACCGATAGTCCATTAATAACGGAATGGAGGCACATCCACTTTATTACTGACGACAACGTAATAGGATGTTACAATAGCCAACCACGCTTTATTGGTACTCTGTTAGGTTTGGCACTGAGTTTGACCTGAATATTACGAAAGCGGGCCCCTTTGGATGGATTTCTGAAAGTAGGGTAACACCTGCCACCTACACCTGACACATTTTTTATTAACAAATATTGACCAAAAAATTTACAGATGTAGGCTGAGTGAGAACTTTAGGTACGTGCAAATACTTATAGAGCAGTGATCGTTACACTTTTCTGGTCAAGGGCCACATAGGACAATGTTAAGTATCACTTTGGGCCGCACACTGATGAACTTGAGATTATAACATACTAGACTAGACTAACTCGCTCGTGGATTTCAGTTATTGCGCTCCCTAAGGAACATGTAAATCAACGCAACTATTTAGTTTTTCTTAAGCAAAATCAGTTTAAATACTTATTGACTATTAAAATTGTTTGCTATTCCAAGGGCCGCGTTTGACGACCACTGTTATAGAGCGTTCTTAAAATGCTAATTGTGATCTTTGATGTTTTGATAAGTACACTACCTACCTGAAGATGCCAAGTTGACTAACATTTCCGAGATTCTCTTAAAAAGCCTTTCCTTTATTGTTACCTACTACGCTTTTCGTTCATACAAACTGTAAACTGAAACCTTTGAAAGTTAATTATCTGTATCATTTCGAGTAAGCCTTTTGTGCCTACTTTTCCTTACGTATACTTAAATGGTGATTTTCTTTTAACTCAATCAAGTTATAGAACTTAATTATTAGCTAAGTTAATTATAATCGGAGCCCGCTTCGTGTGATCCATGACACACCCCTGTATCGTCGTAAATTAACCCACTGTAGACGCTTACGTACCAATTAAGTTGGGGTAGGCACAGGCAGTTAATTATGTCGTTTGAGAAGTGGATGAAAATCGCCGCATTGGCATAACCGACCAAGGCATTTTTTTATCATCCTAAGGTTCAATGTTAATTGTGTGACCTTAAACTCAGACTATTTTCAATCTTGTATCAGTCAATGCGATATTGTAATGCCTTATTGTAGTAATGATAAATGGGAAGACGCTTATTATTAGGTACCTACTTGAATGACTATGCCTACATTCAGAGATAGTGATAATAAATTTTGATATTCATCAACTTTGATTTAATTTGTTGAGGGCTCATATTTAGTAAACAGACTAAACCTATGACAACAAAACGACGTAGAGCAGATACTTATTTGAACTCCATCAATCACGTGAAACCATAAACCTAAGTCTTCGTTGCACTGATATATAGATACGTATTAATTCAAGGAAACTTACCAGAAATCTCTATTGTACCTAAACGACTCTCTAAGAATGCCAATAGTGTTATCCTTCCTTTTCACAAGAATTCTAATTGAAGTAGATATGTCCAAGTAAGTTAAATCTACATTCGAATTCGGCGTTTGATGACGACACAAAGAATTTACGGCGTTACATTTTGGCGGGGCGCCATTGTAACCCCACGCTTCCGGGAAAGCGAGCTGTTGAAGGGAAAATTGTAATAAAAACAATAGTGATTTGTATTTTGGGTTGAAAATGAAACAACCAAATAAAGTTGGTACATATGAGGCTTTTATTTATTAACAGTGCTAACTCACGTGAAGTTATTCCTCGGTTATTCCCATAAATCAAAAGCATAATTGAGTGTGGTAGCTATCCCACACTACCTTATGTTTACTCAGTACGGAGCAACTAAGCGATTTTTTTACGTTCGACGGAGCTTGGCTTCCTTCCTTCTAAGCCATTTTGGCTCCCAGGCCTTGGTATTCCCTAAATATGACATAACCGTCGTATTTCTTAGAGAGGAAAGCGACTGAACGATACAATTCGTCTCTGAAGACTAATTGGTACGGCTAAACATTCGGTTGAAGTAAGATGTACAATTCATTGTCTAATGTCTCAACTCATCATCAGTCTCAACGGCCTCGCAGCTGTGGTACTTGGATGAAGTGTCAGGGCAGCTTTCGACGACTGATAAGTCGTCTAAGGAGGCTGCTGGGGCTTCGTGCTCCGCCAGCGGCATCAACTCTTCGTCGCCGTTGTAGTCCGCTGATGTGTCGCGAACATCACGACGCGGCGGGGCGGTGCGGACCCAGCAATCTGCGGGAAATTTACTTTATATAACAGTTTGCGATATTGTGAGCGCAGCGTGGCGTTCACTTATTATTGGAGTTCTTTATAAATAAATGCGAGTCGCCAGCGGTGATATATGTCGCGCGTGCGCCTTGTAAGATCTCGCTATGCGATGACCACTTAGCGTTCATAAGGTAGAAAACTTTCAAAAGGTCAAAAGAGTGGAATTATACTGAAAATTTGTAAATACATCTGTGCGTTATCATTCTGATTTACAACATTGTGCAAATTTCGCAGCAAAATAAAAAATCTTTGAAGACAAAAATAATTAGAAGGTACCATAAGTAAAAACTTGGTTACGCCTCACGAAATTCAGAATTGTATTCTCGCTGGCAACTAGGTTTAAACGAAAACTTCCGCAGCGGAAGCTTATTTTACCAATGTACATTCAAAAGTTGTGATTTACGGCGTGACTACGGAAAGACTTACTTGGTCGTTTCTCTGGAGGCACGGGTTGAACCGTGGTCGGTGGCGGCGGCTTGTTCAGGGAACGTAGCCGTCTCGGGCTCCGCGCTAACGCGTGAGATATACTCGGTAGCCTTATGTCTAAATGGGACCCCCTCTCCGTGACTATCTTGTTGTTCATTGCATAAAGTTTGGTCGTGATGTCCCTCGCTATGAGAGTCGTGACGACGCAAGCCAAGTACGGCTCTTTCACGAACAAGTACTCCAATGAGACGCGTTGCCAGTACACGTAACGGCAAGACGATGCAGCCACGATTGACACCTGAGTGGACAATAAGTTTTTTTGTACATCTTAGCAACATTTGCTGATAAAGGTGGTGGCAAATGTAATATGTTCTACTTATTCTGACAGTTATCTATAGATACTAAGGTATTGCATGGGAACAGAATATTAATATACAAGTAGATAAATCTCAGCAATTAAAAGAGTGATTAAAGTGTGTACCTAATCTAATAGATGAACCGTATACTTGATTACATTAATTCAAATCAATTTCGCTAATTACCAAGTAGTATTTCAACAATTATCTAATTTAACGGTATGAAGTATTAAGCTGTCGATATTCAACCCAGTTTCCTGCATTTATAGCCACTTTGGCTGTTATTCGGCCGTATCAGACAACAATTAGGTCAACGGAATGGGGTAGGTGATGCCAAAGAGCGCAGTGACTTACGGCCAAGTAAACCGATCGTGAAATGAGAAATGGATGCCTAAAACACGCCCACCAACGATCTATTCATTTATGAACTAAACATCACTGCCTCCTACTTTTGCCTGATTCGATACATGCAATTTAACGATGATGGAAACATCTAAATAGTATACTTGCGTTTAAATTTACCGTAGGTAGGCACCATAAGATTCAAGCTTTGATATAAACTGAGGCTTTGATAAAATTGGTCTAATCACGCGCGAATCCATAGAACATCAATTCATAGATCAAGCCAAATCCCTAATTGACAGAGCAAACAATTTCTACCCACCGGCAAATGGCTCGACCTTTACGCAGGCCACAAACCCCTTTCCGTAGCATTTGTTAATATAGGTCAAAGGCTTTTCGGAACGGGTTTCCCCTCACCCTGAGTAATGAACTCATCGGTCTACCGCCCAAGCGTGTTAGTTAGCCCCATTGCCTTACTTAACAACGGGATACTACGATGCCTTAACAAGCGCATTCTACATGCATTAAGAATATGTTAGCAGGTGAAACACATGCCACTTCGAGGGGAACCCGAAGTACACCGACGGGCAAGAATAAGGGGTCGCTTCCCTTACAAAGTCGTATGAAAAGTGACCCGTTATTTTTGTTCGTCAGTATAGGTACCAATCTTGAAATATTTTCACTCCGTGTATCCAGGTATCCAGGTCAAATTTTACGTGTTGTAGCCACAGAATTGTCGATGGACGTTGCTCGTAACATCTGTACTTTAAAATGCCGTCATCTCCACGTTCGTTACTTACTGTAGCAATAGCCTGAATTTTATATGATAGTTCGTGGCTCTTGGAGCTAGGAGCTAGCTAGAGTTTGGAGTGGTTTGTGAATATAAAGTTTTGGTACATATGTATATACCCACTGAATGTGCTTGATAATACTAAAAAAGTTGGAAAACAAAAGCAAATACTTGTTTTAGGATTTTACTCGTCTTAGGCTTAAACTTATTTTTGTTAGTTAGCTATTGTAATTTATTTTATTCAGTTATGTACTTTATTAATTAAAAATAATAACATTTCACGAAGACATAAACATATTTATTCAGAAAACTAAGATTCTATACTCTACGTGAGCTAACGCGTTGTTCTGAAATACGTAAATAAGAGATAAGATGAGCATTCACAGATATTATGTGGCCATTATCTCTCAAGCAAAGCACGTCATTTGTTTTAGTAGTTTATGTGCGCATAATCATATGAATAACATAACGGTTATCGTTAAATTAACTTTATGCTTCATCGAAATGGCTATAATATCCTATATTAATTGCATCATCAAAAAATGTACGTACCTTAAATTTCTCATCTATGGTAGCTCGGCTAGACTCGAACTCTGGTGAATCAAGAAACTCACACGGCAGAATTGGATGCAGGAACTGGTGTCCGCTCATCACATTTACCTACAGTACATACAATAAATTATATTTAATTTTCTCATACACATATTCATATTTAGAACACTAAATGAATACGTCAGTATTGTCGACCGCGTAAGTGCATGCTCAGATATTTTTGAGCGCCGATGTAGCCGATGGCAAATGTCAACATTATACATGAACAAAAACATTTACCTTGCTACTCCGCTGCTCACGTGCAAGATAACCAAGTCTGTGTGAAATATATATGTTTTTTATGCAACCCTCCCTCCACTACTGCCACATAAAACACATAAATCCCACAAACTTGAAAAACATATAATTTCACACCGGGTTGGTTATCTTGCACGTGAGCAGCGGAGTAGCAAGGTATTTTTTTTTTCATTACAATGGTCCTCCGCAAAGTAACGCCTGATTCAATAATAAAAAAAAAAACATTATTAGGTAGGTGCCCACGTACTAAAAAAAAATATTTGGTCTACTATACTTAGAATTAAATTTTGTTTATTCATACTTGGCCTTAGCAACGAGATTGGGTTTATTCAGGTGTCGCATGTACACGTTGGGTTAGTAAGGTAAGTTAAATCTACGTTATCTCTAAAGCAAATAGATCAATCGTATTTTTTACGTAATGATGGTAAGAAAGTCATTTCAACTAAAGGTTTTGCATTAGATTGATTAAATGATGCATGCAGGTATGAATCTGACCTACCTGCAACATACATAATGTAGTATACATACAGTTCACGACGAAGGGGTGAGGAAGTTAAAACCACACAGCCTTTACAAGTTCGTGTTCGTAGAATCACTTGTTACGTAGATACCCAAACTTCGAAGTCAAACTAACGTTAAATAAATCTGGTAGCACTTAACGTTTCTGAAGAAGTTGCTCCACAACTCAATTGCCTACTTTCGTTTATCTTTGTCGCAACTTTTAGATAGGTACCTATAGTTAAACAGTAATTCCGTTTTACTATCATAAGTACATTATTTACTTACGATCCACCTAACGTATTTTTTCTTGACGTAACAAGAATTTGGCTTTCCAAGTCTCGAAACGATGACTGTGATAATAGCAAAACAATACCCTCGAAGGGCTATCAAGTCAAAATGGCCAAGGTCTGTGGCAGGGTGACCCAACACCACCTTTCTCTAAAGGCATTAAATACGCCTAACATAATGGAGTACGTGTGAGCTTAAGAGATTGTGCAAAGAAAACAATCAAATATGGAAATACCAACAATCATTGAAATTATACGTTTGTCCCGAGCTAGTTTGCGACATGGCTCTGTATTTTGATGTAAGTAATATAGGTACCTACTCACAAAATGTTATTGAATAAAATAGTATTAAAGTGCTATAAAAGAAGCAAAAGTATCGCGTGGTAGGCACGTTTTTGTCGTTAAAGGCTCGACCGCGTATCGCGATAGGTATTCATTGCAAACACTGGCACGTGAACAGACAAAAATTCACTTAAATTTCCCAACTGTGTAGCATTTCACCGAAAGGCAGCTTTTCTATGCATTAGTATTGCTGGCAGAGATGCATAAGTAAACTTATTACTTACTACCACCGCTGCGCTGGATCCGCGGGCAATTTGTGATAGTGTAAAGAGAGTGGTCTAGGAGTAGGAACAACACCTAAAGGGTAATATTCACTCTCTTGGTCTCGCCTGCTTTCATGAGTGCGTCTAGTCACAGCGAGCTGAGTAAATACATGTGTACAGTTAGTTGCAGAGAAAAGGGACTCCCTCAGCATGGTTACAGCTATTACGGGAGATAGGGAAGGGTGTCACCTTTTTCTGGAGCTGACTGAATCTAAATTCGGCACAGTGCTTGTTTTAATATTGCGTCTCTACAAAAGCAACAGAACTTGGTTCGTGTCTCTTCCAAATTATCATCGAAGTTAATAGCCAGTCCTTGGTGCTAGAGAGATTTATGGAATAACTTTATTGAACCCCTTTGGAAGGTCCGTTTCTGACCCCAAAAGGAAAAACAGGACCCATATGGGTCACTTGTTTGTCTGTCGTGTCAGTTTACCACAGTCAATGTGCTCTTTAGGGTTTAATAAAATGCATAGCAATGTTAGGTGTGCGAAGAAAACGAGGTTCAAAATTGACGCAAAAACAACCAGAAATAAGCCTTATAAAACTTAAGACTGTAGAGTCATGCGTGTTTTACGGCTGGCAACCTCATATTTAAATCAACACGCTGCGGCTACTAAAAGTCTCATCTCAGTGGGTTAAGTGCCTTGGATATAAAACGCTACAAACACTCTTAGGGTATTGAATCAATGAATAAGGGTTCCAATAATAAAACGTCCGGTTTTCACCACCCAAATAAAAACACGAGGACGAGTGAATAGTTAATTTACCCTTGCACGAGAGCTAAACAGATTGCATAAGTAGATACAATGCCATTAGAAACAACCGTTTGGGAAAGCTAGTTACAATTACGCAGCGGCAAGGCATCTAATGATGAAATTGTACACTTATGCATGGTGCGGCGTCCCCATAAGGACAACTACACGAAACTTTCAACGTCGACTGCGATGCGGAAAGACATTTCTAAACTTCATTAGTGAAATGAAAACGTTCTCAACCTACGGGGCTCTAGCATTGCATTGTAATAGAATTGGAATTGACTGCGAATAGTTTCACATAAATTATTAATAGATTCGAGTGATCACGCTAGAGACGTATCTATTTATATTATATTATGTTAACATTGTAAATTATGTCGTTTTGAGAAAATATCTGGTCAGAAGGACCGGGTCCTTCGAACCGGATCTTTTGATTAAAACTGACGCCGAGTACCTAAACGTTTTATTATTTCGTATGAAAAAATGAAATCTAAGTGGTTATTATCGAAGCTAAATAGTGCCAACTTACCTTTCCAGAAAGCAGGAGGCCAAGTCTGTCAGTCTTAGTGAGATTTTGCATCGCGTATGCTTCACCGGCATGGAGCGACATCACGTGAGCGAAGTCGGGTGATACCATGCGTTTAAACTGCAGTCTCGACACCTATATACATTAAGTTATTGTAGAAATTCAGTAAACATTGTCGTATCAACATGAGCAAGCTGTAATAAATTCTTTGATGTACTCTATAACTGCTTAATATTTTTTTAATTACCAGAGAAAAAATATACTGTCATTTCTCAATTGTCTGCTGCTTGAATTGTCACCTATATAAGCCCATTTTACTAGCAACAAACACTGGTCAAAATATTACGATACTTTGTTGATCATGTATATTGGTAAGCTAGACTATAAAAAAATGAGTTTTTAAAAAATCTACTATTTACGGCAATATTGGCGTAACGGGATATCGGTTTTTAAGGTAAGAAGAACATAGTTTCTGTGCACTCAAAGGAAATGAAAATGATGTACCTTAAATGGCTCGAAGAGCGTATGATAAACCTCTTCAAGCTCAGGGTCGAACTTGACTGGCCTCATCTCATACACCAGATACACAACTTGCGCAAGGTTCAGGAACACAAACCCAAAGTTCCAAGAAAACGCGTCAGGGGAGCATATCACATGCCATGACCAGATAGAATAAAGCATGAAACCTAAAATGTAACAAAAATTGTTAGATATGTCCTGTCCTCATTGAGCGAGGTATGTATGATTTTGAACCAATTGAGCTGAGGTCACACTTTCTGCCTCTTGACTACTTTGCGTGGTGCTTGGTTGCTCAGTTAGGACATGGCCATGATCGGTATCAAATGCCGGTGTTTTCGATCTATTAGCTACTAGCTAGATACAACGACATTGTTCACAACTTTAATATTTTTAAATGTAATAATGAAAGTAGCTCTCAAAGCGATTTTGGGTATTGTTTCGCCGGTAAACTTTGGATTGACTAATAAGAGTACAAGCGATCGATAGCCGGTGCCACTTTATTTATACTATTGTGTTGATGTAACTAACCGAAAATGAGGATGGTATGCATCCAAAGTTGTCCCTTTTTTGTGCTCGGAGCGCAGTATGATGCTACGAACAGCATGTTGGAAAGCTATAGGTATTGTTAAAGAAAAAGGTGTCATTACTAAGCGGCTTGTTTATTAGTTCTTAAAAAATAGTTATCAACTCTGAAAAGTTTATTTTTCAGCATTATTATTTAGCCATAGTAAATGTTTAAAGAGATCAGAAATAAAGTAGGTAAAATAAAGCTTTTTTTGAGATTTATTAATCTCTAACTCTACGTAGCTTATTAGGTAATATTAAAAAAAAAATACTATTAATGTAGAGCACGTTGGTTTTAACCTACGTACCTGAAAAAGGGGATGTTGTGGAAGTCTCCAAAGAGGGCACCAAGGCCAGTACCATGGTCCTTTAAAATATGAAAATTATCTTACAGATATTAGGATCAAATATACATAAAACTTTAATGCTAAGGCAAAGAGGCATAATGTACTTACCTGTAGGCATTGTATAATTTACCGATCCAAAGTCATGGAAAGTTCCATTATCGCCGGGCCATGTAAAATTATATTCGCCGATTTCTAAATATTCAGTTCTACCACCAGCTAAACCTCTTTTTGACATTGTGAATTACTTATAGTTGATAATCTATTATCATTATAGTATTTTTCCTTTTTTCACAGGACTTCTTCGCGCCATAGCAAATCAATAACATCCGCTAGTCGCATGTTTGACGCACAGAAAATAGTTTCCGGGCAAGTGCTGAATTGCCAGCGCCATCTTTCGTTCAATAGTTCTATGCAGCACATTTTTCTGTTTTTTATCACAACTTTTTATGATATAGTATTAATATTTGTTAATGTATTTATTTTACACTTTCTTCGATTCTGAATTATGAAATCTGCTAACTTGACTGAGGTTCAGTTTAGACTACTACTATCCGACGTTTTTACATAACGGCCAAATAGCACTGTCATAATTAAAAAAGTTTTTTGACGTTTAATTGAGTACTCTCTTCTCTTCCCCTTACTTACATTGCCTATGGATTTCATTCATTCATGAGGTGTGATGTGAGTAGTGGGATTTCATGTCCTGAAATTCCATTTTTATTTAATATATTGAAATGAGGTAGCACCGGTTAGCAATAAATTAACAAATAACATCCTAGTACTATGCCTTAACTTATTTATGTTGTGCAAATAATCAGTTTTTGCGGGAATGCCGAACACGAACAGTGCCACCGTCGCTAATGGTAAGTACGGTACGATATTTCACCATGCAAACCCAACCTTTGCGATATGAGTCACTTGAATCTCGGGAACTAAGGCATTATATATAAGCCCAACACCACATGCTCATAATGTTTGCACAGTAAATATGCGAAGTAATAATTACGTCGCTGCATTATAGATAATGAATCGGTCATGTGTTACTGATGCACATAATTATGAGCGATGCAGACTCGCATTGCTGAAATTGGCTCGCCAGTAGCTCATTGTATCACTTTTTCTTTTTTCGCTATTTACAAACTTTCCATAGCTAATACCCATTTGTGAGGCATCATGCTGTTAAAGATTACACCACACCACATCTTTTAGCCTTGACTATGTTTTGATTGATTATATGGGTCATTCCCATTACTATTAAGTACTTATTTATTGTGCCTACTGCCTCCTCTTTCTATAACATTGCTGGGAAGATTCATGCTTGAACTAATTGAAGGTTATGAAACAAAAATATATATTATTGTGTTTGTAAGGACTTATCCAGTTGTATTAAATCATATTATTGTTGTATTTATATTTCTAAAATTTACTTCACTAGACTATTACCACTAATTTATAATTGGGAGACGAAGCTAGGCTCGGAGTTTGAAATTCACATTTTTCAAAGATGTAGTCTAGTTACATAAATTTTTAGCCTATGGAAATGTCTACACATACAACAATTTTCTTTGGAATTTCTAGTTGTTTTGGAAATTGCAAAGAATATATTTATACCTCTGCAAAGTAACGCCACGCCTGATTCAATAAAATACAAAACATACAAGAGATTGCTTTATTAATTTTTTTTTTTTAATATTTACTTAATTATTCTAGCTTTCTTAAACAATAGTAAGTAAGTAAGTAAATGCTTTATTGTACAAATATAAAGAAACAGATACAATTCACCAAAAAAATAAAAATAACATTAATATATGCACAAAGGCAAACTTATCCCTATAAGGGATCTCTACTAGTGATGTAACGAATATTCGCATTTGCGGATATTCACATATTATTGGATATTCGTATTTGCATTCGCATCCACAAAATTTCTGTGAATGTTTTGCGAATATGAATATCAGAAAAAAACAATTTGAAGATAATGGTAGGTTAACAAAATCAAAAACCCATGCATTTCTTACTCCACTTGCTACTCCACTACTACAATAGTAGTGCCTTGTTCAATTAATTATATATTTCCTGCTAAAATTATAAATGCAAAAGTAACTCTGTCTCTCTGTCTGTTACCCTATCAAGCCTAAACCAACGAACCGATTTTATTGAAATTTGCTATTTTCCTCCTATCAAAACTCGTTGGAAAAGTATATATTTATTATATAGTGTTTTATTTGGCTTAAAGAAATTAAAGAATTAATTGCATAAAAAACCACTTAAAACGCTATCCCACATGATTTATGAGCAACACATATTCTGTATCTATATAGATAAAAAATAATGTTGCTCAGCGCAAAAATCGAAAATGACTGGACCCATTCGGCTAATATTTCTTTTCATTATGTTCCTTAAGTTCTATTTAATGTTCTTAAGGAGAAAAAATTTAAAACACACATTGGAATGGGGGTGAAGCCCCTGGGAATAATCATTTATAGGCACAATTTGTTAGCTTATGTCATAGCTGTTATGGATTTTTATATTCTGCACTGTCCAAGCAGCAACTTGGCATTAATCTTCTTCCTCTTATTTATTGCTTTGGTTCATCACCAAACATACCATACTCACATTATTTCTACAAAAATCATTCAGTAGCAGCAAAAATTCAGTCATATTTTTTTTTTAATGCATGTTTTATTTTTTTTATGTATTTTTACACACCACAAAGAAAACTCATTTTACACTATTTTATTTATAACTAGCTGTTGCCCGCAACTTCGTCTGCATATAATTCGTTTATCGCTATCCCGCGGGAATTACTCAATTTTCCGGGATAAAAAGTAGTCTATGTGTTATTCCCGACTATAATCTATCTAAGTTCCAAATTTCATCCAGATCTGTCCAGCCGTGAAAGAGTAACACACATCCAAACATACTCACAAACTTTCACATTTATAATATTAGTAGGATATTAGTAGGAAGTAGGATTAGTAGGATTGCGTAAAGAAACAACAACTCAAAATAATGGTAAAAGTGGTATACTACCAAAAATAATAACAAAAATTATAGATCCTTTGCTGAAAATCATAATAGTATTAGATTAGCACTTAAAACAAAGACCCTTTGCATTAATAACAGTTTGGCATGGGGGCAGTGATGCAATCAATTTTGCCAGGGAATAATTTGGGATGTGTTCCCATTCTTCCCCTATTGGTCAAACCTTTCATGGGCTTTTGTTGCTGTCCTTAAACTCACACATCGACTTAGCTCCTTCCGATGGTTTCTAGTGAAATCAAGTTCGATCTTTGATGGGGCCATCCCAAAACCCTCACTATGTGTTTGGAACTAAGTTCAATAATTATATGATTAGATGAATATATCGCATCATTATCTTGCTGAAACATAAACGCCCTGCCGAAATTTTGGTGTGCCCAGGAAAGAAAAGCGTATTGTAATATTTCTTCATGAACTTCTTTTGCCCTGATGCTGTTTATTTGATGTAAAGGACCAATTCCAGTTGCATCGAAACAGCACCATAACCAGTTAGTCGCCGCCTTGTTTCACAGGAAGGTGATACTTGGGGTCATAGCAGTGGCGTAACTATAACGTCTGGGGCCCGTGGCAAATTCGTCAGATGGCCTCCTCAATATAAAGAAGTGCATCAGCGTCCCTTCTGTGCTCTAAACCAAGCCAGTTGGGGGCCCCGTAGGGCTAGGGGCCCCTGGTATTTTGCCACCCCTGCCACCCTATAGTTAGTTACGCCACTGGGTCATAGCGAACGTTCTCTGGACGTCGAATATAGGCAACTCCAACTGTTCCAAATAATAAAAACTCCAAATTAAAAGAAGGAGAAAGATGTTCTTTCGCATTTTTTAACTTTTTATTTCGTACTAGCTGTTGCTCGCAACTTCGTCTGCATAGAATTCGTTTATCGCTATCCCGCGGGAATTACGCAATTTTCCGGGATAAAAAGTAGCCTATGTGTTATTCCCGACTATAATCTATCTATGTTCCAAAGTCATCTAGATCTGACCAGCCGTTCTGGCGTGAAAGAGTAACAAACATCCAAACATACTCACAAACTTTCACATTTATAATATCAGTAGGATAGTCATCCGATTTTTATTTGAAATCAGTGGTTTCTTAGCGAGCCCATGAGTCTGAAGTTCACTGTCGATCAGACGATATCTTACAGTCCGTATGAACACAGGCTCTTTTTTTTTACATTGACTGACCAGTGATTGACCTCTGTCTCACTAAACTAATCCTCCAGTCGACGTTTCTCGCATAATCTTGTTCGCCGTGAACGTGAACGTGACGTGCAACTTGGTCGGCCAGGTCAGTTTGGCCTTTGAAGCATTCGTGAACCTTGTCGTGTTTCAAACATTCAGTATAGTCAACTGAAGAAGTTGAAATGGCTTGAACAATGTCGATTCCGTGAAACCGTTATTATAACCATTTATAATAATTGGTTCTTGAATAGCTACTGTTGTTTTTTTATTTCCACGAGGTCTCCCCTTGTCTGCAAAGATATTTCTTAACAATATTTACGGATTATAGTATGAAATTATTATTACAAGTGGCGGACGCTGGATTTCAAACAAACGAATTCGAATCGATATTTTAAATGTATATTTGCTCTTGTTTCCATGCATTTTATAGAAAATTTACAAAAGCAGAACAAATAAAATCATACCGAAATTATTAACAATTCTTTCTGGTTTGGTTTTATATTACACAAAATGCATGTCATACATTAATAAATTTCACTCCATTAAACATTTCTTTCAATTGAGCAAACAAATAATGAATAGGTACAATTTTAATCATATTTTAAATACAACATCTCCACATCCAGCCTTTGTCGAGAGTACCTATTGTATAAACGGACAGAAACAATACTCTCTAATGCACACGCAATCACAATCTACGGTCATCTGTTTCAAACTGTTTGATAGATAAAGAAGATGATTGCGATTATGATCGTGCGCGCTTTAGATACCTTACCTACAGTTTCTTTAATATTGCAGATGATTACGAAGTTATCGGAGAAGCTCAGTGGCAGATATTGGAGAATGTGGTAGATGAAGAAATATTCAAAATCTACGGTTTCAAGTATTCAAAATGGCGCTCCATCATATTCCACGCTATTTGCATAGCACTATGTGGATTACCGTATTTTGCGTTGGCTTACTATCCCTCCTGCAACAGATTCAAATATTTAAAATGCAGTTTGAAAATGGCTGAACTGATATGCGGTAAGAATATTGTTGCGGTGTTTTAATCTACACATGATTCTATCGCATGCAAACTCCAAGAATACACTTTATTTCTTGTATCATTTTCTAGTGAGAGATGCAGAAGAATCATTCAATATAGAGGAAGTTCAAGAAATAGATCTCAACATTGCAAACCATAACAATACGTTGCGTTATTTTATTTACCAACACACCCGTTTTGTGTGGCTCAACGACCAGGGCGTTTTTGTGAATGTCCAAACTCTCAATGAGAAAATGACGATCAACTTGCTGATGGAAAATATGTATGGGATTAACAAACGCCAACAAAATGAACTGTGAGTAACTATTGTAACTAGAAATATATTTATGCAGTTGAACAAATTGTATTGAATAAAATGTTACATATGGAAGTCTGCATAAATGCTACACTAACCTTTCGAACCGTCCTTTTGATGCAGTTGGGATAAGTGACATTTTTATTTTCAGAATAAAACTGTATGGAACAAATTCTGTTGAAGTTGAAGTCAAAAGCTACTGGACACTGTTCGTGAACGAAGTTTTCAATCCGTTCTATTTGTTTCAAGTGTTTTCTATTATCCTGTGGTCTATGGACGAATACTACCAGTACGCGGCATGTGTTTTTATACTGTCTGCGGGATCGTGTATGCTGGCTTTATATCAAACAAAACAGGTACAGTATAATTTTTGTAATTTAATTATTATACCAAATATTCAATTTAATTCGACTTAATTCGACGATTGGTTACTTTATCTGCTGGATAAATGCCTCTTCATAGTCACGTTATTTTGCCGTACCTATGTCATTCTAATCTACATCCTTCCAGCTAGCTTGCTAGTTCAGATTCGAGCGGGACGTCCCATTATTTTAGGATACGTGCCAATTTTCTTTTAATCATGACTTCAAATATCGCGATTTTTAACTAACCTCCTTCAACTACACTTTTACGTATAATTTTGGTTAGAAAAAAAAACAAATGATTTACAAACTACTTCCATCTGACTAAATCACCTTGTCACTTGCCAGTACTGTAGCTGATCTAAATATTATGTTCTAATCGTGTGCAGATGAGCATCAACCTGCACAAGATGGCGGGCTCGACCAGCTCGTTCACGGTGTCTGTGCTGCGACCGTCGCGCACGGGGCGCGAGGAGTGCGTGGTGAACGCGAGTCGGCTCGTGCCGGGAGACGTGCTGATACTGCCGCCGGACGGCTGCGTGATGCCGTGCGACGCCATGCTGCTCACTGGCACTTGCATCGTCAACGAGAGCATGCTCACAGGTAAGAAAAACTCTTTGGCAGACGGCGAAAGACTTATATTTACGGATACCCTATGTAACTAATTGCTGTTATGGTTTAGTCAATCCGTTGTCGCGTCTTATACTAGAAAAAGTCGTCCTACGCTGCTTTTTTGCGCCCGTAGTTGTCTTTTGAGAACCATCACGTATGGTCATTAGTTTTACAAGTTAAATGCCTTTCTCTTCTTAGATATTGCTAAAAAAAATGCACCACTAGGAACTGGGCAGCAAGTCATTAAAAACAAAATATAATGTACTCATCCACTAATACAAATACGGGTAAAGCAATCGAAATGTTATAAGAATGAAAAGATAAACATTAGATGATTAAAGAAACAAATTATTATTAAAAAACATTTATTTTGTGGTATTTAATGTAAGTATGTTCTCATGTCATTAGTTTCTCATTGGATAAAAGTCGTCAATGTACTGAGCGGTGTGTCTAAATGTGTGTTCCTGTTTCAGGTGAAAGCGTACCGGTAATGAAAGGCCCCCCTTGCGTATCGCCAGAAGTGTACTCTACGGACGGCCACAAAAGGCATACACTCTTTGCTGGAACCCATGTCATACAGACTCGATTTTATGGCAATAATCAGGTATAGTGTTAATTTTCTTTTGTATACTGATTTTATTATAAATAAAGTAATTTTTGAACTATATAATTAAATTGTACTAGACGAAGTATAAAAATACGTGTTATTTCTTTTGGTCTCAATACATGTTTAACTCCTCAGGTTTTGGCCAAAGTGGTACGCACCGGTTTCTATACTGCTAAAGGAGAGCTGATCAAAAGCATATTGTTCCCAAAGAAGTTTGATTTCCAATTCTACAAGGACGCCGTTAAATTTGTTATATTCATGTTTTGCATCGCGGCCATCGGAATGGGTTATTCTATTTGGCTGTATCTGCAGAGAGGAGTAAGTTGACACTGTAAATCTAGTTAGTACGGTCGAAACATATTAATATGAACATCAATTTACGTCCAGTACCGAAATGCAAATCGTCCAGCTACGCCGAGCACTAAAATAGTAATTAATATTTGTTATCATCATCATCATCAGCCTAAAGACGTCCACTGTTGAACAATGGCCTTCCCCATAGCACACCAATCCAATTTGTAACATAATCAAATATGTTTATAATGTTGAACTGAAATAACATATTGTAAAATCTTTTCAAAAGCTGCTACATTGATCTATTTTTTGGTTATTTCGATACATAGACGATTCAGTACTATGTTTATGCATTTATACCTAGAGTTAAGACACGAGGAAGCAGAATGTATGGGGAACAACTTTACCAATAGGAAAGCAGCAATGAGAGATGCTAGAAAATTAAAGTAATCCTATTGGTGGGTTTTCCTCGCACACTGTTCCGCTTTCTCTCTTCTCTGTTCGAAGCTCTACCTTAGCTTGGGCCTAAACAACTGTCACTACTAAAATTCGTGTTTTTTTAGAGCCACGCTGAAACCATAGTCCTACGAACACTAGACATCATCACAATCGTAGTTCCGCCGGCGTTGCCCGCCGCCATGACAGCCGGCATAGTTTACAGCCAGCAGCGCCTGCGCAAGAACAAGATATTCTGTGTTTCCCCGCCCCGAATCATTATCTGCGGTAAACTGCAAGTTATGTGCTTCGATAAGGTATGTTTGTTTATTTTTTGCAATTTCTACCGTGTGCCGACCCATAAGCCCGTAATATTTTTCTGTTATCAAAGCGTTCTCGTCTCAATAGAAAGTGATATTTCGAACGGGAATACCGTAATTTAACACAGAAATTAAACAGTAAAATTGTATGTGCAGCATACTGTAGCACTGATAGTGTTGTGTAAATGTATATTTTACGCGACCATGTGCTTAAATATTTAAAAATGATATTAAAAAAATTGCTCCACAGAAAATATACTACAAAATATTCAGTGAAGTTTAGCTTATGTACGCGAATCCCAATCACATTTGTCCAGTTTTTTCTTATCAAATTCGACAACACCTGCAAAAAACAATGGATTGATTTTACTTTTTTTTTCCTCCATAAACACGTAGAGGATGAGTCATTTAAATCTAATCGATTATCCGAGGCCTCTTCAACAAGTTACAGGGAAACACTTGAGGTTATCTTAATTAATAATGAATAACGCTATGCACTGTTATTTTTTACGTTCTCCTAATCAGCTTTCAATTTATATTTTCAGACTGGAACTCTTACCGAAGATGGTTTGGACTTGTACTCCGTCATACCTTCAAATGCAGGGGAAAAGTTTGGTAGATGCGTTGTTGATATCACTGCTTTGCCCACTAGAAGCCCTCTCATTCAGGCTCTGGCGTCATGCCACTCTCTGACCAGCATACAAGGACAGTTGAAGGGCGATCCGCTGGACTTGAAAATGTTTGAATTCACTCAATGGGTGAGTGTTACATTTTTCTTTGTTTACTTGTTTATTATAACTTTTTTATAATTATTGACCGAGATGTTCAGCTAAGGTGGACTGGATAAACAGACTTGATTTCACAAGAACAATTGAATGTAAAATGATATTATAACACCATGAACGCATCTAGAATATTTTGTCTCTAGATATTGTGGACTATGAATAACGATGGTCATTTTCCATTAGTTTGGGTTCGCTTTCTCATGTATCTCCTGTCTAATAAAAATAAATGGAAAATACTACAATTGTACTAACTTTTTGAGAGTCACGTTAAATTCGCTTCTCCGCATTGAAGTTCATTAGTCATAAGATCGCCGGCAACGTTACCTCTTATTATGCTGAATGCTAGGGCATGCCAATTATGCCAATAGTTAAATGACTAATGCCGATGACTAATCCTCCTAATCATTATGCAATTTATAACAAGAACACTTAATATATTATCTGTCCAGCTGTTTTATATTTAGTAGATGCTTATCACGCGATATTTGAATGGATAATGTAATCTTGACAGGTACTTGAGGAGCCGGGCCCTGAGAATACTCGGTACGACAACTTGATACCCGTCATAGTAAAGCCCGCTAGCGCGCAGAATGGTGACCTTCAGGATTTGGATAATTATGATCCTCTCACTATGGAGATGCCTTATGAGGTATGAGACACCTTTGTGGAACCTTTTTGCAATAAATGACTAGGATCTGGAGTTTTCATAGCATGGGAAGATGATGCGAATCACTTACGCAAATGAATTAGTATGAGTTACATTTTTATGTTAAGGTCGACTCTACAGCTCGCTTTTGTCTTACCTATTACCCTATTACCCTAACTGACATATCTTGAGATGCGGCAAAATGTTAGACCTCGTCCTCATCCTAACGTATTACGCATTCCATTTACAGTGAAATTTAACATGAATTACTGACCTATGAATATATGGCAGTATCTCTCGATCATAATAATGTCTTGCATCCAAAAGGTAAACGACGGCTTTTTACGAATACATTGTTTATGCCTTCCAGGTCGGTTTATTGCGAAGGTTCCATTTCTCTTCATCGCAGCAGTCGATGGGAGTCATTGCCAGGGTGCTCGGACAAATGCAGATGGTGTATTTTGTGAAAGGTGCTCCAGAAAAGGTAAACAAATGTCGCTGTCGCCAGCTACTGTATTCAACCATATATCATGCATCTTGGGGACGGTTTGGTAACGTCGAGCTTGTATACGATACGTATCTCGTGTCGTCCCAGTGGATTAAGGCCCTAATTCCATATATTGGCTGCCGGTAGCACAAAACCGATTTTAGTACCCACTAGTAGGCGTTATTCTGGCTGATATGATAATGATGATGATAGTGATGAATATGGATGGATATTTTAGGAGATATTACAATTGGCATTGTTCATTTTTTTTAAGCTGTGCTTTTAACACCTTTATTTGATAAAATGGACTATTTCAAGCAACTAATTTCAATATTATGCTTTTACGTAGCTTTGTTAATTAATAATAAAGATTTTTTCGCTGTTTGATAATTCGTGAATTTAGACAGAATCCCAATCGCCTTCGTTCGGCTGGCTATAAAAAAAAAGGCTTTGTCTATGATTTTGTCGATTTGACAGTGACACGTGACAGTTGCCATAGCTAAACTTTTTTTTTTAATTTTTGTGGCAAACATTCGATGCTGGATTCTGTCTAAAAACCGGGTCGTTCGGTCAAACAAAGGTTCAAAGTACTTTTACAAAAATATCTGCAATCATAAAGTATTTTTGAAATCGGACAAGATAAATCGGATAAAAAATGATGGTTTTCCTCGAAATGGTTTTCGAATTGGAGCATACTAAAAAAAATGAACAATGCCAATTAAGTGAGATTTTAAGATGGACTTTCTCTAACGATGATGGTGCACACGCCAAAATGTCTCCCAAAATCATCAATGTTTTTTTTCGTTAAAATATTTCAACAACAATAAATATTCAAGGTTGCAGGCATGTGCAGTGCAGACACGCTTCCCGATAACTTCAGTTCGGTGCTCAACGAATACACTTCGAACGGGTTCCGCGTGATAGGGCTGGCGTACAAGAAACTGGACCGCAAAATGAAATGGGTGGACGCGCAACGGGTGAAGCGGGAGGGCCTCGAGTGTGATATGACGTTTCTCGGCTTTCTAGTCATGCAAAATAGCCTCAAGCCGGAGACGACTCAAGTTATAAAGGAGCTGCATGATGCTAATATGAAGCAGATTATGGTGACAGGTATGTGTTGCTTAAAAATTGAAAAAACAATTTAAAATACAGTACTATAATAGTGCTAAATGTAGCGAATATTTTGCGGGTGGTACGGCCTTCTGCAGGATCCGTTCTAATCGCTTCCACTAACCACTCGTTAACCCTGTCGCCAAGCAAACAACTGCTTGCGTAAGCATAAGTTTGCGCTGCTGGCGGTAGATCAACACAGCCGGTGAAATCACTGATGGAGCTGCCTGGCAACGCATATGTATCCTCTGATCCACTTATCGTCGGGTGGCTCACTAGCTTGTTCCCACTCTATTTGAAAAAAGGAATTAAAAAACTAATATAATCTATAGCTAATCCGATCCGATTGTTTTCAGGTGACAACATAATGACGGCGATGTCCGTAGCTCGGGGTTGCTTCATGGTGCAGCCGCACCAAAAACTGGTGCTGATCACTGTGGGCCACCAACAGACCAACGATACTAGGCCACCGCTTATTATGGAAGTAAGATTACAAAATACACCATATCATACAAATATAGAATCTGTGAATTACGTAACACACCACCATAGTGAAATTGTCTATGATTTAATGAAATGGTTCGCCTAAAAGCTCATAGTAAATTTTAAATGAAATTTCGTACAAAAATTTCGAGATTCGAATCCACGATGCTCTGCTTGAAAGGCTATAATATGTTTAATTGCTATATTTATGTTAAAGGTTGTCGGCGAAGGTGGTCCGCCAAAGTTAGCCAGTGATATCTACGTTTTGGCCCTGGAAGGCAAGACGTGGGCGGTCATTCGTACTTTCTATCCGGAAATGATGTCAACGGTACTTAATCAAGGTATGGATTGTATGGATTAACATGTGTATGACTTTATGCTGTAGTAGGATCGAAACTTTGCCTGTAAGGCTGTAAGTTATTTCGATACATAGATTAGGATTGAACAGACGCGTGCGATGTAGTTCTTTGTTCGAAAGTGTAAACAATACAAGTCTAGTTTCTATAATTAATTAATGTAATTATTTTGTTCCTAGTCGAAAAATTTATTTATTTATGTTTTAGTTTTGTAGCACGTTTCTACCGTTTTCGAACGTCATTTTGAGTGACCTGTTTTCAGAAACCGGGGCACTGTTCCGAGTCCATATTGTCTAAAGCGCAGTCGGAATCGTTTTCACCGTCTCTTTTTACCATCACGTATATGTAAAGTTTTTATAGACTAAATAATGGGATCCAAGGGCTTAGTTGTTGAAGCTCGCACCGGGCGCTTAAAATACTAGTTACGACATTCATAAGTCCCTGTAGCGACACACTTTCTCACCTCGTACCATATAAAGCATTCGAAGGAAATTTACAACAGTAGACGTACAGGGTCTTCGGAGTTTAGGAGTGATTTTAAATAGTTGCCACTACTTTTTCAGGCATAGTGTTCGGTCGGTTCGGTCCGGATCAGAAGACGCAGCTGATAACGGCGCTGCAAGGCGAGGGCCGCGTCGTCGGCATGTGCGGCGACGGTGCCAACGACTGCGGCGCGCTCAAAGCCGCTCACGTCGGCATCTCGCTGTCGGAGGCTGACGCGTCAGGTACACACGGACGCACACGTTAGAGGCAGCTGCCAGCAGCGTTGAAGGACGAGGGTCGCGTGATCGACATATCAATGGGTCCAACGTATATGGGCTAATCTAAATCATTCTAGATAGGGTAGTCTAAATTATTTGTGATTATACTTAAGGTAGCATTTACTTTGTAATTTTTTCATGGATTGGCCGTTATACGTAGGACCCATCGATATGTGACTAGTAGTTTCCTAAAAACGATTGCTCTTTCTAAGTACTTTCTCACATGGAGCTATGGCAAGGCAAACTAAGTCGCATTCACAATTGCACCCCTGTGAGAATGTGCATCCCCCTGTGACAGTTCTGGTATGAATGTGACAGCTAGCTGATTCCGATGCCAATTGGCAGCCCATACATGAACTGTCAAAATGAACACGATGGCGATTGCGAGCGAGTTAGGTAATAAGCCTACTGAAATGCCAGTTGGATCGCCGTTGAAAAGGAAAACTAGCTTTCGACAAGTTAGTCGATTCCTTCGATTTTTAAAGCTGGTTTTATTAGTCACCTCGTGTGAGAATATTTTACGAGTGGTAGGACTTTGTGCAGGGGCCGTCCAGATCGCTACCACCATATCACTCACTAATTCTGTCATCAGGCAGCGGTGTTTGCGTTGCGGCTTTCCGGCGTGAAGAGTAAGATACTGGTGAAATTACTGGCGCATGAGTTACTCAAGTATTGTAGGCTGGCAACGCATCTGTAATCCTTTTTTTTTTTTTTTATGAATAGCAAGGCAAACGAGCAAGTGGGTCACCTGATGGTAAGTGATCACCACTGCCCATAGACACCCGCAACCCCGGAGGGATTGCAGATGCGTTGCCAATCTAGAGGACTAAGATGAAATGCCTCTTGTGCCCGTAATTTCCCCGGCTGTCTTACTCTCCACACCGGAACACAGCAGTGCAAGCACTGCTACTTAGCGGCAGGATTAGCGAGTAAGATGGTGGTAACGATCCGGACGGACCTTGCACAAGGCCCTACCACCCGCTGTCCTACAATCCGTTGTCTATGGATGGTGCTCACTTACCATAAGGCGCACTGGCTCGTTTTGTCTCACGTTTAATGTTGCTGTTTCAGTGGCGGCTCCGTTTACGTCGCAGGAGCAGAACATCCGCTGCGTGAAGCTGCTTGCGCTCGAGGGCAGATGCGCTCTCAGCACGTGCTTTGCGATCTTCAAATACATGGCTCTCTACTCGCTCATACAGTTCTTCTCCATACTCATCCTCTATAACGTAAGTTTAACCACGTCAGAAAAAAATGATAGGTAAAGATTTCTTTTTTATTATACGATCATTTAAATATTGTTGTGTTAAAATTCCAAACGACACTCGAAATTAGAACACAGAAAAGTAAAGTTATGGCCGGGAATCGAACCCGGGTTACCCATAGCAGGTAACATGTTGTGTTCACCAAATTTCAAGACACGTGGGCCCAATGTGCCATTGAAAGCAATTAGAATGGTTTGTTCTATTGTTTCTCTGCATTTTTTAAATCCTGTTCAGGTTTTTAGAATTATTGCTCTCAAAACGCATTCACTGCCACCGACGGATATATGCGTTTTCAATTTTACAGACATCTGAACGCACATGTGCGTCAGTGGCACCTAAAAAAGTCACGGGTTTGGCACCATAAATTGGTCTGAAACCTGATTTATTTTTAGTCAAGTGTAAAATAACGATTTAGTAGCTGTCGTGCTTTCGCTCTGACGGGCATCACGCTTTCCGTGCAGTACTTCTCGATCCTGGGCAACTACCAGTTCCTGTACATCGACCTGGTGCTGACGACGCTGCTGGCGCTGTCGCTGGGCCGCGCGGCGCCGGGCCCGCTGCTGACGGCGCAGTCGCCGCCCGTGTCGCTGGTGGCGCCCGCCAACATCCTGCCGCTCGTCATGCAGGTCACGCTCGTGCTGCTCATGCAGCTCGCCACGCTCTATCTGCTGCAGTCGCAGGAGTGGTCAGTACTAGTCTACTCTGTTAAGTTCCAGTTATATTGAGTGTCGGTTATCTATGATGATATCTCTGTCTGTTTCGTAGTAATAAATAGGGACGGAATCTTAAGGTCGATTTACATCAAACGAGCGAATGCTCATTCTATCCCCACTCTGCCAAATTTATTGTGTCAAGCAAAAATAACGGGTCGCTTTTCATATAATTTTGTGTGGAGAGTGCCCCTTTATTTTTGCTGTGCACAATAAATTTGATAGAATGAGCATTCGCTCGTTTGATGTAAATCGACCTTGAGGAACGTAACAGAGAGTGGTGAAACAGACGCTTAGTCTCTCGCTTATTAGAAAAACGGTGAAAGTTATCATTTTTTTCTCATGGAAAAGGTGTCTATTCCCACTAGTTCTATTATCACTATCCGAGTATCATTGAAGCTGATAGTGAAACCGATTGGTATGGATTAGACGCTTAATATTATCGTGATAGTGCTATGCCAATATTGGATAGTGGATTTCAAAACAACGGGATTCGTTGCGATACGCATCAATATTTCGTGATATGGATCGCGATGTGCGTGAATCATTGGGTCACCTGATTCTAAGATATTCTGTGATCAATTGTGTTTATGGAATCTGTACAAAGGAACATAACTGTCAGTATTTTGAAGAGTGATATAAATACATCAATAGTACTCTGATAAAAATTTGAATTTAAATGTTCTATCGCTATGATAAAAATAAAACAATTGAAGTGAATTGTTCAGGCTCTTAAAAGTGAAAACGAAGTGAAGCCAAATGAAGTATTGACTTAAAGGACTTGCATGCAGGCAATAATATTAACAAAAAAGAATGGAATCCGTATATATGAGGTAACCGTGACTGACTGATCGATCAATGTACAGCTCAAAACAATTATTATGGCATGCAGATAATTATTATGACGTAGACTTATACTAAGAGAGGTATTGGCTATAGGGCCGTATTAAGCCACTCTAAGGAGCTTCGTTAATTTCATTCTGCGTGGACCAAGTCGCAGCTAACAGCTAGTATGGAATAAGAGGATGGAAAAATTTACTCACTTATAAATTTTGTCTATCTGGTCGATTTGAATATCAGCAAATAGTGACTGTACTTTCTTACAGGTTCCATCAAGTGGAGGGCAATTCGGAGATGGAAGTGGTGCTGTGTTGGGAGAACACTGTCATCTTCATAGTGTCGTCGTTCCAGTATCTTATCATGGCTTGCGTTTACGCGAAAGGATGGCCGTTCCGTGAGCCGTTCTGCGCCAACTGTGAGTGACCCTTGTAGTTATATAAGTTTATCTTATACAGTCGTTAGGAAGCAAGGTGCTTAAGTTATGTGCATATAACTTTATTAGTCACTAGCCTTCCGTCCGCAGCTTCGCCCGCGGTAAATTAATTTTCCCGTAGGAAAAGGTATTTTCCCGCGGTATAAAGTAGCCTATGTCACTCAATGATAATGTAGCTTTCTAACGGCAAAAGAATTTTTGAAATCTGTCCAGTAGTTTTGGAGCCTATTCAATGCATACAAACAAACAATCAAATTTTTCCTCTTTATAATATTAGTATAGATTAGCGTGTTTAGAATCCTTTGGCTACTTTTGGCTGCTGTGGTATATTCACGCCATAACGTACTAATAAATAGTGAGGTATCTCGGTCATCTTTAAAGGTCAACTACTATATTTTTTTAAGAGCCTAGACAGCTCCAAAGTCTACTTACTACTAGGCGACAAATAAATTCTTGTAAACTTTGTTGACTCTGGAACGAACTCTTATATCATCGTAAGAATATCTGACATCGAACTTTCGACTAGTGGATATCGAACCCAAGAAAACACAGGTCCACTAACTCTTAGGTTTTTCGACTGTTAAGCCTGAACTAACCAAAAAAACTTTTTTTCCCAGTCTACATGGTTCTGACGCTGGTGACTCAAGCCGTATTCGTCGTGATTCTGCTGTTCTGCCCGTGGCAAGGTCTGGCCGACTATATGGAAGTCATAGTCATGAAGTGGGAGGACCAGGAGCACAACATCTTCCGCATCTATCTCCTGCTTATACCAGCTTTGCATCTTGTATTGGCTATAGCTATTGAGGTAAGCAAAATTCACTAAAAAAGTCAAAATATACCGGCATTAATCATTTCATTTGTATCTAATAATTTGTAGCAGTTACATTTACTCCGAATGTATAAAGTTTTGGTAAAAGTTACTTTCTGCCAGGTTTCATTCGGCGCATTCTGACGTGAGATTGATGCTCTTCCCGAAACCGCTATTAGTTTTAAAAAATGATTTGTAAAATAAACTTTTGATTTTAAATAAGTTTGCCGGTGCTCTCACAGCATAACACGTACTGTTGTTTTCCAGGCGACCCTATCGGACACGCGCAAGTTCCGCGACATGTTTCGCCTGATGCGGCGCCGCTGCGACAAGGAGGAGGGCGCCGGCGACGCCGCCTGCCCGCTGTGGCCGCCGCGCTCGCCCGCTCAAATCTGCTGACACCGACATTTGACCGCTCTCCTCACTACTTGCTGACACCACCAGCACTTCCACTGTTCTGACCTCAAAAACACAGTTCAAAAGGTGGCGACAAGTGGAAGCATCCGACAGCGCGTAGGACGCGACGTTACTATAAGCGAACGTGACTTATTTTTTAATTATAGCTGTGCTGTGGCGCAGGCTGCCAAAGTTTTTTTTAGTGCAGGTTCTGCGTAAAGCTGTGTAGACACCGCGCGTAATGTAACAGCATGAATTACAGTGTCGATTACCTAGTACCGGTTACATTAAGATGTTCGCGGTGAGTACACGGCATTAAGCTGCGTGTCCACGATGATGCACTTCTGAAATTCCTACGTCACATTCTAAGAAGGCAGTGCTAAATTTCTAGACGAAAGTATTGTGTGGACACGCGTTCTTAGTGAGAATTCGTTACGAGCATGTTCCAATTTAATTCATGATTCATGATGCAGTTTTTAATGTGATGTTTAGTAATTTCTTGGTTTTGTGGAATAAGGTATTCTTCAGTATGTTAGTTTGACATTTGATATCAAAGTAATAGACTTTATTTCAGTGATTTACCTACTGCTATTCTGTTTCTCGTGTGTTACATTATACTACTCGAAAAATGATCGGGGCCACATGAGTTACATCAGTAAAAGTAAAATAACTAAACGGATTTTCTTTACCTGAATGCATCAAATAAGTCAGATGTATACAGAAAAAAATGGTACTTTTTCTGCATAGCCCGTTTTTTGGCCCCCTGTATATGTAACGTGGACGTACTGAGGAATACCTAGCTCGCACAAGATAGTGCTCGTGTGAACTCGAGCGACGCCTCGGCTCGGGGCCTCCGTGATTGACAGTGTTAGTGCTATTTTGTTTTAAAAGTAGTTGCGTGCCTGTCCCCCAACCCTGGCCGTGCGACGTTGTTTTGTTATATCGTTATAGGGGATTAACTTAATTTCTCTATTGAGATACCTGCAGTAGTTTACTTACTTCTCTTTGTTTACGCAATGCTTTTATAAATTATTTAACCGTCAAATAGACATATTTAGATGAAATCTTTATTTTTATTTAGATATAGTCGCATGATAGGAAAAGACGTTTTTAAGGCGGCCGATGCAAGCTGAATGTGGGCTTATAAACTATTAGAAAACTGTTAAATTATTTACTTTTTTTCCATTTTATGTTCTAGATATTAAAAATCGAGACATTTTTTTTTCAAACTGGCGAAAACGGTTGATTCCGTCCGCGAAGGAGAATAGTACTTAATTTAATTTTTGTTTGATCATAGAAAGTTCAAACCTCAATGTTTAATCTTGACAAGTATTGACCACTGCGAATCTGGCTTATTATTTAAATTACAATCAATTTAAAATGTTAATTTATGTTAATAATTATTTACACTATCATAGTTACCTCGATGTTGAGTTGTTAGCTTTAACCAGAAATGCTGTGTTAAAAGTCCCTCGCAAACTATCAAAATTTATTATCGTACTTACAATTTTAAGTTAAATCCTACTTAGCTAATTTTATTGTAAATAGAGGCTGAGTGTAGATAATAGGCTTCTACGAGAGATTTTCTAGACAACGTAAGCCCTTGTTATGAGTTTCACTGTTGAACAGAATGCTTCAAGATGCTTAAATGAAATTGTTTTATTTTAATATCAGTACTTTATTAGCGATTAACATCTTTCATCGTAGATTGCGTAGCCAGTTTAGTTGTATCTTAAAATAAATAATATTGTTATATTTTCTAGGGGATATAGTCCGCGAGAGCAAACATCCTGGCTCACTTCTCGTTGAAGTATAGTAGAGATATCATGAGCTCCCTGTACGTGATCATAAAAAATTGCGTCGAAATATTGGGAGCTCATGATTGGTAATCGCAGACTGTATCCCACAGAAAATATGTCTAATGTAATAACCGTGAATCGCTTAAAACTGTTTTACTGTTGTCGTCCGAATGATCCAGTAAATAGCCACTCGTCATTTGAATAACTCCATTTTAAAACAATACTAGCCTTGTGGGCATTACTTTAAGATCTTGCATAGATCCAAAATCATATCAGATGGTGGCACTGCACTTTGCTATACGTATTCTCGTTTCTGTTTTTGTCTGCATTTACATTTAGAGGATCTTTTTCGCTTTCACGAATATTTAAACGAATACAGTGAAGTGTAATGCAAACATTAAAAAGTAGTAACAAAGATACGTGTTGGATCTGACTGTAAAGCTACTTGACACTTATTGCCTTTTGGATCCCGGCTCTAAACATTCGAGGTGCTTACGCTGCAGGAACCAAAGTAAGACCCAGTCGACATAATTTCCTAGTAGATAATAGATAATTTATATGGCATGAAAATGCTCATAATTCATAATATTATAATTTGACAAGATTGTCTTCACAGTATTGAATACGTGTGTATAGTAAAACATGTACCTAATACACGAAATGCAAGTCTTATTTTTTTGTAATTTTTTGATCACGCACACCCATTATATACAGTAATTACACATATATATAGATAGGTAATTTTGTTCAAATCACAAGCATAACTTACAAATGGCAGGTTTATAATATTATAGGTTTCATTACTGTAAAATTAATAATCATACTCTTTTACAAATCAATCAACTATATTAGGAATGGAGAAAACTACAATATTTGCCAAATAGAGAAAGTAATAAAAATATCTACCTTAATCTTTAGAGTAACAGGTGGGGTGAGATTTCTCGCAATAGTTTTAGCGTCGTAATTTTAACCTTACGCAAAATCGCAGCGATTTGAGGGAAATGTTTTATAAAATCAAAATATCAGTTAATTATACTCCGGTAGGTACTTATCGATCTAAAGTTTTGTCTATTAGCCCAAAAATAGTCTCGTTTTTCGTAGTACACTTTTTAAATGAGATTGTCTTAGTACTTTTAGAAAGTACCTGTTTGTCTCTAGCACTAGTATATGTATACAGTGTGGAAGATTTGGAATAAATATTATTTTCCAAATTAACTTAGATACTTATATTTTTTTGTGGTGCTGCCCCATTTTAACGTAGTTTCTTTAAGGCTAACGTAATTTATATGGTAAATATAAAAATATAAATTTACCCTGTTTTGAAATATTTTACTTTTCTATGAAGTAGAAATTAACTACATTATTGTGGTTGTTTAAAAGCTGACTTTAAACACTTCTCGAATATTTGGAACTTGTCGTCTCTTAATGTCCAAATTTAAATGTCACGATGATGTAGTAGTACCTAAGGTATGTACGAATTATTCATTATGGAATGCGGCAATTCAGATCGGTGGCGTAGCTAGCATTGGGAGTATCGGGAGAACTGGTCTCATTAATTGATCGTGTTAACCTGTTCGCCGCCACGTCAAAAACAAGAGACGTCACCCATACGCCTGACTTCTTTATTGCGATGCCTTAAGTTGAATATAAACCCAATTGAACGAAGGTTGCTTTTGCATTGAAGTAATTGACGTATATACAGGTCGTTGGCGCCGAAAAGGTTAAATTTACCAACACTTAATGAACTGGGCACACTGTTTAATAGTTAGATGTTATCATCATCACAAGAGCTCAGGCTCGGCATTGGCGTAATAAGATAAGGGCTACTCGATCGAAACTCGTGCACACGGCACACGTGCCTGTGGTACCACCTTGTCCACTCTAGTCACGCCACTGGTTAAGAAAATGTGACCAAAAATAAAAATAAAGTACGTACCTATAAATTATCCAAATTATTTATTTACCTGCACATTTCCTTACTTAAATAAATAGTTGTACACTCCCCGTCGATCGGTCTGGTCTTTGCGCAGTAGGTATGTATTGACCACTTGAAAGCGGACGATTTAACGCATTCCCTGCCATCGATCCATATATGCGTTTTCGTAACATTCCTCCGGTGCCGCTGTCATAATTTTACAGGCACTTGAACGCACATGTGCGTCAGTGGCACCTGAAGAAGTCTCGGGTTTGACAGCTGGCAGCGAATGCGTTAAGGAAACAAATCTCAGAAGGTACCTACCTAATTATAGATAAAATATGAACACATAGGTTACATACATAAATATATTTAAACATAAATCACGTCTATCCCTTACGAACCTAAAGGCCACGTTTTGCATGATTGCGGACGTATAGGTGGAAAAAAAAGGAATCAAAATAGTGATGCATTGCCAGCCGCCTCGCTTATGATTCCTACTATTTTCGCTGATAAATATTTCTAATTGACATAAATACGAAATAATACGGATACGGGAAGTAAAATAAATTATCAACCTAATTTTTCATTTAATTAGACACAGGTTAGATCTATTTGATCACTTTATTGCGTATCTAGTATTTAATTCTGTAGATTAGTATAAGAAAATGTTCGCATGCCAATATTAACACATAACAATAGTAACACTATTTTTAAGACACAATTTTTTACTTACCATATCTAAAGCAAAATAAATTATTTCATTTCATTTCATTTTTTAGTACAGTCAAGGGCATAAATATATGGACGTTTCCAAAACGTCAAAAACATCGACACATTATGCCACAAACAAAAAGGTCGGTGACTCATATATTTGACATGATACCTAAGCATATGCCTGATTATAGTTATACCACATGGGACGATAGCCAGCCACATGCCCAACTGTGCCGTAGGTAGGTATTAAATATCGAATTTATTATGCATCGTACAGAAAAGTATCGGTCATATCAAATAATAACGGATAACTAAATCGGAATAAGAAGTTATTTTAGATGGTCAATTGTCCGTCAAAATGTCAAAACCAAACGACACCCCTTACCACTTCATGATTTCGTGATGCTACGAGTTTCTTTCCGGTAGACGCCGCTGCTTTGGAAAATATAAAGTAGCGATAATGGACGAAATCGGAAACAAATGAGACCAGAAAACAGTTCTTTTTTACACATAGCTACATAAATCACGTCTTTATGCCTTACGGGCAGGGACAGGGCTTAAGGTAACAAGACCTAAAGACCACGTTTAGCATTATTGTGGGTGTATGGATGGAAAGAGGAATGAAAATAGTGATGGGTTGCTAGCCACGTCGTCTATAACATGATTCCTAAGATTTTCACCTATTCCCTCGATGGGCTTTTACCATCTGCGCGGGAAGAGAAGCACCTGGTACATTCTGTTTTTTCTGCCAGACCAGCATGGAACTGGGTACTTCAAAAAAAGGAGGAGGTTCTATGTTCGACTCTGTATCTTTTTTAAATTTAATTTCGTCATAGAAGAGACAATATTTGTCAGAAAATGTCATTGGTAAAGTAACTTTGTGAAACACAATAAAGATAAGGAATAAGTTCTGGGCCCCTCAAGATCCCTGAGCATTGAAAATGTTGAGGAATGGATTTCAATGGACACGAGGCGCATAGGCGCCTGCAATATATTATAGGTACCTAAATGCATGAAATTGTAGTAAAGAGTAGTAAGCGGATGAAAGAGGAATAGGAAGTTGCGGCTTCGTTGCATTTCTTCTTTATATGGGAATCTATTGACGACATCACAAGTGTTCAAGGGTTGGTACTAAGCATTTTCTTGCAATAACCTCAAATATTAAGGAAGTAAATATGTAGGTAGTTAAACTCTTGAAATAAAATTGTAATTAAAGGTTAAAATAGTAGGTAGGTTTATTATTATGATTCATAGATTCGGTACATTTAAGGCAAAAACGAGGTGTAGCCAGGCGGTGGAGAGTATTGAGGAGGCGCGTCTTTGCTCTTCACCACCAGAGGGCGCCCGCTGCGAGGGGCTGGCGGCTGCCTCCACCTATCACATACGAAAAATCATTGACACAAAACCTTGACTTATAATCAAGAGAATTTCCTTTGAAATTTGAAAATGCGGATATGCATAACGTCTTAATTGGCATTGTTCATTTTTTTTAGTATGCTCCAATTCGAAAACCATTTCGAGGAAAACCACCATTTATCCGATTTATCTTATCCGATATCAAAAATACTTTATGATTGCAGATATTTTTGTAAAAGTACTTTGAACCTTTGTTTGATCGAACGACCCGGTTTTTAGGCAGAATCCAGCATCGAATGTTTGCCACAAAAATGAAAAAAAAAAAGTTTAGCTACGGCAACTGTCACGTGTCACTGTCAAATCGACAAAACCATAGACAAAGCCGTTTTTTTATAGCCAGCCGAACGAAGGCGATTGGGATTCTGTCTAAATTCACGAATTATCAAACAGCGAAAAAATATTTATTATTAATTAAAAAAGCTACGTAAAAGCATAATATTCAAATTAGTTGCTTGAAATAGTCCATTTTATCAAATAAAGGTGTTAAAAGCACAGCTTAAAAAAAATTAACAATGCCAATTGTTTTCTTTACTTATTCTGAGGTAAGACTTACCACGGCACTAGGCTCAGATTGTATGGTGGCTTGGGCCTTGCGAGGCGCTCCGCCCGCTCCCGCTTCAGAGTGTCGCTGTCTCGCACAGCGGCACACCACGCACGCAGCGTAAAGAAGTAAATCAACTCCACACCAGAGAGCAGAGAGAAACCCAGGAACAGGCCGGCGATCCCGCCGAATGATACTACCAGAGATAACATCTTTTTGATATAACAGTGGACTAACGATACGGGTCATCTGATGGCATAGGGAATTCAAACAATAGGTACAGTAGAAACGTCACGTAGTTTATGTCTGTCTGTCGGATAGCAATCACAAAGGTAGGCATACTTTTAGACGATTTCCAAATTGTAGCTACCTCCGAGAATGTGGCCACATGGGTTTTATATGCTCCCCGTGCGTGAAGTGACAATGTTTCTTAAAATAAGCTTTAAAGAAAAGTGCCAACCATCAAGATGGTGACGAAGAAAAGAAGAGAAGAGAATAATTTGACTACCTAAGTACCTTGTTTTTCTTTCGATGTAAAAAGCGGGGTTTTTTAATTTTCTACGCAAAAAGGAAGGAGGCGTTGTAAAGTTGTGCAGTTGTAAAGTAGTACAGTATAAAACTAGCTAAGTTTGTACGCACCCAGTAAATCAACCCAACCGAACAACACTTCACGCTTGTAACGCACCATAGGCCACGAAACGAATTCTGTTTCCAAAAAAGTCGAGGCACCTAGGCCTTTGCTGGGGCTAGAAAAGAAAAACAGCTTACACAAAACGTAGTGTCAATATGCCAGTGAATATTTTTGATAATAAACTAACAAACAACTAGACACATCTATTTATTTATTCAACTAATTGGGAGTAGACATCGCGGTTAGAACTATACTTTTCTAATGCTGGAAAATGCTTTTATACATACAGACGACCCCAAACTAAGTGCACTCGGAATTAAAATCGCAGTCACCACTTTCTTTCTATCGAACGGTGTGTAGGATCATGGTGTGCGCGTATGCGTTTGTAAATGTGGTTCTTTGCCGAGGAATCCCCGGACTTACACAGACATTGTCAATACAACGATGTAGAAACTCACTATTGCAGAACATCCAAGGGTTTCAGACTAGTATAAGTAGGTTTATATGTTTTAGTGCCAATTTTTCAATGGTCAGATAAGTCCTATTCGAGGAACAACTCTATGGGTATTTGTCAGTTAAGCGCTTATCTGAGGATTGAAAAATCGGCCCTTAGCAATATAGTCCCATGTTGGGCGCCAATATAATAACTACGAATACAAATTCGCAGTATTAAACCCATATTTAAACCTAATAGACCGATGTATTCTTTAATGAACACAAACTCACTCAACTTCCGTTAGTTTCTCAACCTCATACACCGTATGAGAGCATCCCAGCTCACAAGCGCACCACGTCACATCGGTGATGGCCGCCGTATGTTCCGCTATGCATGCCAACTCCACAACCGTGCAGTGCTTGTACCCCTCTGCAACCCGACAGGATACAATATTGCGAACTAAACGGATCACTGACGTACCAAAGTGAACTGATGTACTGCTCGACATGTTTTAGAGTAAATTGTAGACCTTCTTCCTGGAGCTTTTGCTTCGGTGGCAGCGACACAAACACTAGCAGAATTTACCATGAGCTTTTTCAGTGAAGGAAGACATCTGAGGAAACCTGCACACACCGGTAAAGCATTTCAATGGTGTATGCAGTTCCCAATCAGCACTTTGGCCCGCTTGGGAACTAGCTAAGCCCTCTCATCCTGAGAGGAGACTTGTGTCCAGCAGAGGGACGTTTATTGGAGTTCAGATGTCGAGCAGTTTTCGAGTTTGATAAGTGAATGATCTGTTTAGTTGAGGAATGTCTTTTCAGGAGGCAAAAGTCTTTAGTAAAATACGAAAATAACGATTGCACTTTCTTTTACGTATACAGTATGAAACAATATTTACGTAGCCGGTAGCCTTGTATTTCATCGTTGTTTTCTTTCTGTGGCTTCGGATTGCGTAACAAAGTGTTTCCATATAGAATTTTCTAAGCGATTAAAAAATAAGTAACTAGCTACCTACAATAGATTTACTGCTACAGACAGGTAAACGCGAAGGAAAGTGCATGCGTAGTTATAAAAGTTCACAAAAGAAAATACATTTGACATTTTCCGCATATGTAAATAAAATGTTTTGATTAGTAAACAAAAATCTTACTTATCTCTGGGTAAAAGTGCGGTACGCATTTGCAGAACTTTCGGCTCCTTTGCATACGGCACTGTTGCATGCAAGCAGAGTACGTGTAAATTGAGGACGTTTCTAAGCTCTGCTCGTCGGCGAACACACAGCGGCGCTGCCTTATGGAGAGCTGTCTCGCGTCCTCGGTTGTGTATGTGTGCTTCACTGAAAAAGAAACTTTCTCCACGCGACGGTCCCATGAATGCTGAGCGCTTTGTTCCAAGCCGGACATCTCCTCTGTGGCGTGTATGTAAATCTAAACATGCCCAAATATGTTGTTACGTTTAAAAACCAGCGTAATAAAGTAAGAAGCGTTTCGCTTGGGATGTCTCAGCACTATATAGTGCCTATAGACCTCTAAGCCCTAGATATAAATAAAATTAAGAAAGGTAAAATGTAAAGGTTCAATGAAATTAAGCGAATATAATTTATGACATGCATGCATGCATTTATGGCATGCTTTAAAATTTAAATAAATAAATAAACCAGCGATTATTTTAAGATGCTTCAGCAAAGTTTACAAAATTATGATTGTTAAAACTGTGTCTCCAATTCAATGTATTAATAAAGACTAATATCTTACTAGTTACGTACTCGACAGCTTTTAGTTTCTCAACGACATCGATTAAAAAGTAGCTACGTACCAAAAAAAGATTATTTTGTTAAAACAAAACTTACGTCGAGCGTGGTGTCATTGCGATAAGAGTTGAACATGAAAGACCATTTCGCATCAGTTTCATGAATGAAAGCCTCCGTAAATGGTTCAGCTTCCGTTTCAGATTGCCTACGAATAAAATTAAAAATAATGAAGGTAGGTATTCTAAATAATAAGTTTGTGAATATGACCCGTGCCACAGATGCCTCAATTTACCTCCACGAACGAATTGAAATTAGCGTCGATAATTTAAATTTCATCTTCCCATCTCGAACATTCTTATGTGGTGCGCATAATAAATAGACGGACCGACAAATGGATTTATATGGACCAACTACCTAACAACTAACTGTGGACCAATTTGGCTATTTAAATACATTATTTACTAATGCTGGTAGGCTGAAAGGGTTTAAAAATGCCTCACCATGGCCATGACGTCTCGGCGTGCCGTGAATTAAACGCGTAACAAAATCCCATCTCAGTGAAGACAGGGGCAAGCAAATCGTAGCATTCCTCTGTATCACCTTTCCATTCACAGTCGTAGAACAAAGTTTCAGAATGACGGACAATCTATAGAATAACGGAAATTAAAAAAACAAACAAGCTATGAAATGCATTGGGAAAAGACTCCGTAAGAACTTAGTGCAAGAAGCTACTAAGCAATTCAAATCCTGTACTTAAAATGGATTGATTTCGATGTTTTCATTTTTCTGTTGATTTTTCCATAATGTGGCGATCAGTGAGTGACCACACTGAGTCACCCCTTTGTCTATTTACTGGTGCTGGTCATCGACCGAGGAACGCTCCATAGAGCATCCCATCAAGAGCTGTCACTGAAACTGCCTGCTAGGGCAGGGACACAGTGTATTTTTATTCTGGAGTGTTAAATGTGTTCATAAGGCCCACAAGCTGATCTGGCCCCTATTTCACCAAAGCGACAATTGTCGGTGTCACGTGACAATTCTGTGTACATTACAAACCCGACGAGAATCTACGCCGGTTGGCTTCATATTGACCACGCATTGCAATTCGAATTGTCAACTATCACCGACAATTGTCGAATTGGTGAAATCAGGGGCCTGGCATGCGAGTTTCTTAACTTCGTAGTATATTTGAAACATTTTGAACTGAGCTTATCAATATTACCAGTTTTCGCAATACCATTGTATTCATAAAATAATGCTATCATCTGTTTTGTACTCGTTAGCGCCTAATAGTTGCTCACAAAAAAATGGTTAGAAACACATTGCATGAGCAATGAATTTTCAAACTTATTGCTTGTTGGGTAGATTAACCATTTTTTGTGAACTGTTAGGCGCTAAGAAGTACAAAGCAGATGATAGAATAGTATGAATGCAATGCTATTGTGAAAACAGGTAATATTGATAAGCTCAGTTCAAAATGTTTCAACTAGAGGAGTGAACAACATACACTGTATACAGCGGCTTTTGGGTCCGCAGCAGGAGGAAACATTGGCTCAGACGGCTGGCCTATCAGATCGGTATCTCCAGCGAATCGAACAGCATGTTCCTTGATGGATCGATAGTTGAGAGTTGCCAGCCATCGGAGCATATTCGCCCCTTCCTTTGGCGGTGTAGATCCCCACGTGCTATAAACGTTAAATATTTGATTCGTTTAGTGCTGTACTGACTAATTGATATAGGTAAGTATACTACTTTTAAGACCAAGAAGTTATGTATGTATGTAAACTCTTTATTGCACATAAAAAAAAAAACAGAAAATACAGAGAAAAAAGTACAAAGGCGAACTTATCCCTAAGAAGGGATCTCTTCCAGCTAACCTGCTACAGAAAGGAATAGTTGACAACAAAAAGGCAAGCAGTCATTATGAGTTATCTTAATACTTGAAGTGATTTGGGTAATATTTTTGGCAATTCTTAGGTACCTACCTGTTAATATATTTCTCCAGCAACTCTTCATCAACGGGGTTCAAATCGCATATCGTAACTGCTGGAAAAGGTACTTCCCAGTTATGGAAATCGGTGTCCAAACCTGGAATTTAATGGCTATTAGCTTATTTCTAAACGAAGCTTTCAAAAATATAATTATTTAACTAAAAATAATACAACATTAACCTGTGATTGTCGGGTTAGTTTGAAATTTCTCCCACAGGCTTACAATGATAATGCAAGTTGTAACAGCCCCAACCGCGGTGAAACTGAACCACATAAACCTGAATATAACAAGAGAACACGACACCAAAATTTTAATGAAGTCATATAAGATTTGTAAACTTAATGTCCATCCACCATTTCAACTCACTTTTCACAGAAAGGGCGATCTTTTTCAGCGATATAACGGACGCCATGGAGGGTTGAATTATTGAAGAACTCCGTAGTTTGGTGACGCAGGCTGGTCGCGAGCAGGGATATCCCGCCGGCATCCTGAGAATCTTTTTTGTCGATCTTTAACCCACTTCGTATAGTTCCATCGGGATGCACCTTCATTATTTACATTTCTTCCAAATAAACTTTCGATATAATGCGACCCTTTGTACAAAACTACATTGTCAACAAAGAGGTCTAAACGTACTGAAATAAATCACGCAAGACGTGATACAATCTATTTTATCGACCACCGATTGCGTGACAGCTTATGTTCTAAATGGTATACATGTATATAACGAGTGGTCTAACTTATACAATTAATAGGCGAACACAATGGAATAATTCTATAGAACATGACACCATTTCACATATAACTCAAATTATCTACCAAAGGTACCCGAGGTACCTAATAATTTCCTACCTTAGGGTAGGTTAGCTAGTTGTTGATTTTATTCGATTCATGTCATGTCGGCTAAAGTTATATTATAAGTAATTTAACGTTATTAAACAGATATCAATCGACAAACAATTATGATAAATGTCATGTATTTATTACGACGCAGCTATGACAAAACAACTCAATTGTAGAAATATCCGTTCGAAAATGTGACATGTTATAGTGCACCCATGCTATTCATATTTAGCTTGGATGTAGTCGCAGAGCCCAAGTCAGCCTCTGGGGGCACGAGAGGGTCAATTTTAATGTCCAGCTCTTGCAGGGCTTCGTCCAAGATCTTGATTTTGCCCAGAATCCTCTCAGCTTGTAGATTGTAGCCCGGTTCAAGCATTTTCCCGCAAGGGTTCAACTTGAATAGATATTCAGCCTACAAGTGTACACGAATAATAAATAAGTTACGCAATTATTATGTGTAATTAATTAGAACTATTCAAATAAACCCCAACTTAAAATTGCATTGCCATCGAAATGTCAAACAATCAGATTTAGATTCATTTTGTCACTTATGTTTTGGTATGCTGTAACTCTGACTTAAACGAACAAATTGAAAAAAATAGTAAACAACGAAGTTGTGTCAAGTTTTAGAGACTATGCTGATTTACCAGGAAGTCAATCGGGTCCACAGGCCGCAGCTTGGCGACCTCAAGCAGTGCAGGAGTAAGTGTCGGGAAGATGTGGTGCACGAGGTAGTTGCGCATCGGTTCGCCCGCCGCCGCCAGCGCGGCCTCCTCCTCTTCCCGCATAAGCGCGTACAACTCAGACTGAAATCGTAGAGATTTTGACTAAGCTAATTTTAGTCTTCGCAGGGAAAATAAAGAAGTAAAAGTACCTACATACTACAAACTGGAACTAGCTGATCCGTTTTAAAAAAGTCAGCTTATTTAGTTAGTTATATCCATAGTAAATAGGTAGCATGATACAATTTGTTTTTTTTTTTTTTTAGTTGAGCCCACTACGGATAGTACTGGTACTGATAGATTTATGACTACCCAATACTCCATTTTATCTTCACGGTCTTCTCTCATTTTCTTCTCAATCTCCTGCTGAGCTTTAGCTTCCTTCGAATGCTGCGCTTTCTGTTCCTCTTTAAGTCGTTTCTCGCCAGCCTCAATCAAAGCTTTAAAAAGTAACATAAGTATTACACAATTAACTTAGTCAGGCATATATATATATATAACACATGGGTATTTAATAGTAGCTATATCAGTAGTTAAAAATGTAATTCTTACCGATCAATTTGCCATAGCGGCAGGCTCGTCCCATGCGCAATGCAACTGCAGCGTATGAACCTTTCATTTCATAATCTGAATGTTCCTTTACTGGTACCACCAGTGGATGAATGTCTAACTCATCAAAGAAATTAAGAGGAGTTACATCACGGGCATCGCCTGCCCTGAATTCACTTAGTCGTTTAAGGACTGTTTCCTCATCCATCCGGGATTCGCCTTCAGGCTGACGCATTGCTTTTTCGCAAATAAAATCATCAGTCGCCTCTAAGTATACCACGATATCTGGAAAGATTAACCAGGGTAACCGGGAAATCATCAACAAGACATTCATTTAAAAAAAAAAATCTTTTAATTTTAGACACATTGTCAATTTACAAACCTGGTAACATTTTCTTTAAAACGCCACTGTACAAATCGGCGTCTTCATCAAACTGGTCCTCTTCGTTTTCTTCTTCAGCTTCAGAGTCTTGTTCTTCACCTTTGTCAAACACTGGAGAAAACAGTAGCAATTATTTCAAGCTGTTAAGCAGCTTCATTAGAAATATTAATCATACGCTTTTCACGAGCAAAAACAGGCCAATTGTGGGTCAGACCACGCATATCGATGGGTTCCGCAGTCGACGTACGATAACAATGGGTGAGCCTTCGGTGAAAATATTTTCGCCATCAGTTTCATATAGTAGTACTTAGTACACTTTACCTTAAAAATTTCATTATAACTAGTTTTCGAATAAAATGCCTGTGACATAGTTACGGTAACATACACAGACAAAGGAGCAGGACGAAACTATAAAAGTATCTTTTTCGTAATATTAGCTATGGAACCCTAAAAAGGTCTACTATGTTGTACATACATATTGTAAACACCCCAAGGTGTAGGAAAGTATAATCATACTTACGAGCAGCGCATTGCTGTAAAGATGTCGGATATCCGTCGAGCACCCAACCCCTATTGAGTGATTCCCGACATAACAGCCTTTGACGCAAGTATCTGAAAGATAGGCGTAGATATCTATGTAGTTTTTATCACACCTAGTTAGCTACATCTTTGTACTTACTATTACTTTGTACTTTGTACTATTAATAGAGATATACCTACTGTTTTAAAAATATCTCCACGATTCGGCAACTTATTTCGTCCACATATTTCATTCAACGCATAAGTTCTGCCTGAAGCGAAATAGCGTTTTCGCGATACAATAACCTCCATACACCAGCAACTGCCACTGTGCACGTCTCCAGTGCAAACTGATTCCACCCATTAAAATAAATACGTCTAAGATAAGCCGAGTCACCGTCATTCTAGCCAATGAAATAATATCTACCCCATAACTTCTTCCTCCGAGAGTGCGCGACCAGATTGTAATACGGCGAGGGTCTGTCGCGCTGCCTCCTGTGCTTCTGTTTGGTCTGGCTCATCCTCCTCATCATCAGCTGGGGCCGGATCCTCTTCCTCTCCGGTCGGATGGGGCAGGGCAGCTGTCTCGCCAACCTCCCAATGGGCTACACGCCACTCCTGTTGTAAATGGCTAAGTCTATTATATGGGCTATACTATATTTTGTTAGCTGTTAAATCAGAATTCTTCTACTTTTTGTATGTAGTGGAGTAGTGACGTAGTTATAAGATATATATATAATCAAGATGCGTTATCCAATAAATCAGTATTTACTCATCATTCGGCAGTTTCACTTGTTCTCTCATATCGCCTCCTTACATGTACGTCAAAAGCAAGCTGGCCTGTAACGCCATTTATTTACCGACTCAGTTGCCAGATTATTTATCTATTAGTCCAAGATCCCAGAGCGATCAGACATAACTTATTTTCAGACGAATGAAACCTTAAGTTTTCAGTAGCGTCTCGTGTGCCTTGAATACCTACGCGCTTCTGAAAACTTGCCGAGTGACACCTGGGCAGGTACCAGGTGAGAAAGGTAACTAAAAATAAGAGTTATTTAACTTAAATTCAGATGGCTGATTTTTATATATATCATATAGAATATTATTTTAAAGTAATATCATGAGTGTCAGACACTTTTGATGGACCAGAGTTTTTGTCAGACGCTTTTAAGCTAGGTACCCAAAAAATAAATGAACTTTACTTATTTTTACATGTCTGATTTTTGAATATGTTATTGAAGTATTTATTTAAAAGTTATATCCAATCAGTCAGACAAACTAGAGTGACCAAACATCCTCTAAGACAAATATTGTTCAGCCAGAAGTATGAGGGCGAGAGCACTATTGCGCATGCGCCTCAAAGTAAAAAAATTAAATGTGTTAAGAATACTTACTGTTTTCGATCTGAGATTTTTGCATCTTTGTTTCAACAAAATAACTTTAACAGGAATACTATAAATTTCACAGAATTTTTGTCTTAGGGGATGTTTGGTCACTCTAGTTTGTCTGACTGATTGAATATAACTTTTAAATAAATACTTCAATAACATATTCAAAAATCAGACATGTAAAAATAAGTAAAGTTCATTTATTTTTTGGGTACCTAGCTTAAAAGCGTCTGACAAAAGCTCTGGTCCATCAAAAGTGTCTGACACTTATGATATTACTTTAAAATAATATTCTACATGATATATATAAAAATCAGCCATGTGAATTTAAGTTAAATAACTCTTACTTTTAGTTACCTTTCTCACCTGGTACCTGCCCAGGTGTCACTCGGCAAGTTTTCACAAGCGCGTAGGTATTCAAGGCACACGAGACGCTACTGAAAACTTAAGGTTTCATTCGTCTGAAAATAAGTTATGTCTGATCGCTCTGGGATCTTACTCTATATAGCCCGAGAGCTGTTAGACATTTTAGAGTAGGTGTTTGATGGCAGCGTAAAAAACCTCTTTCAGCTGAAGACTTGTCAAAATTAATAAGATTATTCAAGTTTGACCAAGTTTGGCGTTCTGCGCTAGTTAGGAGTTGACTGAGCGAACCATAACCAATCTGAAAGACACGAGACTTACCAAATCTTTCATAATATCTTGTGCTGCAGTTTCAAGTGATACATACACCAGACCGTAAGCTTCACAGATTTGCTTCGACAGTGTTGTCTTTCCCACAATAGGAGGACCGTACACGACAACCTAATTTGTAACAACAATTTACATATTTTATGTCTCGATTCAATTATTTCAGGGTTATTAAATTTATTAAATTGTGCCGAAAAATCTTACTTTGAATGGCTTCAGACCCCGTTCTTTTTTAAATTGCTTCATAAGATTTGGTACGTTTTCTGCAAACGTGAGTTCCGAAGTCCATTGCAGGCCCATTGTTTCCACGATGAACGTTGGTTCGGTGTTCAGATTGAGAGTTGTTAAATCATAAATCCTTTGCTATAAAATACAAATACGCACTCCAGAAATCTTTAATAACAATAAGCCATAGCTCTCTTTCAAATAAGTAAGACGGTGGTAAAGATTATCTCACATCTATTTCCGGGATCAAAAAGGCGTCTTCGGGTGGTACGCATTTAAACATTCCTGTGCCTGCAGTACGGCCGAGTGGTTTTACTATCTGTCAGAAATCAATAAGTATTCTCACTGTATTAGGTTCAAGGAATAGTTTAAAAAACTTTCTACTATACTCAGCGGCTTTTATTTAGCGGAACACAACAAAAAAGTTAGCAAACTCATACTTAATGCTTGACCAGAAAAAAAATAAAAAAATAAAAATAGTTACCTACACTTTTTTGTGTTCCGCTAAATTTGCCGCTGAGTGTAAACTTCAAGTCAGTATTATTAAATATCTAATTAATCAGCTTCAGGCTAAGTAATTAATTAACCCAAATGAAAATGAATCATTGATGCTTTTATCGCTACATTGGAAATGGAACTACTAAGTAGGCAACTAATACACTGCAAATGCTTTGGAAAAGTACTTTTACGCAATTAGGATCAATTAAGTTAGGTGTGAGCTTGGCACATATTGCTATTCACAAAATAAACAAGCGTTCGTGAAACAGGGTAGGTAGTAAAATAATGGACCTCTCTTTGCTTCGTTACTGTTTGTTCAACTGCCATAATGTATAATTTCTTCGGAAAGTCCGTTACCAAAATGTAAATAATCCTGAATAGACAATAGACTTGAGGATTATCTAATCTAATAATAATAAAACTAGAAACGGGTCTAAGACTAAGAAATAAATAAATACTGACTGGGCTAGATCCATAACATTTAGCAGCGGTATTACATTTCCGCCACGCCCTAGGATAGGCATCAACCGCTCACACTCCCAAGCCTTTTGGAACCAGTAGAACAAGACATCTTCCCGGCCACCGTATGTTACACCAGTGCAGACTACCAGAGCACTGTCAACAAAGTTTATAGGTACGATTTGAAGTAACTTCAGTCCTGAATGGAATTGGACGGTTTTTATTTCTTATATCTATCACGTATTTATACTTTGTAGTGATGCTTCTTTCAGATGCAATTTTATTTGTTTGTAAAAAAAATTGGTATAATTGAATAATAGCTGGAAAACGTCAAAAAACAAATCGAAAGCATGGCATGTTTCTTCCATTAAGATTAGAGTTGAAGTGAGTCATGGCCGTGTACCGACCGGCACGACGGAGTACGTAGGTAGGTACACGAGAACAATAGGCCAATATTACTCAAGTGATTTGTTAACTACGATGGTAATTACTTACCCAATTTGCGTTCGGTACTTTCTAGCTATGATAACAACTTCGTTTTCGGCGTTATAATGTAGCTTGTAGTTTGGATGAGGCTTCCTTTTTCGGAAATCAGCTTCGATGAATGGCATATCTGGATTATCCTAGATAAGAATTGTAAAGAAATCAAAGTCAATTCATAAAGAGCCAAGTAAAAAACAATATGGTTATTTAACAAGTACTTAATACAAAGTAAAAACTTACATGTACAACTAACTACTATAACGGCAAAGTGCACTATCCATCACTTTCCTTTTTCTGAACTACTTAGTTGCTTTGTTGGCATACCGGATCCAATGGCTTAGTGACGGCCCACGTCATGACAGTCGAAATAAGAATCAAATATCTTTTTTTGGACTCCCCAGCACCGCCATCGTCTACATCCGACATCGCTTTAGCTGCTACGGTTTGCTTTTCCAGTAAATCTTTTAAAACTGTAAGAATTGTTAAATATACATAATCTTTTGCTTTTATGTGAAGGGCGAGGCGAACACGCCATCAAGAAAGACTTGTGTCAACGGCAGCGGATAATCAACAGTGCTGAATTTTAGTTTTAGACCAGAACAATATCGGCTTGAATTGAGTGACACGGTAGCTAGGTACTTCGAAAGGCTTTGCATCAATTGATCTTCCCGATAGGTAGATATTCTTCCCAATAAATGAGAGGTGCGCTAAGAACATAGGTATTTTGCCAATATTGTCAGGTGCGCGAGTGCTCGTGATTGCATTAACCATATATTTCTACCCTCATCCTATGTCTACCTAGCGTTTCATGGAAGAAATCGAGTATACGGTTGTTTCCGAAGGTGTCAGACAATATATGGCCTCTCTGGTTTACTTTCGGGTCAGGGCCGTAGCTACCGCCGTGTCAGCCGTATTGATAACGTGAGAAATCTTTACCCTTCATTTGGGCCCAATTAATTTTGATACATGGCCCCTCCAAGGCACCCTACGCCACTATTTCAGGTATAGTCAGTCCCCCATCTTTATGGGGGACTGACTATACCCCCCCTACCCCCTACTATACCCCTATTTTGTTTCTAGTTACTTTTAACTAGAAACAAAATAGGGTGACAAATATACGGATTCTATGATTAATTCAGTGTTTTACCTCCCACTTAACATTAATAATGACTTTTACATCAAAATTAGGTACACGAGTTATAGGACTAACCACAGAGACTTCAATTACCTTTAACCGATAAGTAACCTACATCGTTTCAATTATTGTTTTACGGTTTCGTCATAACAGCTTTAGATACCTACTATGTTAAAAACTAAAAACATTGCCTTACGTTGCGAGTTCCATGGTAAAGTTTTTGTAGATAAACAGGTGAGATGTTAGGTGTATTATATCATAACGCACTTTACTTAATTAACTACTTCTACTAGATACCAACGGAGAGATATAGCGTTGTGTTGTTGGCCGTATCACATGCTTAACGGCACCAGCTGAGGGCACCAGTACCTATGTTACGGCAGTAATAGATACTTAGATACATACCTAATGAGTAGCGTAATCTTTAGTGTTTCTTACGTTTTAAATAGTCCATGGCTATTCTCAGTTCCTCTCTGTCATAACTTATGTCCAGGACCACGGTTCCGCAAGTTAACATGACAGGCAAAACCTCGGCCTTCGGGACAATTCGAGCCACGTTATCCAATGACTTTATCTTGGGATCGGAAACGGTACCTGCGTAGTCAATAAAAATTGTCAGAAACATTCATGACGATCTGTGATTTTGCCTGTCTGTGCCTAGGTAGGTAGGGTAGACGAACATATTCATAGTTACTGCTAAAACATAATATATAAAAATATACCTAAGTAAATAAAATACGGGGCCTCATCTCTCCAGAAAGGCATAAGGCATAACTTAGTTCAAAACATTTTGAGGCGGGGTATCCAGTTCAGTTATTTCTGAAAAATTATACCAGACCACCTTGTACTTACCTACCCATAAATACACACATACATACACAAACCACGTCTTTATCCCTTACGGGGTAGACAGGGCCAAGAAATCAAGACCTAAATGTGATACTAATTGTGTAATGTAGCTAATATTATTTTTACGGAAGTGTGTCACTTGCCAATAATTTCGTAGGGTAGTTCAGGTGGGGGCGGCGGTAACGGCTCCGCATCTTCTGCCACAACAGTCTGCGAAGTATCCCTAGTTGGGACGACGTTCTTTTCTAGAATTTTTGACATTTCACGCAAGATCTGCTCTCCATGATAAGAGTCTAGATTATTAATAAAATAACGTTTAAATGAAAACTGAACCTCGGCTTCCGAAGAAGAGGCGTCTGAGGATATTTTTTCAGCGGATTTCTTCATTTCGAAGAAATATTTGCAATCTTTTTTTTTGTTGATTACAATGTCAATAATGTCACAACGGAATGTCACTCACGCATTGTAGTTCATATTGTAAGATTTAGGTTTTTTTTACTAGGTAGCCTAACCCATGTTCATGTTGTGTTGTGATAAATTCAAAGGAGCTTTAATATTCCGCGCGTAAAAAAAATTAAAGCTTTCGATATTGGGAAGCAATAAAATGCGTTTCTGTGGAATGAAGCAAATTATATATTTATGTCCTGCATGTAAAACAAATTGATTATAAATTATAATAATTATAATTCATATGACAGTCAATACATTTATTATTGGATAACGAAAATACATTAGTGAGAACTTATCTAAAACAGAAATAGAGTATTAATGTCAAATTATATTTAAATATATTTATTCTGTAGTTACGCTTAAATAGTTAACTTAAAATTAGATAATAATTGTTCCCAAGCACCTTGATACAAAAATACCAATGTATAGTTAGCACTATTCATTTGTATTTTCACGCATTGAAATTATACATAATTTACGAAGTAAAACAGCACCCGTACCTATTATACAAGAAACAATTGTAAAATTGAATCAAATTTAAGTGCAACAGTACCTACATAAGTACATCTTCCTAGTTATCAGTAGGTACATTTTACGGGCGTTTTTACTGCAGACACCATTTGCGTCTTTATCATAGCGAGATAAAATGTGATATTTATATGATCACGAACTCCACGGCCAAAGCAAAGCTAGTAATGATATATTATGGTATAGGTATTATAATACACATCACACCTAAGCTTAATACGAAAATAGTATTGAATGACGGCGGTTAGGTAGGCAACCCTAGGGCAAGGATAATATAATAAAGACTCAAATATAATTTATATTATCATTTTGAAGTGACTATTAAATTGATCACAATAACCATTTGGTCCCTATTTAAATTACTGATATTAAAGTTATAAAAAGTGCATGGGTGAGAAAGTTACTATGGCACCCCCTTTTAAAATTTGACATCTTTTTTAATACTGACAATAAATTGTACTAAATGCTATTTTATTTTTATACTTAGTTAAAACAAAAATTGTATTTCATTAAGTACATATTTCAACAGGACGGCTCCATTACAATATTATCACGATATTAATCTAAATATTAAGTAGCTACATTAAGGAATGTTATTTGCCATTGATATTCATAAAAATCTCTCAGTCTTCACTCAATTTCGAAAGTGGCTTTAATTATTGCTCAATAAACAATTAGGACATTGATCCAAAATTTGCTAAACAAACCCCATATCATTAAAATCGATCTCGCTTTGGGTTTCCTGCAAAACTTAAAAGCGAAATGATAGTAATATACCTAGTCTGCTTTTAATTAAATAAACAACATTGCTATGTGCACTTAAAAGCAGCGAACACGCAATACAATACAATACAATAACTCTTTATTGAACACCACATATAACAACCAAAACAGAAAAAAGGTATACAGAATATTACAAGGTAACAATAGGCGGCCTTATATAAAATAATAATTACTAGTTTTTTAATTAATTCATTCATAAAAGGCACAATAGTAATACTTTTTCAAAACAGATAAAATACTCTTGTCATCTTTAAGACATAGAAATCAATAGATTTCCAAAAAAACAATAACTATTACTTATGATATTTATATATGATTATATATTGTTGTTGCCGAAGTCATCCCACGGAGTTCATAAGTACTACTCTATAGCTGTGTTGTTATCACAGACTTACGATGGATGATTGTTATTTCCTTCTCGCCAATACCTGATGGCGAACTTGGCTCAGATGTCACCAGCCATGGTGACAAAGAAGATATAGGCTGCGATTTGGGAGTTACATCTTCTTTCCTAGCAGCTGGTTTTGGTGAAGCTACCTTAGCCTGCAACTGTGGAGGCTCCACAACAACTATTGACACATACTGTGAATTGTTTTGATTTGAAGAATGTGGCTGTGAAAGTGGCTCATTCAGAATTTTTGGCGATGGCGTAGACTGCACAGAAAGATTAATATTTGTTGTCTCATTTACAATTTTTACTTCATTTTCACGAGCTTTCAAAATATTATTGCACTTGAGCTGGCCTGGGGGCAGAGCTTTTGTTGATGAAAGATAGCATTTGGCTTGGTTATTAAACTCCTTATCCCCTGCTGAATCCAACTGATCTCTTTTTGCTTCATTTTTAGAGTCATCATTGTTTAATTTTTCCTTGACCAAGCTCATCAACAAATCATTTAACGGATTAGAGTCAGACACGGGTGAACAATTGCATGTTGGTTTATTTATAACTAAGTTTGTTAGATTATTTTTCTTTTCCTCCACAGCAGCTTTATCCATCTTGAATAAGACTTTATTGCTTATGGCATCTTCCTTTGACATTAAAACTTCCTTTGGTGGTTCTTCATCCATGAGATTCTTTGCTGAAGGTTCCCCAGATTCAGTCAATTTCATATCTCCATCAATAATTGAGGATCTTTGTGACTTTCCACTATTTTTCCTAGAGAGTGTATCAAGACTGGAATCTTGAATAAGACTAGCAGGCTCAGTTGAAGTGCTAGGTACTTCATCACCAGTTTCAGTTGAGGCAGGTGTTTCTTGTTTAGCAGTGGTTTGTTTCTCTCTTTCGCGAAGAACATGACTTTGCCGACGAGCAAATCTTTGACTTGGCCTCCTTTCAAACTGTACAGTGCGACGAGCGCGATTTTGCTGGGTAGTCTGATATTCTGTTTTCCCTGAATATTGGAATCGAGATCCCATTCTGAAGAAGTTTTGCCTAGCTGATGGACCTTTCACAGGTGCCCTTAAACGGAAGAATGTATGATGCTCTACTGCACATTTCCACAAGTGTTTGCAAGCTTTTTCATTGTGAAGGCGAAACACAAAGGTGTGTTCCTGTTCTCGACCTTGGTCATCATCTTCAACTACAACTAATGTTAATTTTTTTTTCTTGAAATCAAGTTTACTTATCTTAGGCCAGAAAAATAGGCCTATTTTTTGTGGGCCCTCAAAAACAAGTATCCCAGTAGGTGTTAAGCCCAGATGATACTCACAACCATCTTTCCCTAGGACTATATGCATATCTACTCCATACATCTCCAACCATTTGGCTTTGTTCAGATAGTTTACTTCAGCCTGTGCCGGGGTTAAGCCCTTGCATTTTTTGTACTCTTCTAATATCTCGATCTCCATCTCTTCAGTTTGGCTTGGAACAAACCTGAATTCAGACACAGTAGCTGGAGTGTGCAGGCCTTCATCAAAGTCTCCCAGCTCTGACTGCAAAGCAAGTGCTGCTAGCTCCACGGCAGTGGAATGAGGGCACTCAAGTTTACTCTCTAGAATATCTTTCTTCAATTGTAAAAAGAATTGATATCTAGTCAGTTCTTCTCTTAAATTATTAGGCTCAGAAGAATAGAACTTAACTTTGAGCCTTAATGTATAAGGTGGACCAATTTTAACTTGTTTCTTTATTGTCTTAGTAGGGTCCAACCAATGTTTCACATTATTTGTGTCTGTAAATTGTAGACCAAAGTAGTCTTTTTCTATTAAATCCAGGGAGTAAAAAACCTGCTCATAGAGATCTACAGCACTGGCTTTTTTGGATAAATTTATTGACAGATCTGTATCATCAAGTAGTACAACCTTACATTGTATTAAGTTTTTATTTGTAGGTGTTTTCTGACCTTGTTTATTTCTGTTCTGGCTCGATGAGCGCCCTCTCCGGCTGAGGAAGCGAAGCATTTTTCCTTCTGCTACAAATCTGAAAAAAAATTAGTCATTAGTAAATTATTGCTAAGTAAAATAAAAACTTTTTCATTCCATCATATGCTATAACATTTTCTCATATGGTATAACGTATTTGATTCTTGCCACATGTTGTAAATATTTACTTTTTAAGATAAAGATCTAATAATAAAGTTAACTTTGAACAATAGAGGTCACTCGCGACATTTAAACTATCAATTCGGCTTCTATGTAACGTTAAATGTCTTTCACAAAACAGGTTTTTAGAAATAACATAAAGTTCATTCGTCATGGATTTGTTCTGCAAAAATCGTCGTGACAATTTGTATTTGGCGAACAGTTCGTAGAATATAATTATGCTTCACAAGAGTTCTACGTACGGGCTAGTTTATATCTATGAGGCTTTTTAATTTAATTAATGGATGTAAACTTGCAAAATGTACAAGGTAGTACTTTGCTGATAACTTCGTTCGTCCTAAATGTCATTAGTATATCGATTGTGCAAACGTGCCGTAGTGCATTGACAGAGTATAACTTAATAATATCAATGTTGTACTAACATCTTTATCAGCATTTACTTACCAGAATAGAAGGCAAAGCTCCTTTCAAAACTTAATTAATCTTAAAAAAACATTCGGAGCACTTATCACAACACCCCTTTCGAGAAGCTTACGCCATAGACTAATTAGTACTGTGGTAAATATTTTTAATTTTGTTGACGTCAACGAATATGCCCATTGATGATGAAAGAAAGATGCGGTTAAAACTGTGACTCAAGTACTCCATCGAAATAATCTGGCAACATTGGTAATTTTTAGGTCATTTCATTCAATCAAATTGTCATATTCTATGCTCATTCATTCCATTCACTCTCTCTCACTCATTCTACTAATCTGTGGTCCCTTTTTGCTGATGTGTTGTGTGGAGTTTAACCCTAAAATTGGGAAATAAGACCTGAAATTTTGTTACATAGGGCATATCCGTCAAATAAATCGTAAGTATTCCATGTCTTCGTAAACATTTTGTTCCTTGAAATATTAATTTTACAACCAACGTAACTTACTGAAAAAATGGCCTTAAGTTAAATTGTGGGACTGATTTGTAATCTTGCCTGTAGTTTTTAAATATTAAATTAAAATCATGCTTAGGATAGGAATATATTCTTTTACTCATTAAACTATGTAATAAGTAGAATTCTCTTTGTTACTATAATATTCGATCGGGTCGGTATTAAAACACTTTGCATGTGTTCGATTATTACTAAAAGGAAAATTGTGGCATAAATTAATCAAAAAGTAAGCAGAGTCAGGAGTGTTAATTTATTGAATTGACAATTACTATTTTCGCCAATACACTTTGCAGAGATAAAACAACTTTAGTTATATCAATTGTAATATTTCGTACCTTTATCACTTGTACAGTGCTCATTATTTTCTTCTTTTAAATCTAGATGAGAGTAGTTGACGAGATCCAGTCCTCATGGGCTGATGAGGTGGAGATAGACCAGGGAGCCTTGCCGCCACCATCAGAAGTTGTAGAGAATGGACTAAAAATTGTCACAGAATACAAATATGACAATGACAACAAGAAAGTCAAAATTGTTCGCTCTTACAAAATTGAGAAACGTGTTGTGTCAAAGGTAATGGTTTAAACTTTTATTATTTTCACACATTAATTATCTTCCCGGAGGATTGCCTCAGTTGTAGAGAAACTTACAACGGTAATTACTTCAAAAAGACAAAACTATGTATTGTAATAAAAATTTAATCATTCAGAACAATCTGATATTATTTGTTATGAATTACTTCAGTGTTTCTTAATGCTTAAGTAAAATAACACCAGACACCTACTAGGCATGTAACAGGTGACTATTGTATTGAGTGCTGGTGTGTACTATAGATGAGTTATTTATGCTGTTTCATTTTAGAGCATCGCCAAGCGTAAGACGTGGAGTAAGTTTGGTGATTCTGCTAGTGACAAGCCGGGGCCAAACCCAGCTACCACCAATGTTGCTGAGGATGTGTACATGCAGTTCATCACAAGCAAAGAGGAGAGCCAGCGACCTGATGATGGCCAACTTGATGGTCTCAAGGTAAATATACAAAAGTACAAAAACTAGTATAGAAACTCACTACACAAAAATTATTTACAAACTTAATTTGGGTTTTATATCGCTTGTGGATATTACTAGTTTTTGGCATTTGGCATAATTAAATCTGAGGCAATGCCTTCAAATTGTGTTGCATCACCTTTCTGTTGCCTACACTGGTGACCCTCCACTGAACCACAGTATATATATAAGCTAAAGCAGTAAGGAACCTACGAACAAATCGGTTGAAACGAAACACGCACACAGGCGCGCGCTTTACACGGCCCCTAAGCGGAGGTCTGCTTAGGGGCCGTGTAAAGCGCGGGCCTGTGTGCGTGTTTCGTTTCAACCGACTTGTTCGTAGGTTCCTTACTGCTTTAGCTTATATACATATATACTGTGACTGAACACTACTGCTTGGATCACCAAACCCTTCTTTGCCTTCCTTACTTATATGGACCTGAGAGCAGGCCTTTATATTTATAATTCATCACATAAATGTTTGCCACTACCGGTATTAGAGTGGAATTTACAGCTAAATAGGGTCTTACTACTAGAAATGTCAAAATAAATAATAAGTGTTGATATTTTTATAGCCCCAGACCAGCAGTGTCATCTTCAAGTGCCGTACTTGCCAAGGAGAGCACTGGACTCTGAGTTGTCCTTTCAAACATACTCAGATGGCACAAAGCAAGCCTGGAGAGGCAGCTAAAGCCTCAGGTATGTAATATGTCCACCCATTTTTTTTTGCTTAATAATACTTTAAATAAAGGACTTAAAAGTAGGAACAATTCATGTGTTTTTAGCCGTCCTAGCACAATATGGATCTCCGCAAAAGTAATGCCTGATTCAATGTTAAATGCAAATCTAAGTGTACTTAGGGCCTGTCTCACCACTGTAAAGTTCCTGATATCTTAAGGTTTTGTCTATTTCTTACTATGAAACAGACATCATAGATAACCGACACTTAAAATATAAGGGTCTTAACTGAGTGGTGAGACATGCCGTTAATGTCGTAAATTATTTGACACTTTGTTTACACTATACTATACAATTGATTATGATTAATGCTTGCATGGCTAGTGTTTATTTTATAAAGACAATTGTGCTAGTCTACTATTTATTTTTTCACTCAGGAGCAATCAATAAAGGACACATTTCAAGCTAATTTGCTTGCAATTTCAGATCCCAAATTGTCCACAACCAACAAGTATGTGGCTCCATACTTGCGCGAGGGCGGTGCTGGCCGCGGCACAGGGCGCGGCATGCCGGACGCTCGTCGGGACGACATCGCCGCCATCCGTATTTCCAACCTCAGCAACTTTGCTGTTGAGGCTGATCTTGAAGACTTGGTGAAGGTTTTCGGCCCTGTGCAGAAGCTGTATCTCGCCAAGGAAAAGGTGCGTAACATGGAGGTTATATTGATTAAGTCATGAGAGCATGTATTCGAAAGTGATGTTACTGATGTTACACCAGTTGAATAGAGCAAAGATATAGAATATAGTCAGAATTGAAAGGAATTCTTAATTTTTAGGGATCCATACCTCTGAACTTTCTAAAGGAAGAGTAAAGGAAAAAAGGAATCCTTATAAGGTCTCTTTGTTGTCCATCTGTTTCTCCGTCAACACCCTTATGGTCGATTTAGACGAAGACTATTTACAGCCGCCTAAATGACGGCGCCTAAAAAACTTTCGGCGCCATTTTTTCGCGGCATGCCAGCGCTGGCACGGAATACAACACGAGTCTACTTTTCGGCGCCAGTGCCACCCGGCCGCGTCCCTCGATGCGGCGTGGCGGTGTGCTAAGACTGGTACTGAAAAGGCACCGTGTAAACGGTTTGCTGGTCACTGGCGGCGAGATTTAAGCGGCTGAAAATAGTCATTGTCTAAACGGTGTGAAGATGTGACGGTGCCTTTTTTAGGCGCCGTAATTTAGGCGGCTATAAATAGTCTTCATCTAAATCGACCATTATTCTCAGGAACGAGTAGAAATATAAAGTCAATTTAATCAAAAGATAGTCATTAGAAAAGGTGTTTCCATACAAATTGTCGATCTAGAATAACCTATGGGGTACTTCCGGTTGTCCTAGAAATTTAAATTTGGTATCAAGATAGCTTTTATAGCACAACTAATTAAATAAATCTAAAAATCCTGTTTTTTTTTATGTATGTCTGTCTATGTAAGCAACCAATATAAAAATGACCTCTCATATTGCAAACTTTTCGTTAAGAGCAGGACTGCTAACACTGGATTTTATAACTTGGTGAATTTGTGCGGAACCTTCGGTGCGCGAGCCCGACTTCCACTTGGCTGGTTTTTCATGATTAGTTATTTCAGCGCCAATCTAATCTATCATAGTTTATGCACAAATAAACTGTAAAATGTTTAAGTTTGACACGTTATACTTATTACAGAGTACTGGTCACTGCAAAGGATTTGCTTATGTCCACTTCAAGTTCCGCGCTGATGCTGCCAAGGCTATCCAAACCCTCAATGGTCATGGTTATGATCACCTTATCCTCAATGTGGAATGGTCCAAGCCTCCTCAGAACAATTAAATTACTGTGTCTGTCATTTTTCCATTATTATTCACAAAATTATATTGTATAATAAAAAGAGAAACTGTTTTATTTATTTAGTGTGTGGGATACTTTTCCATTGTGAAGACATTATTATAATGGAATAATCAAGAATGCATATTTCAATTAAAAAGTTATGCTCTATAAATTGTGCTAGACTGGCGGTGGCCCGTGACTTCGTCTGCGCAGAACTCTCTCGTTATCCCGCGTGAACTATGCTATTTCTCGGGCTAAAACAAACTCTGTACCAAATTTCATTAAAATCGGTTCAGCTGTTTAGGCGTGAAAGCGTAACAGACAGACAGACAAGAGTTACTTCCGCATTTATAATTAGTAGGGATTTAAATGACTTCTGTATTTGGGGTTAGTATAAAAACGTAAAAGAACTACCGCAAGATTACTTTTTTTGTCTGTCTCTTTTGAGGCCCTTTTCTCAGAAATGTATAGAGTAGAAATAATAAAATTTAGTGTTATGCTCTTCTAATCATAAAAAACAAAGTTTATTAGTTAATGTGATCAAAAAATACCTTTAAATAGTTTATTCCATGTACTTTCATAAAAAAAGCGCAGAAACCAATGCCTACCGTACTTTTCATTCCACTCACACTGTTAGTCATTTACATGAGAGTGAAAAGGATGTTACCATAACCATGGATGTTCCAAGAACTTTGGAGTAGCCCCCCCACCCCTGAAAGATCTGTTGCTACTATCAGCAAGAGAAGCAAAAGATATATTTGACTGAGTAACAATTTATTTGAAGCTTCCACTGACAAATCTTAACCATGGACCTGAATTTAAGTGGAATCACACAGGTTGACATATCTTGCGTGCCATGAAAGCACACTAACCTTACTTTTTCTAAGTTAGAACTTAGTAATCAAAAAAAAATGCATGGTTCTCAAACATTTCACTGTGCTTATGTCATCCACTTTAATACAGGCCTGTGATGTTAACTATAGTGAAATTGTGCAATATTTGACAAGGTAAACAAGCAACTTTGTATACTGACTACAAAATATAATTCATGTCTCATGTTCTGTTGTGTTCATCAAATTAAATATTCATTATCAAATAACATAAGCTTGCTAGATCAAAAGTCAAATAGCTTGAAGTAATAAATTACTTTTCCTCTACAGTTAGACTAGATGTGGCTTAAATATTAATAACAGCAAATCACAAGTACCTTTACGAAACTAGAAACAACAAGAATCTTTAAACACAACACTATACCAACCAAAACATTTTCAAAATGTATGATTCTCTTACTGGTAAAGGCTTACTTAGTGGAGTACAAACATACAAGCACACTATTTACATCATTTACACTCACTTAAGTATCAAATTAGATGTCAATATCATATTTTTCGTCATCACTATTGGGACTGTAAACTTCTTCAGGGAGATGCACTTCCCCACAGAACATAAGCTCGACATAGTGGAAGTAATCCAAGGCAATGTTAGTTAGCATTGCTCCTGTTGTCACTCCCAGGATAGTGCCAATTACTGGTCTTTGACCAACTGAACTTCTAAGAATAGCCCACAAGAAGATAGATCCAAGAGGCCAAAGACAACCACCGAGGAATGCCCAGGAGAATCGTCGCGCCGGCACCGCGGCCGCCATGTGGGGCCGCGCCCAAAGCCACAGCCCCGCTCCACAGCCCGCAGACAGGAACAAAACATCAGTTACATCTCGTCTCGGAAACAATCTGAAAATTAACAACATAAGTATTTAACAAGGGCCCGTAGCAACATGGTAAATATTTTGATAAAAGGGCAACTAAGTATCAGCCTTACCTGACCATCAGATGAGGGTTCATCACGGACACAGATAGAGTTGTGTAACTAGCCAGACCTTGCAAAGGGAAGTAGTAGTACAGCACATTGTCTCTTGTGAATGGCGGTATTTTTATTTTGTTTACAGACTTATTAACAAAATCAACTGCCTTCGGTACTGCAGCCGGCATGTTGGAGACATGTCCCCGAATGTTACGGTAAATTCTTTCCAGAATCTCCATTTTATGGTAATATTTTTATTAATTGATTGAATACGAACTGCACTCTAGACTATTACGATGTGAAGGTTATGCTCATAGACATAATTTGGCAACAGTTAAGGTTTGTAATGTTATTTATAATGCAATCCTTAATTTTTAGTACAACGCACTCACATCACATCACATGCATTCACTCTTTTTTTTTGGTCTCACTCTGTCAGTTCAGTTCAGTCGTTCAGTTCTGTCATGATTGTCATGTCATAGTAAAGTTATACATATACGTCAATGCGTCAGTCAAACAGCATCAGCGTGACCAGTGCTGCCAACATCAAAAAATCCAAGTCGCTAAACTCAAAAATCGTTAATGGTGTGCTAGTCCAGAAAAACGCCCTTGGCCAACCATTAATCATACGTTTACGATATAATTTTTCAATTTTTTCTACCATTCCAAATCATTTTGCGTTGTTCTATTAAAGATTGATAAATTACCGAAAATAGTAACTATTCACGGCCTTGAACTGTAAAAAAATTTAAAAGTGAAGTGACCCCAGGTCGCCTGACTCAGATCAATTACTAAAGCCTAGATACCGCGTTAAAATTTAACTAGTGACATCAATATGTACATCTCTTAATTCACATGAAGAAATCAACAAGCTGGAAAGAGATAAATGTAGCATTATCTAGTCTGCCTGTACAGGCCGTACACACCTGAAATGTCAAGTGGTCTCTTTGGTCTAGTTTTACGCTACTAAATTAAAAAGTGTTTTAAATCATATTTCCCGTTGAGAACAGCAGGTCATCTGTATTAAGTTGTATTTGAAATGGTTATGACAGGTAAATATTTGCAAGTCGACCAGTGATTGATTTTCATAAACCTCTACCTAACAGTAAAGTTTTAAAATAAGGTGAAAGTGGTATTGTGTGCCTAAGGGTCGTATAAATGGCTTGTATTGTTTTGGGATGTAAATCTCATTCGTCTCGCAAAGAAAATGAACGGGAATATATAAGCTTCCATCGGTGAGTACATTTTTACGTGTTTTCAATATTATATGCTAACCAATTTGAGCTGAATTAAAATTTATAAACCTAAAACTGATTATTGTAACAAATAAACATTTTGGACTCAATAAGGGCGATGAATCTTCGAGATAATTAGGTAATTTGTAATAGCTTAGAGGTTATGAGGTATGGGTGATAGTGATGTTCCTGTTCATTGCCAGTTTCATCGATATCGAATTACTTTCCTAAACTTTGTATTGTGGACTAAATTATTTATATAAATAATGACGTAATAATGACAATTACAGATTTCCTATGGACGAACAATAAAATTAAAAATTAAGTGGTGCCAAATTATTCCGCAAGGGAAACAAACCACCACAAACACGAGACATGTTTTAACTAATTCCAGGATCGGACAGGTGCAGGAACAGACTATTATCAAGATGTGTTATTATTATATTCAAATGAATGCTTAAAGCTATTTTGATTGAACGCGTTTATTCATTTTGCTGTTTTTAGATTCCAACCGTCGCTATGGAAGTCGATGAATGCCAAGCTACCACAAGCACGACACATATTTTAACATCTGATTCAAGGCTTGGAGAGGTATTGTATTCCCATTTTACTTTAATTTAAAAAAGGTGCTCGCTAGTTTAAATAATGTTTTTTTTTTAATTCAGGAGTCTACCTAGTAGGCTTACTTATCGGTGTACGTAATGATATAATATAACGATGCTCTCCAAGCTAGGACAAATCCCGTGAAACCCGGACGGCGGCCCTAATTATGTGTAAATACATGATAGTCATCAGTAGTTTTTTTTTTCAGTATAATTCCTGCGCCGATGGAGGTTGAGATTGAATATCCCACGACAAGTTCTACATGTTGTCCAGAATTAAGGAAGCGGGTCAGTCAGCTGGAACAAGATTTGGACAGAGTGAAGAAGGTTTCAAAAAGACGTATTCTTAAAACTGTACAGTATTACTAACTGCAAATCTGGAATATTACTTATCTAGGTGTACCCAAACAACATATCAAAAATGCAAGTTTACCGCAATTATATCTTTTTTTGTACGATATGACTGATCTAAAAGTAAATAGGATAATAATGTAAATAATGCCATTTAAAAAACATTTCGATGTGTAGGTAATGCTAAGATGTTATTGATTTTAACTGAAAATGTAAATTTAATATATTATGTGAACATGTCCAGATTTTTGTTTTTTTATTCCATGCCGAATTTAAAAATTGAAGGGCAAACCTCAGATTAAGGCCATACTAATTGCAATTTTGAGCGTAAGTCTGAGCCTCTGAATATCCTCTAAATACCAAAGCAATTTATTTTATGCTAAATAAAGTCTATCCATTATCTTAGTGGACAGCGACGCTTTGTCGGTGGCGGTCACAGCTTTATCGGCACTGGCGACACCACATCAAGAATCTACGTTTTAAACTCGTATAGGGTGTACAAATACCAAGGTAAGAAAATGGGTAGACGGTGGTACAATTTACAATAACAACCTTCTCTCTTACAGTCTATTCAATTACAGATACTTTTTACTGACTTGAAAAAAAATCTCTGAACGATTAAATTATTTATTTGAAACCGCTGTTTGATATCCAGGGATTTCTCGAAATTTCATTTAAAGCCGGGGTACGGGGTATTCTGCTACCACCCTAGCCATACATTATTCTGACTAGAACCCCGCGATCATTTAAATAGTCATAAGGAGGCATCGCCTTTTTACCGCGTTATGCTCCATACCGAAAATCCATCCACACCAGAAGACCATACACAATCTCAAAATATCGATAATAATCTTTCGATAAAACTTTTTGCTACATCTCTATGGATTTTGAACAGTGGAGGAACAGTGTACAACCTTGTAGTTTTGAGTACCTAAGAAATATATAGACTACCTTTTCTCCCATTATCAAACGTCGTATGAGTAAACGGTCAAGCTATATGTAACATTGTTTTGATATTAGGGCGGTATCTAGGCTTTAGTAATTGATCTGAGTCGCCTGATAATTTCATCGCTAAAAGTTTTTTTTATTGCTAGTCGTACCATAAAAGCATAGCCTTCTCTATTGTTTTCTACAAGCCGTGCTATTACGTTTGGCAATAGGGAATGCTATGGTAAAAGCAAATTGTCGCCATTTCTAGCGACAGACTCACTCTAAAATCTAAATTGGCTACACTGAAAAACGCGAGACTTGGCTTAAAGGACCTAGCATCCAGGCCATAAAATCTTTTAAAAAAAAAACTGATACAATAATAATGAATGGAATGAATAATGAACGAGTCGGATCGGGAATAAAAGGAAGGTGTTGCCATTGAAAATATGAAAATGAAGATTCGTGGGCTGTAACGGTGTCCATGTCGATAGATGGAACCCCTCTAACGAACATTTTAATGTAATAAAATTATAGGTATTATAAGTTATTAAATGAATGAATAAAAATTAAATAAAACAGTTTTAAATATGGTATTGCATCATTTTGAGAGTTGCTTTTTTCGGTTTGCGTGTGCCAGCGGCGTACCGCGTCACCTTTAAAAGATTATATTGGAAACTAGACGACACCTTTTTATCCTAGAATATTAAATTCCTATTTCTACATTGATATTGCACAAATGCATTTATATTATTATTTATTATGTATAAAATCATGCGAATTACAATCAAATTAGTAAAGAGACAGGCTTATTATTTCAAACCAACTTTTATTTTTAACAGCTTTGTTGGTATTTTAGCGTTAATAACATCATCTATCAAACTTGTTCCTAAAGGGCTAGATGCTTTAATATCCAATTTGCTTAGATCCGTTTCAATATCAAGGCCTTTTCTCCACTTTTCTAAGCCGTTCCATGCTATCATAACACCATTGTCAGTACACAATTTTGGAGAAGGCCTAAAAATGTTGTAGTCAAACTCATTGCAAAGATGAGTTAATGAATTGAATATATAATTATTACATGCCACTCCGCCAGATACAACTAATTGTTTATTATCTTTAGGTATGAGGTTGTTTACATGACAAAACTCCATGGCTCGTTGTGTTCTATGAACCAAGTGTCTTGATACTGCCATCAATAATGCAGCACATAAGTCATTGACCTCAGGGATTATTTTATCACCAACAATGTTGTGTTCTTTTTCTTTTTTAAATAATTGAGAGGTGACTGATGTCTTCAAGCCATTAAAGCTAAAATTGCAATCCCTGTACTCAGCAAGTGCAAGAGGAAGTTTGAATACATGTGGGTTAGTTGCTTTTGCTGCAGCTAGCTCAATAGCTTGCCCACCACATATCTCAGAATATTCTGGTAAATTTCTCAATTTCATTCGTCTTGAGACTTTGTCAAATACTTCACCAGGTGCAATGTCCATACTTTGCCCTAGTAACTGAAAATGGTTAACGTCTTGGACAACTGCTAGTAGACTATGCCCACCAGATATCAACAAGACTAGAAATGGGAAAGGTATGTTGTGATGCATCCTTGCTACTAGCGCATGTGCTTCCATGTGATGAATGGGAATAATTGGTTTTTTATGAAGTCTAGCCAAATATTTTGCGTATTTCATCCCAACAACTAGACTTAACGCAAGACCAGGTTTTAGAGTCACAGCTATCGCCGAAATATCATTTAGAGTAAGATTAGCCTTCTGTAAGGTTTCATTCACTGTGGGTTCAATGTACTTTTTATGTAGATCTTGAGCAACATCAGGTATAATGCCCCCGTTCCGAAGGTGGATGAGGTTTTGTGAATGCAAACTCTCAGATAAAAGTTCACCATCGTGGCTTATAATGGCACACCCTGTATCATCACAAGATGTCTCTATTCCAAATATAGCACTTCCAGTGTGATTTCTCCATAACTTACTACGCAAGTAAGCATTCCTTCGAAGTAAATCCTTCGGTCTAAGTAAAGTTCGCCTTAAGTTTATCATCTTAATTAAAATGTTCTTATAGAAACTGAAGTTGAGGTCGAAATGATAAGCTTAACCACTATTCAAATTAAGAGATAGAACAGACTGCGTTTCATTACCGAATTAATCGTTTCTTGAAAGAAAAATGAACTTAACGTTAATAAATTGAAATCACACAGCCTTTATACAATTTTAGATAAGTAAACGTGTTTGCAACACAGCGACGCAACGCGTGTTTGTTGATTTATAAAGTGTCACTGTCTGTCACTGCGACTGTCACTCATGTCATTAGCAACTTATTTCTTTTTCCCCTCCATATGAAAAAGGTAAGGAACTAAGCCCATACAGCCGAGTCTGATGTGAAGTATGGAATATGGCAGAAACACTGACGAGGAGCAGCTGGCTGCTACTTAGAACTATTTTGAAAAAACTCAGAAAAACGCGATTTCCCTGCGATGATTGATTTTGTGCCCTCTAAAACCGCCATACACTTAGCATATTTTAACGTAACAACTGCCCAACTGCTATGGATGGGTATAGGTATAGCACGCGTAACGGAATGACGAGGATCCGGGTTCGATTCCCGGCCATAGCTTTACTTTTCGGATTTTTCTGTGTCCTAATTTTCAGTGACATTTAGAAATTAAATTTCTAACGGTAAAACCGTAAAAGTAAACATAAAAAATCAAGAAATAAAATTTCTTGATTCATTTGATAGTGGGTTTATACAGTTATCCAGTATTAAATAGGTACCTAACTAAGCTGTGCGTACCTAATTGTCCAAATTCTGGTGTTTATAGGTAGGTATTTGATTAATATGCAACCCCATTATTCAATCTCCTTTTTTCATTTTTTTCGGGCCAATGAGACACATATACGAAGTTACCCACTACTTGTATATTAATAAAGCGCGGAGCAAGTTTTTTGTTCTTTATTTGCTATGCGCATCTTATTTCAAATACGAACACAGGCATGATACTTGGTAATATTAGCCGCAGTTTCACCTTGACTGTTGTGTTTACTACTCGTTTATCGTACAAACAAAGAAAGTGCAATTTCAATAATGTATAATACAACTAAATTAAATATCTCGAGACTAGCGAGCTCTTCTATACGGCATATGAAGTTGGGATCAACGGCTGGCAGACAAAACAATCGAGAACATGTTACTAAACTTAAAAAATACGAAGAGATTCCGGGACCTAGGAGTTATCCGTTTATTGGAACACTGTACAAGTATTTACCATTAATAGGTAAGTAGTTACTTAAATTGAAAATTACGTCATTTTACATAAACTTATTCTAAAAATTAATTATAGGCGCGCTATTTGCCTTCCCTGATTGAAGCTTTCGATTTAGGTGTAAATTTGTGAATTTCTGTTTTATCTAAATAGGTAGGTAAATACCGTATGCGATAGCTTACGATCATGTGGCAGAAGATATCGCCATATATATAAATATTGCTTACTCCATTCAAATTACTCATTACTATTATTCATTAATTAGTTCAGCTGTTAAGGAATGAATGAATATCAAATTTAATGTTTTGTATTAGTTTTGTTCACCAGTGTTATTTTATGTCGGTTTCGTTATCACTACATAGTATAAAACAAAGTCGCTTTTTCTGTCCCCAAGTCCGTATGTATGCTTATATCTTCAAAACTACACAACGGATTTTGATGCGGGTTTTTTTAATAGATAGAGTGATTCGAGAGGAAGGTTTATAGTGTACTAGCGACCCGCCCCGGCTTCGCACGGTATATTATGCATGTATTATACATATAAACCTTCCTCTTGAATCACTCTATCTATTAAAAAAACCCGCATCAAAATCCGTTGTGTAGTTTTGAAGATATAAGCATACATACGGACTTGGGGACAGAAAAAGCGACTTTGTTTTATACTATGTAGTGATAATACATGCATGATATACCTTGCGAAGCCGGGGCGGGTCGCTAGTACATTATAAAGGCTATAAGTAAGTTTTAGAAATAGAAATAGGAAGCAACATTTTTATTATAAATAGGTAATATCACATATCACACCTGTCTACTCTTGCACACTCGCAAACTCGCGCACTAAGGATTCCTTAGGCGTAGACCGAATTGACTAAACCGATTACAGAAATTTGGTAAACACGCGCGTATTTCTTGCTTATGGTGCGGATTTTAAATATTTTTGCACATTTTTAAAATAAATAATCTATAAGTCATTTAAGAAAGTTGACGAATTAATTGACTATCTAGGTAGGTAGGTACTAGTTTTGTTGTAATTTGAAAGTAAAAAAACTATATGTTTTTTTTTATTTGTACATTGTAGGAAAGAATGGTCCATTTTCGTCTATTTTAATTCAATATCTCTAGATCAATCACTATCACTTCACTATCACTATCACTACATAGTATAAAATAAAGTCGCTTTTTCTGTCCCCGTGTCCGTATGTATGCTTATATCTTCAAAACTACACAACGGATTATGATGCGGTTTTTTTTATAGATAGAGTGATTCAAGAGGAAGGTTTTTATGTATAATTCTACGCAGACGAAGTCGCGGGCAGCAGCTAGTTTACTATAAAAGAACGGGCAGTTTGATTTTTTTTCTACTCTTCAATATTTGGTCTGGTTGAGATATAATGGTATCATGTTTTAAGGTGATTACAATGCGGAGACGCTGGACAAAAACGCCTGGTTGAACTGGCGTCGATATGGCGACCTAGTCAGAGAGACTCCTGGCGTGAGGCTGGTACACGTATACGACCCCGAGGATATAGAGGCGGTGTTCCGTCAGGATGACCGGTATCCTGCCAGGAGGAGCCACGTGGCGATGCTCCATTACAGACTCTGCAAGCCCGAGGTGTACAACACTGGCGGATTACTTTCCACGTAAGGGTCAACACTTCGAAAATTCACTATTTGATGCTAAATTGTACTTACCTACTGTATGTAGGAATATTTTTACTGTCTTTTGTTTTTTATATCCGTTTTGTTCTTACCACAATACCTTAAACACGTCTTAATGCTGTACCTCTGCGAGCTGCGTACTTAAGTGCTGAGAATTAGACAAACCTAAAAAAATTGCAGTCCCCATGCAAAGTTGTACAAAAAGTGACCCGTGGATTTTTGTCGAACACCATTTTTAACAATTGTTTGAGTTCGTGGTAACACGGTTAAAGTTTATAATAGCGATGGTTATTTAGTTAACCCACCGTTAATGAACGAGGTTTTTAAAAATAACGTTTCAGCAACGGTCCAGAGTGGTGGAGGCTTAGAAGCACATTTCAAAAGAACTTTACGAGCCCTCAAAGCGTCAAGGGGCACATTGAGTCTACGGACAACGTAGTTCGAGAGTTTGTGCAATGGATACGAACAAGCAACGTGACAGAAAACGAAGATTTCTTAACTTACCTGACTCGACTAAACTTGGAAGGTAACTTTTTGTAACCAAAAGGAATACATAACATTTTTAATAGGTCAAAAGACGTGGCCACGTTCTAAAATCCGCGCCAGTTATGAAAATACGATTTTTAAAATACTTAGTGCATCTGTTTGCACTCCGATTATCCATCGTTAGTGGCTGCCTTTATACTATAAGCTTATTAAATGTACTTTTCATCAACGTTGTAATCATTCACTGTTCCATCATTGATTTTGTAAAGTTAAAACGTGTGAATTGTTTTAGCATTGACAGATATTATTCTTGCCAACAACAAAGTCCCGTAGGCGTAGAGGGAGATATAATGACGTATAAGCCTCTAATAGACTAACCTACGCTTATAAGTTACAATCCAGTGGACCTTTAAAATTGTTTGCAGTTATAGGAAAGGTAGCATTCGATGAGCGCTTCAATGGTTTTTCTAATGAAGAGCAAGATGCTAATTCTCGTAGCAGCAAAATGATAGCAGCTGCTTTTGGCTCTAACAGCGGCATAATGAAACTGGATAAAGGTTTTCTTTGGAGGTTCTTCAAAACGCCACTGTATAAGAAACTCGCTGAATCACAGGAATACTTAGAAAGGTATGCAATGTCTAACCAACTGTACTACAAATCTTTACTCAGGTACTTTATAAATCAGAAATGTCCATTAAACCCTAGAAATAAGATTTGCACGCTTGGCAACAATGCAAAACGAGCTAAGAGTGAGTATTTGTATGGTCTTGTTTTGACATTGATTCTTCGATGATTATAATTTAGACAGGCAAAACAGCAAAGCATAAAAAAATATCGGAATCTATCAATTCAACTCTTTTACTAAGTACTTAGACTTACATTTTTTAACATTGCTGTCATTTACACAGCGTAGCCAAAGAAATAGTGTTAAATAAAATGCACTTCTTCGAGCACGACATTGACAATTTGGATAAATCGCTTCATGCATCGTTTCAACGACAACCCAATGTAAATCTGAAGGATATAGTTGGCATGATGGTTGATATTCTAATGGCAGCCATCGATACGGTATGTTCTGGAAATTTTATTTATGTGTTCATTTTCCATCTCTCTTGTCGTAATTCATGCTCTTTTTATTTACGTACGCAGACTGCGTATGCCACAAGCTTTGCGTTATATCATCTCGCAAAGAACGCCGACTGTCAAGAGCGACTTTACAAAGAGGCTGCTACCATTCTGCCTGATAAAGATTCCGCGTTAACTGATGAAGCTTTATCGAAAGCACATTACGTAAGAAGCTGCATTAAGGAAAGCTTAAGACTCAATCCAGTGTCTATCGGTGTTGGTAGATTACTGCAGAAAGACATTGTACTGAAAGGGTTCCTTATTCCTAAAGGGGTAAGTTCACATGCTTATACACTACTTAACTAAAAGTACAAAGCTTACCGATGTAGTTTAGAACAGAACAATGATCTCAAGCGTACGTCTACCTGTTTGAGTCCATATAAGATTTTTAATTTCAGACAGTCATAGTAACTCAAAACATGGTTGCGTGTCGTCTCCCGCAATATGTTCGCGATCCCCTGCGATTCAATCCCGATCGATGGATTCGCGGCTCATCGGAATATGGCAAAATACACCCCTTCCTCAGTTTACCCTTTGGATTTGGACCTCGGTCGTGCATAGCCAGAAGACTAGCTGAGCAAAACATGTGCATCACACTGATACGGGTAACTTTCATTAACTATCCGAATGCATTGTTTAAGCGAACTCTACTAACTTAATCTTTCTAAAGAGTTAGGTACAGTTATTTGCTATAGGCATATTTTTGTTTGCAAAGATAAATTTCGAAGTGATAGATAAAGACAAACAAATATTCAGTAAACGTAAGTTTAACATAAGTGCTTATTACAGTTGAAATTATGACGAACTTCTAGTTAATAGGTATTATCAGACTGCTTTTTATAAACATGCAACTCTGATGTTTAGTATCAAGTACCTAGTACTTATCTCTCTCTCTCCTTCTTGAATTAAATAATTATTTGTAAGCCGGTTGCACTTGTTCCTATAATTTTAAATGATAACAACATTAGTAAGAAATTTGATAATAATTTTATTAAGTTTATTATTAATTACTACTCACAGCAACATCACAGTCATGTAGATAATTATAATATACCTACTCAGCGGCAAAAAATTTGGCCCTCGTATGTACCTATGCAATATAGGTAATTTGGTATGGAGATTTAGCCAAATTTTGTGAGGCTGAGTATAGTACACACCGACTACTTTAATTTACTACTTAAACACTAAATTTTAATAAATATTGTTTGTTATTGCAGATGATACGTGAATATAATTTTGAATGGAGGGGAGAAGAACTTGGAATTCAAACCCTTCTGATAAATAAACCAGACCAGCCAATTTCGTTAAACTTCAAAACCAGGAATCAATAAGAAATTACTGTCTGTGAAATAAGATTAAAACCCATTTTCTACGGTAGTTGTTTCTTCGATTTTCCTTCTACTTAAACTGATCTCCTTTTATAAACAGGGTAAGACTGATGGAGGTAAAACATCAACGTTTTGCAAAGATCTGAAACGGTCTGAAGCTATGTTTGGCATAATATGCTCCATTACTAAATTATATACACAGCGAGAGGGAAAGAAGTCAGGATCGACTGGTTTGCTAGGGACCAGGAACTTACTCGAGTGTTTGATTTTTTCGTTATTGATAGGAACATAAGATGGGTAATATCTTTCAAAGTATGGATTCGGCATGGTAACAATTGGAATCACTGATTTCCCCCGACGGTTCACACGGCTCACTAGTAGAAGTTGGCTGTGGTATGGTAGGCTTATCAATCGTAATTTTAAGAGGAAAATCGGGCAAAACGAACTTTGGTATTTTAGGAGCCTCAGGAATATTTATTGGCTCAGTTTGAGGTACCACGAATTCTTCAGTGTCACAAGGTTCTTTTGGTTGCTCGAAGATTATTGGTGGTGAAAATACTGGTAAATTTACTGGGGGTAGTTCAGGAGCCGCAGGTATTGTTGGCAGTGATTGTATGAACTGTGGCATTGCTACATAAGGAGCTGGCTGATCTTCAAGGTACGGAGCAGGTGCTTTGGGTAGTCCTTGTTCTACTACATGAACGGGCAACTCTGGCATAACAAATGCTGGTAATTCAGGAGGCTGAGGAATGACCACTGGTTGAATGTGTTCCGGAATAGGCACAACAGGCGAGGGCTTATCTTCAAGGCAAAGCTCAGCAACTACCGGATGGTCTTCCTCTACGACTAGTGTAGGAAGCTCGGGCATAACAAACGCGGGTAATTCAGGAGGCTGAGGAATAGCCATTGGTTGAATGTACTCTGGAATAGGTAAAACAGGCGCTGGTTTATCTTCAAGGCAAGGCTCTGCAACTACCGGATGGTCTTCCTCTACGACTAATGCAGGAAGATCGGGCATAACAAACGCGGGTAATTCAGGAGGCTGAGGAATAACCACTGGCTGAATGTACTCTGGAATAGGCAAAACAGGCGCTGGCTTATCTTCAGGGCATGGCTCGGCAACTACCGGATGGTCTTCTTCTACGACTAGCACGGGAAGCTGGGGCATAACAAACGCTGGTAATTCAGGAGGCTGAGGAATAGCCACTGGTTGAACATACTCTAGAATAGGCACAACAGGCGCTGGCTTATCTTCAAGGCAAGGCTCAGCAGCTACCGAATGGTCTTCCTCTACGACTAGTGTAGGAAGCTCGGGCATAACAAACGCGGGTAATTCAGGAGGCTGAGGAATAGGCACTGGTTGAATATACTCTGGAATATGCACAACAGGTACTGGTTTATCTTCAAGGCAAGGCTCAACAACTACCGGATGGTCTTCCTCTACGACTAGTGTAGGAAGCTCGGGCATAACAAACGCGGGTAATTCAGGAGGCTGAGGAATAGCCATTGGTTGAATGTACTCTGGAATAGGTAAAACAGGCGCTGGTTTATCTTCAAGGCAAGGCTCTGCAACTACCGGATGGTCTTCCTCTACGACTAATGCAGGAAGATCGGGCATAACAAACGCGGGTAATTCAGGAGGCTGAGGAATAACCACTGGCTGAATGTACTCTGGAATAGGCAAAACAGGCGCTGGCTTATCTTCAGGGCATGGCTCGGCAACTACCGGATGGTCTTCTTCTACGACTAGCACGGGAAGCTGGGGCATAACAAACGCTGGTAATTCAGGAGGCTGAGGAATAGCCACTGGTTGAACATACTCTAGAATAGGCACAACAGGCGCTGGCTTATCTTCAAGGCAAGGCTCAGGAGCTACCGAATGGTCTTCCTCTACGACTAGTGTAGGAAGCTCGGGCATAACAAACGCGGGTAATTCAGGAGGCTGAGGAATAGGCACTGGTTGAATATACTCTGGAATATGCACAACAGGTACTGGTTTATCTTCAAGGCAAGGCTCAACAACTACCGGATGGTCTTCCTCTACGACTAGTGTAGGAAGCTCGGGCATAACAAACACGGGTAATTCAGGAGGCTGAGGAATAGCCATTGGTTGAATGTACTCTGGAATAGGTAAAACAGGCGCTGGCTTATCTTCAAGGCAAGGCTCAGCAACTACCGGATGGTCTTCCTCTACGACTAGTGCAGGAAGATCGGGCATAACAAACGCGGGTAATTCAGGAGGCTGAGGAATAACCGCTGGCTGAATGTACTCTGGAATAGGCAAAACAGGCGCTGGCTTATCTTCAGGGCATGGCTCGGCAACTACCGGATGGTCTTCTTCTACGACTAGCACGGGAAGCTGGGGCATAACAAACGCTGGTAATTCAGGAGGCTGAGGAATAGCCACTGGTTGGATATACTCTGGAATATCCACAACAGGCTCTGGTTTATCTTCAAGGCAAGGCTCAGTAGCTACCGGTTGTTCTTTTTCAATGACTAGTGCGGGAAGATCGGGCATAACAAACACTGGTAACTCGGGAGATTGTGGAATTGAAGTATGTTGGTATTCAATGAAGTTGTTATCGATTTCGGGAAGGTTTACTTCCATAGGGGGATATACTGGTTCAGATGGAATATCGAAATGAATAGGGAAGTCTACCAAGCCCCCAGAAGGTAGTTCTGGAGCTGCCGGTACATATACTAGGGGCGAAATGATCGCTGGAACTTCTGGAGTTGATTCGGGGCACGGAACGGCGGTTATTGGCTGAGCTTGTTCAACAATAACGGGAAGCTTCGGCATTGTAAACGCAGGTAGTTCAGGTGGTTTTGGGATTTCCATTGGTGTGTTATAAATCTCAGGATAAAGAGGCTTCGGTTCTTCCGTGACTTGAGGCATTATGGGCATATACATAGGTGGAAGCACTGGCGATACTGGAATATTCACCACTGGCATTTCTGGAATGTCATAAGATTCACATGGCTCGCTTGGTGTTGGGGGTTCCTCAATAAATACAGGAACCGGGAACTGTGGGATTGTCATCGGAGGTAGTTCGGGTGCTTGAGGGATCACTAAGGGTTTCTTTTCCGGGACCGGCGCTGGCATTTCAATGTCGATTTGCAGTTGTGGCGTATCACATTTTTCAACGACAATAGGCGAAATGTATGTTGAAGGTTCGATCAGCTTTGGCTTAAAGAATAAGTCTATGTTTTGCTGTATGAGCTTGCAAATTAGTGGTGCTAACTCAGAAGCAGTCGGGCAGCCACTCGATGGCGCATTTTGTAATGCTCTTATTTCATAGGCTGCCGGTCTCAGCTTTGACACGAACGAGCCGGATGATATTGTTGTCCCGAAAAGGACCAGCAAAGCCACTTTTGTAATCTGAAAAGGTAATTATTTCAATTAAATTAATGCAGAAAGAATCAATTCTTTTTTACAAAGTACCTACGTATTTGAAATTCCAGTGGTTAGGCTGACGTATCGTCACGTTTGCCTATGTTTTCCAAAAATCTAACTATACTAGAGGCATTGATACCTACTAACGTACCATAATCCGTACAATTTTGCAAAATACATTATAACACTGACGAGCAAAAATGACGGGTCACTTATGATATTATTTTTTTATATGGAAAGTGATTCCATATTTTTTCTCGTCAGTATTATATTGTATTTTGGAAAACAAATAACTCTTATTTATAAATAGTTATGCGGATGGCTGTATATATATACACTATATATATAGTAAGTACGTAGTAGCATTAGTTTACACGATAAAGAAAATTATTTTGATAGTAAATACTAACCATGATCACCGTGCCACTAGACTTTCATCGCAAAAGTGCCGTATGAAAAAAATTGCATCCACTTATATTTCACTACTCAATCTATAAAATACTCAAGTTTGACTACTTAATTGCTTACTAGTAGTCACCCTCATTATCAGGTAAACAAATACTTACAAGCTACGTTACTACGTCATCTACTGCGTTTAAAAACAAGCGTGGAAAGGTTTTTGTCTTAAAGGGTTCCGTTTATTATATTACTAACTTTTGCCTGCAGATTTGCTCGCGTGAACCAGGAATATTCTAAAAACGCAAGCATTACTGAAATCAATTGAGGTTTTATTTAAGATTGAATGTTATTTAAGTTCGCATCGAGGTCTTCATTTCAGTTAATTTTATGGTTTTATATTTGGCAGACCAAAAATCCCGGTAAAAAAATATGGGATTTTGCGAAATAGTAACAAACACACAATCACACAAACTTTCGCTTTTTTAATATCAGAGGTATTACATGTTTGGAATTAGAAGCGTTTTTGTTGCTGATAGTAACTTATTATTAGGTATTTCAAATAGTTGGGTATTATTAATAATGGTTAATGGTTAATTCAACCCGATTATATACGTAAAAAAACTTTAGAAACTTAAACTAGATTTTTTTTAGAATTTTTTCAGTATATAATCAATAATAATATAATATGATATAATATAATAATAATCTTATAATAAACTTATACCGGCTGTAAGTTTTTCAAAACATACTCTTGTTCAAAAAGGTTCGTTTTATTAAAATAACTCTTAAAGCGGAACCACAATTTCATTTCATTATCGATTAATGGATTAATGAATTTGTAGCTTTCTCATTCAGAAATTATTTCTTCAATTAATGAGCTACTTAACTGCAAACATCATGCTAACGAAGATTCTTGGATGACTCAAAGTATCTAAAATGAGATGTCAGTCACAGTTAGTCTTAGTCATTAAGAGTAAAAATTATAATATAATTATTCTATATTGTGATTTTTGATAGGCTTTCGGATTCTAGAGGTTACGTAATAATTAAATTTATTGTATACATTCTGTAAGCGGTGTTTCTTGCCCCGTACTTGTAAGATTTGGAATGTACTGGCAGCTGAGGATTTACCAACTTGCTATAACATCTTACAAGTGCCTTTAAAATGCGAGTGTACCACTTTTTGCAAGGCCGGGAACGCACCAGCGGTTCTAATGGCAGGTAATGTAAGATGTCTATGAACAGCGGTGATCACTTAACATCAGGTGAACCGCATGCCTGTTTGTCGGCTTTAATATTTAAAAAAATACATTTTTTGAGTTACATACCTACAGGTTTTAAAAAATTCTACTTAACGGAAAATTTGATGTAACTTGCGAATAGTACTCTGGGACGGACAGACAGTCCAACGATACCTCATTATGCTTTTATATATAGACTTGCGTTTGACCGCGATGTGGACTACAACTGAGCGTTTTCCAAAAAAAAGTCGACGCATTTTTTTCCTCTTCGTCACGTTCCATACATAGGTAGCTATATCCAAAAAAGTTACGAACTGGAATGGACATTTTAGGACACATTTTTTCTTGTTTGAGTATTTATAGGGTAAACGATTCTGAGTAAGAAAAACCCAAAATAGTAAAATTTTGGAAAAAATGTTCATGAGGACTTGTTTTTGGAAGACGCTCAATTACGCTTCATGATAAACAAAAAGGTAGTCAAAGATGGGGCACGAACTACCCAGGTCTTTAGGCAAACGTGCTTCATCTTACGAGTAGGCTACATCTTTTCGTATATGCACAAAAATAATAGTTACTGTAAAACGGGGGAGGAGAATGGATAGAAGTAATGTTTTGTGTTTTCACTTGCTACTTAAAATTTCTGGCTCAGCTTGCTCTAAAGTAAGTAAGTAAGTTACTTACTTACTTTATTGTACAAATATAAAGAAACGAAATGCAAAGAAGTAAATGCTTTATTGTACAAATATAAAGAAACAGATACAATTCACAAAAAAAAAACATTAATATATGCACAAATGCGAACTTATCCCTATAAGGGATCTCTACCAGTTAACCTTTGAGTAGATGAGAGGAGCCATATTATATTATATCTCCTTTTTTCTGGTAATTTGCTATCGAGATTTTTTTTTATTTGTTCCTATCCTTTCTGAGCTTCGGGGTGAGCTGGGATTTGCATATATTTTAGTGTTTATTATGTAAACTATGAAACTAAACGACAGATAATCATTATTAAACTAAAATTCATTTTAGTAAAATGGTATTTTAAATACACGGAGATTAGCTAAATTAAAGCGCATCTTTCTCCTTTCTACGAATGAAATGAAATTTAAAATTAGTTGAAGTACCTAATGAGTTTTTTCGCAAGTCACCTGGGGTTGTAATTACAATGCATTTTTAAAAAAAATCAGCCATTTCCCAGGGTGTGCTTTCATGTGCAGCTTTCTAATACTTACATATTAAACTCGTGATATCCTTCGAATATAATGTCCGAATTGAATAATTCAAAAAGTCATATAAAGGTATTAAAGCAGTCTTGAATATGTAGCTATTTGTTTTGATAAGGATTAATACCAAGGTACAAATAAGAGCCTTTTCTAGAGGCGGCATTTCAATTCAATTAGAAAATAAAAAAACCCTTATTGTGGCCAAACTACCAATAGTTGGACATATGCTGTTGCGTCATTTTTTGTAGATAATAATGTGTCCTATAAAGTCTTAGTACATTATTTTGCTCTATCATCAATAGTTTTCGCAGTTACGCGATATAAGGAATTTTTCAGGTCATTTTTTCCCCCTTGGTCTAGATAAATGGAGTTTTAGTAAGGATTACTGATTTGTTTGATAATATAATATAGCTCATGTTCATCAAGGATGATGTAAGATTCTAATAGTGGAAGAATTTCAAATCGGTGTAGTAGTTTCGAAACCTATTCAATTCAAACAAACAAACAATCAAATTTTTCCTCTTTATAATATTAGTATAGACCAAATTTATAATCAATTTATAATTTATAATGTTTATTTTAATCAATACTTTTGTAATCATTTACAAAATAAAATGGGGTTTATTGGAAAAGAAAAACAAATCACACAAGTAAATAAAATTACAGTACAATTAAATTAATCTCCGCTAGGGATCGTCACTGCTATTAAACAAAAATAAATAAATAAAGGGTTAATTTAATATAATGTCAAAATCAACAACCTGATTTCACTACCTTTATTAATTAGCTTCATCACATTTATTACATAGATTGTATTTTCTGATCTGCTTGTCATAAAAGAACTACTGTAATTAAATATGATTTTCCGGCAAGAATAATCGTACAAGTAGCATTATGTACATTCCACCGTTACACCGGTCATTAAAATTCGAAAGTGTAAATATACGCCTACGAGTACTAAAAGAAAAACAAATCATAATAAAAAACAGTCACAACTTAAAAATAACTCAGAGTTACTAAAACTAAAACTACTACTAATTATAAAACAAATTGTCATAAAGCTATAAATAAAAAAGTTGCCCCAAATCACTGCCCGGTGGCCTGGTGCCACTACGAGTACTTGAATGTGTTAACTTTAGGTTTTACGTAAAATTGTAATGATTAACTTCCAGTGTTTAAAACCACTGAAATTTATTATGGTTCTGTTTTTAGACCCACGGCCGCCTTGTTGCAAAAAGTTTAATCTCGAATTAGTAGTGTTAAAATGTTTAAAACTGTCTAGTTTTAGGCTATATTCATGGACTTAATTGAGATTAAATTTTTCATACAAGATATGCCATATGTCATTTAAAAAAATCTTATATTGTTCTTTCTACTCCTTACTTACCTATTGATTTAAATGACTATATGCATCAAGAGCTGCGGTTTACTTCATTCCTATTTAAATAGAAAATGTCATCACTCGGATATTATATATACTTGACTTCCAAATCTACCATTCATTTCTTCTGCTGATTCAAATAACAAACGATGTTTGTGAGATGGGCATTTTTCTGAAAAGGGATCCATGTACTTTTTTTCTCGGATTATACGACTTCGTTGGTGGTTCTACTCTAACTTACGAGCACTATTGATTTTAATATGTAAATAAAAGTATTCTATTTTTTTCATTCCGTTTCCGTTACTTCACCACAAAAAAGTAACAAAATGGAATGTTGAAAATTGTATGAAAACTTTGGGACACTTTTTTGCCTTATACTAAAATCAATAGTGCTAGTCATTTTGAGTAGAACGGCCAGCGAAGTTAAATTTGAGAAAAAGGGTGAGTGGATTTCTTTTCTGAAAAATTCCCAGATCAGTCTAATAAAATAATACAAATTTTCAAGATTGATTTTTTAAAATTTATTTTTTAGTTCGATACTCTGAATTCATTTCTTGAAAGGCAAAAACGGTAGAGACGGGATCCCAGCTGTCTTCATTGGTCTGAAGTGATGAGAGGTCGGGTGTTTTACAAAATACGGTGGAAGACCTCTCATCGGCATTACAGGCGGCAAAGCTGGCTCACATGGATCAGAGAAAATCGGCATTTGGATCTGCTTTTCGATTGCCACGTGAATAGGTTCCGGCAATCTTGGACGATGAGGCACAAACACAGGCGTGGGTTGTGGTACCACTATCTCTTCATTAATGCACGGGTCTTCAATTATCATCGGGCGTGAAACTATCGGCTCAGAAGGAATTTCAATACGCACTGGAAGTTCAGGTAAACGAACCGGAGGCAACTGAGGGGGAGCTGGTACAGGCGAAAGTGGTTGAATGTGCTCTGGAATAGCTACTACAGCGATTGACTCATCTTCGGGACACGGTGCGACAATCGTAGGAGGTTCAACCACAGGTACAGGCAGCTCGGGCATAACGAAAGGCGGCAATTCAGGAGGCCGCGGAATCACAACATGCTCCATCGGCACAACATCATCAAGACAAGGCTCCGCTGGAATAACTGGAGGCAGTGGGGCCACAGGAATGTTTACAATGGACCTTTCTGGGATCAAAGTTGGTTCGCAAGGCTCAACGATTTGTACTGGCGGTGGAATATGATTTTCAACCATCACTGGAATCGGAAACTGTGGGATCGTTATCGGCGGCAGTGATGGTGCTTCTGGAATGATGATTGGCTTCTTTTCTGGTATCGGCAGCGGTAATTCCATTTCCATTTCCAAGTGCGGTGTGTCGCACTTTTCCACAACTAGCGGAGGAATATATGTCATAGGCTCTATCAGTTGAGGCTTGTAAGGTAGTCTCATGCTTGGTTGCAAGAACTTGCAGATCAGTGGTGCTAATTCTGGTGCGGAAGGGCAGCCATTTCGCATAAATCCTTGTACAGCCACTTTATGCGGAGCTGGGTGAAGCCTTGGCAGAAACGTACCATATGCTACTGACGCTCCGAAGAGGACTAAAAAAACGGCCTTGGGCACCTGAAACAAAAACATTTCAAATTCTTTTAATGAATTCTTTTCATTTTTTCCTTTTTATAAAACTACTTATACTGTTCAAAAATCAACTGGCATTAAAAAACACATTAAACATTTTCAAAAGACAAAAGCTGTGTTTTCAATTTCTTCAATATTTATGTTAAAAAAGTAAAATATTTACCATGATTGAACTACCTAGTTGTTGTTAACTAGGCAGTAAAAAATAAGTGATGGTGGATTTTCAAAATGTAGCAATTTATACTTAGACGATTTTGTTTTTCTTACAAATGTTTATTATCATGTTTGACTTGTGCACAGTTAAATTACTAAATAAATAATTTATAATGCAATTGTTCATGAGGCTGATTGGTTTAGTATACTTTAGTATATTAATTACCTATTATGTTCATTAGCAGATAATATTAATAATACCAGGTACATAGCTAATGCCGGGTTCTGTAGGTAACCATTGGTTATGGAACATAACACTTTGTAGGTGTTTATGTTAGAAGTACGAGTACCAATTACTGAAGTAAAACAGGAATAACTATGCCTACCAGGGCACATGGAGCTAAATATAGAATACACTTTTGCGCTGTTAATGTTTTTGTTAAAATAAATAATTAAACACCAACATTAATAAAGAAGTCAAAGTCAGTAACATAATTATATCTGCGTACCTACTTCCGTCAAAAATATATAAATTATTGCGTGGAAATAAAAATAGGTACGGTCACTAATTGCGAATTAGTTGATACTTTAATTAAGTAGGGCCTAAATGTTTTTAATTGCTATGGTAGGCCTCGACAATGTGTAATTAAAACATAAATCAAAGTACAATCGATCCCCAAAAACTAGTTTCTTGTGTAAAACAATAATTCACCAAGACATTACTAAGTAATCAACGGCGAATTCTCCGTACTCCATTGAATACTAATAAAATATTTTAACATTTTGTATATAAGTGTGTGTCTAAACAGCATTTGTCGTATTCCATTGCCTGGCTCGGTACACATTCAAAAATGAAGACCGTAAGTAATTATTCAATATTAATAATTGCTGGCAAATTCAATATAAAATTTTCTGGTCATAAGACCCTAACTTCATATTAATATTAACGTAACAATATCGCAAGAAAAATAATATCGTTTTTTTTTTCACTTTACAGTTCGTGCTCCTATCCTGCTTTGTAGCAGCCTCATTGGCGATGGGAATTCCTCGCAGTTCTGTGGAGTCGGCTGCAGCTCGTCGTGCTCTCCCTGCACTTCAGCACGAGGAGATTCACGACGAGTTCGGACAGTACGCGCTTCGGTACGTCACAGCTGAGGGTACCGTGGTCTCCGAGCGCGGCCGCCTGGTCCCCCTCCCCGGCGGCAGCGGCCATGTTCTGGTTACTGAAGGAGAAACTTCTTACATCGGTGATGATGGCCACACGTACGTCACCAAGTACAGCGCTGGATTTGATGGCTACAAAGTAGACGGTCCTACAGTTCTAGCGTAATTCACCCAAAATAGAATGACCGAGATGGATTCCGCTGAAACTGAATTGCATTTGACCGGTTTGGAAAGTGGTTGGAATCGGTTTAATAAATAAATGAAATATTAAGATCACGAAATGCATTATTTTTTAATCCTTGGTTAATTTATACAAGGTGTCTTAGTGGTTGCGTGAGTTATTGTACCTAAAACTCTTGTAAAAAGATGATTGAATCAGGTGTTATTTTGTGAAGTACCATTTCCATGACCAAATAGGGTCCGAAACGCGTCAGTGTTTTGTGTGGCGTAGGGGATAGTTAGGTTTGTGGGATTTATGTATACTTATGTTTTATGTGGGAGCAGAGGAAGGGTGGACTTGCAAGTAAAAACATAATAATTACTCTTGTAAAAGTTTTTCATCGTCCCCATAATCCCTTTCACGCCGTAGATACACTTTGAAAATTGATTATTGCTTGTATAAACATTTTGTCAACCATGAAATAAATACACCAGAAAATATGTCTATAGGGAAAGAAGGCCTTCGGAAATAATTATACAAGAAAATAAATCTAACAGAAAGTTTGTCGATTGGGAAAGAATGCGATCGGAAATTTTTATACAAGAAAATAAATATATCAGAAAATACATCTAACAAATCAACGTTTCATATACATAAATAAATATACTCGTAGGGCAAGGTTGTCAGAGTTACGTGTTGACGTACGAGTTAAAGTTAAAAAATACCTAATCCTATTTTTGATTATGAAAACATGGTATACGGTGTTATATAAACATAGACTATTATTTCAAATAATTAGATAAAAATGCAAAAAGAACAATAAGTATTCATAAAATCAGTAACTTACGGTTGTTATATAATATTGAACCAAAAAGTTGGGTAGTAAGTATTTGTCCCATTGTCAATTAACAAGCGTCTTTTTATGTGAGTTCTTAAGAAATAATTGAATATATCATGACAATTTAACATAAATTTATGAATGCATTTTTGCTTATTTTTACATACTTAACTTTAGTATTATCACAAGCCATTAAGAAACGATGCAAGTTATAAACATCAAAATTTGAGTACCTACCACAACTGTTTTAGATAAGGAGTGTATGGTTGCTTACCTATGATAATCATTAGTCAACAAAACAGCTTGTTAGGCAGCTTCCACGTTTCACAATTCTTTATAATGTCCACGACTATCTTCTCAAATTTTTAAACGTAAAGAAAACTGAATACTAACAACGTCGAATTATTCCGGTCTCCAAAATTACCAATCAACATGGATCGAAAAACAAGACAATGTGCCATTTCTTATTCACATGAACAAAATTAATAAAAAATCCAATCGTAACAACCGTATCACGCTATGTTCCAATGTTTTCTGTTCCAGCTGAGGTCAATATTTACTACGTATTCTTTTTCTTAGCTTATTTTTAAACGAATCTGTAATAGTTACACTCATCTAAGTCTCATTAACCCATTAAGAGTAACAGTACTAATGCCTTCTGACCACAAAGACAATAAGCCACACAGTTGAAGTATTTATTTCCAATAGTGTTAAATAGAACTTAATGTTTCTGTATATAAGCAGCATTTCTTCGGAATATTCACAACAGACTAAACAGAACCGAAGCCAAGGTATGACGTGGACAAATATCAAAGTTTTTTCGTAATATTAAACAATTCGATTTTAATTTACTTATTCGTTTTTTTTTTCAGATGTTGCTACTAGTTCTTTGTCTCGTGGGATCGGTTTTGGCCATGCCGACTTCAATTCCTGAAGCGCCAAGACTAGACGAGGAAATGTACATAAGTGCTCCTATTATCATGGCTTATGCAGCTCCTGGTGAACTTGATCCGATTAAGAAACTGGAAGTAAGGATTGAACCTATACCCAAAGAAGAAGGCGAGATCCCTGAACCCAAAGACGAAGTCGAGATACCCGAGCCCAAATCAGATCTTTCTGAGCCTGAACCGTCCAAGGAGCTGACATCTGAGGTACCGAAAGATGAGGAAACTGTTATCATAAAGCTATCTCCCCCCAGATTCTTCTCTATTCCTTCCTCTATTTCTGACTGGTTTTCCTTCTTACCTTCCTCAATAACTGACCTGTTCAAACCTAAATCCCCCCCTAAACTACTATATCCCGAATTCACAGTGGTGGTTGATGAACCTAAACTTGAAAATTGAAACTTGAGACACATGTGATTGTTCCGATGACAAATTAAATAAACGACAACTTCAGTGTGTAGTGTATTACAGCAAAAATACGGTTTTTTTTTTAATTTGATTAGGTAGTATCCCAAATACTGACATCAGCGAAAAATACGATTATATTTCCATATGCACCTACGAACTGTATCCATTATTTCAGCTAGTCAGTACAATAAAAAAAACATACAGAGGTACGCAACAACGTTACAACATATATTTTTTAGAAATATATCCTTGTTCATGGGATATATACCTTGGCCAATAAGCAGAGCTTCTGTCTCATATATTATTAGTTATTAGTTACATTATTAGGAGGGAGAACCTTTTTTTAGAAATAAATTAAAGAGCGAGTATTGTGAACATTTTTGTAAAATATCGTTTTTTTACTTCCAAATTTTGAATACCGATATTTTGGTGTTCAAGAAGAGCTAATTTATTATTTTTTTTTAATTTAGCTTCTATACATACAGGTCGTCCCAAGACTGGGATATGAAGGAAAAGTACCTCAAATATCGTAGATAGGATAATTATTTTTCTGAAAGAAGACTATGTTATTTTTAAAAGTTAGTAGTAATACGGTATTCAAAGATATTCTAAAAACGAATAATTTCAATCTAATTAAAAACAAACGCTCTCACAATATGTTACATTATCAAATTTAAGAACAACACTTTTTTCTTTTATTTAAATTGAAAATCTCTTGTTAGACTGTAGGATATTGTCACACCTTTTAGTTATGCTTGCATAGTTTATGTTCAACTTTCTCGTCGAGTCGACGTGAAAAGTAGGATTTTACACCCCAAGAATAAAAGCCATAAACAATAATAGGTACACATACATACACGATTAACTTTGGTAACGGGGTGAGATGGGATTGCGGGGGTAGAAAGGATAGAAGTTAGAACTAATATTTTGTGTTTTCATTTTGTTACTTAAAATTTCTGGCTCGGCTTGCTCCAAAAGTAGTTTAGTTATATTTTTAGGCATATTATTATCTCCTTCTTTCTGGTAATTTGCTATCGTAATTTTTTTATTTGTTCCTATCCCTTATGACCTCACTCTGACTCACGGGGTGAGCTGGGATTTGCCCATATTTTAGTGTTCGAAAACTTTAGTAAGAAATGGGAGTTTGGAAAATTAAGTATCTAGGTAGCATTAATGGGTGAATTTCGTATAGGTAGGTATGGTGTATTTTAGTTTCCTTTATACAATTTGTAGGAAGAAAACCCGCTGCTCCGGTATGTATTCTAAACGGCCGCCTCATTCGCGCACCGCTTTCGCGCTCTTGTTAATTTCTGTTAGCTTGTTAACGTAGCTTCGACAAATCCCGCGCATCGCGCTCATGCATCCGTCTCACTCTCTCACGCGCCCACTGAATCAGTCGCTCTCGCTCGTTAACGTTCGTTCGTTCGTTCATTCCCGACGCGCGCGCTATAACACGCACGCGACCAGTCCGCTTGCCGCCACAGTCACGTGAGGTTACGATTTTGCATGGTTAACTTTTTTGTACCTAAATGTTGTTAAAACTTAATGTGTGTGGTTAATAGTTCATTATAGTTCTTGCAAGTGTCTCTTACACGTTTTATTGCATCTCACCACCGATCTCACCTCCATCTCCACTACAAATTTTATTAAAAGTATACTGCGTTAAAGTAACACATTTTTGCCACACAATACTTTTACAAGTAAATGGTACTTAAGTGATTAAGTACATTTAAGAAGTACCAAAGTAATTTAAGGAACTGGTTTTGGCTAACCGGATTCTTAGTTTCTTTGATATTTTCATAATTATAACATCAATTCAATGACATTAAATATTTTGACTTGTTGTGCAATTGTAATGCGAGCCAGCTTGGATGGAACATGACCCAGTGGGGTTGTGTTTCTTTAGACTACTGAAGAATATATATACGCATTGTACCTCATCTCATAACCGTTATTAACGCTTGTTAGATTCAGTTGATTCAGTGTTAGAGCAGCTTGATATAGTATTTTGTGCAACTGCATGAGTATCTTTAAAAGACGAGCGGTTTTATGGAATGAGCCTTGCCAATGCTGTGAAGCCTAATTATGTACACTTCCATTCAATATTTTATACACACGTAATTATAAGTATTTTAAGATGGGTACAGAAGCGGATAAAAACTTTCAACTTCATAATAATATCGAATACGATATTATGACGCTAAAATAAAACTGTTATTGTGAACGCGGCGCGGAATAAAAGGCGGTTTTCTGTATTACACAATTTACTGGCACAACACACACACATTCACAAGTTATTACAATTCGTTAGAGGTTAGAGTATTGGGACCGAGCGCGACGACAGCGCCACGTAACAGGCGGCCATTATGGACAATATTGTCACCGCTGTCAAACAAGAAGTAAGATTAAGATTAATCTAGGTTTAAGTTATTTTTAAGTTTTGACTGTTATTTATTGTTTTCTTTTGCTGTTTTAGAAGTAAGTAAATATTGTGAAAAATATTAATGAAATCTTGTGTTATTTTACTATATTACACAATTTTGGACAATGGTAGTCAGTAACATGTATCAAATAATAACGTACTTTAAGTAAAATTTTAGAGGTTAGGTAACTTACTTTTTTTTTCTTACGGCAAATATCCACTTATTTCTTTGGTCTCGTTTCCACCATGGTCTTGGAAATTGGTAAAATTTACAGTCGCTATTCTTCTTGGTGTTATTACAATTCACAACAACACATCTTACCAGGATCATATTTTTATTTCAAAAACGATTAGAAAATGTTTACTGCAATATGGATTTGACAGCTCAAGTCAGCGACAAAAATGACAATTTTAACCGTAGCGAGCGCTGTGATCGTTTAGGCTACCCCCTCCATCCGCTTTGCACTCTGCGAATTAATTAAGTTGCAATAATCTAAAACTAGGAAGTTAACACATAGGTAATCGGAATAAAAGCAATGCGCGCGGAGCAAGCGCGGTCGCTAACAACTCAACTGCTACACCGCGGCACGCGCCAACGCAGACTAAACTAACGCGGTACGCGGGGCGTGGGGCGCGGGGCTCGGCGCTCGGGGTTCTCACGTCATACACGTTCGCGCCTAATTTAAATAACGGCCGGGCGGACGGCGCCGGCGTGTAGAACGGCGGGAAATAGAAGGGTTTACGATACTGTTATAATGGTGGGCAATACGTACGGTTTCTGAACGAATTACAGAGGACCAGATGAATGATATGTGTGTAGATAAAAGGAGATTATTTTAGTATTTCGAGTACCTACAATTAGAGAAATCTTATGTAGTTAGCAGAACCTATGTAAAACGTTGTAAAACCTATTCAGGGAAATTGTTAAAAAAACAACAGTTTAACTTATCTAGCTTATTTAATCGTCACTTGTCTGGTCATTTGTGTTCTTATGTCTAATCGTTCACATCTTTACGTCTGCAATGACGTACCCCGTCACATGATATGGTTTACCAAATTCTTGTGTTCAGTCTTTAAAAACCATCATACCAGGGCGTCAAGGTCGGTACACTCGGAGGGGGCATGCGGCTTGCAGCTGGAGTCGGAGCAGGCGTGGTGCTGGTAGGCTCCATATTCACAGAGTCATTCCAGTTGTACCTTTGGCCTCGTCTAGAGGAAGGATTTCCTCTTGGCAAGTGGCGGGGTTCCTGGTGGCGCATCGGAGGCATCGTGGATTCGTACATCGGAGGCATCGTTGTTGGCATAGGAAGCATGTAATTCTCTTGATTATATTCCTCAGGATTACTCCACCGCGAAGGCGCTTCAGGCGTCCTCATCGGCTGTTGCGGAACAATTGGTTGGCTCTCGTAGTTCATCGGGTTTGTGGCGGCTAAATCTGACAGGCTGTCCCATTGGGGGAAGCTGGGAGGTGCGGGGACGCTTTTCCAGTTTTGCGTTGGTCCTTCATATTTCGGTGCGTTTTGTAAGGCCTCCCACTGCATTGCATTGTACGGTAATGGGTGCTTCGGTCTTTCACCATTGTCAACGGGCCGGCTGCGGAGTAGGGGAACTGGAGTGGTTCTTGGCCTGTTCATATACTTGTGAATATTTTCTTCCCTCATCTCGACATGTGGTGGCTGATCGCTTCTGATTTGCTCAAAATTGTAGACTAGGTTTGTGTTTGGGCCCACTGGACCGTAGTTTCCGTCCACCGGGTATGCATTTGCAGCAAAGGCTGATTTCGCCAGCAACAAACAAAAAGCTAGTCGTAACATTTTTTGTAATTTAATTATAATAATTTAGTATTATTTAACAAAAATATTCACTGTGTCTATTGCCTTCCGTACCTGTTGAGTGACAGTGTTAAATGTGCCAGATCATAGTGTGCAATCCTTATAAATGGCTAGTCGCGAACAATATTGCGTAAAACTAGAAATATATTCATAACGATAATGAGATGCATTATTTGTTTTTAATTAAATATTTTGATACACTAATTTGGAAAATTTTAATAGCGCAATACTTGTAAAATATTTAAAAAGCATTTCTACGCTCGTAATTTGTTAGCTAAGTACGTTGAATCAAATGTTTTATGTACCTAATTAAAAAAAAGTATATTTTGATATTTCTGTTGCCGACCGACCAACCAACCTTTTTTACTTATTTACTTGTGTTTCTATTTTAAAAATTAAAAAATAACAATATTGACCATGGTCTAAAAATGTCATACATATACAGATGAAGAGTAATTAAAAGTGCTGTTTCCAAGTTCGTGTTCTTATTCATACGTTTCAATTTCACTTTTAGTTTGTTTTGTTTTGTTGAAAATTTTAATTGACATATCGATATTCATTCTATAAATTGTGCAAATAACGAATCATGTCGTGTGGGATTAAGTTGAGTAAGTATACTGGTAACTATCTGAGTGCACATTTAGCTAAATTCGTTCTTCCAAATGTTTCCTTTATTAACATGCCCTTTTTTGGATATGTCGTTAATAAATTTACCCTTGTGTGTAAGTAGCAGATAAAAAGAAGGAAATAAAAGAAAGTTCTTGCCATTTAATATTATAATTATGTTTCCATATAACAAAACAATTAGTTTCAAATAAATTGCGATAGTAAGGTTAATTTACATAGGCATATAAGAACAGTCGACTTCTTAGATAACTCATGAAGCAGAACTAATTTTATCATTTCTATAACAATTTGCCATGTCGACTGTATTTGTATATATGTACACGAACACTATTATAGTCAGTATAAATAAATTCCCGTAGTACTGTCGTAGCAACGAGCTGTCATTACATCTTCGTCATCAGCTGGATTCTAGCACACGTAATGACAAATCATTGGCTGCGACTGATTTTAACATGCACCGAACTTACGTCTAAGTCACTGCAAAGCAAGAACTAATAATTAAAGCAGTTATTTTGTTAGAAAGATTATTTTAAGACCTATAAGTGTCTGAGATTGGTGTCATGTGATATGAAGGCGCTGTCAGATAGTCTAGTCTAAGTGCTTAAAAATATCTGAACATGTTCTTACGCGAACGACAACACGAAAAAGTTCAAATATTTTTGAGTATTAAGACAGTTTCGCTGTCTTATCTGATTGCCGCTTTACTAGGTAGGTATGTTAATTCATGTATCACGAAGCATGTTGTAGAATATTTTTTGGGTGTACAAACAACGACGCTTTTTGGCAGTCGTAATTTTTAGAAGAAGAAGAAGATTTTAGGCACAAATATTTTGTAGGTACTTTTTGAAAGTGTTCCATTTCAACATTCTTTGCATTTTGACATTTGTACTTTAGCAGTTGTGAGAGGGCTACCAAGAAGGCAACTTATAATTTTAACACTGGCAGTACATACCAGTGGTACATGTATTAGCAACATCAATATGTGTGTGTTATATAGTGTAAGCACAGCGCTGTTTCCAGTTCTTTATCTACCCACATATTTTTCTCAAGCCACTGCCTTCCTACATTATTCCATTTTAGGTGAAAATCACATATTAGTCGTGAGCCGGAGTGCGGTGAGTTCAATGGCCTCCCATCCTTTGAGGCGTAGCTACTTAATGATAACGACCATTATCCTTATTAGAAGACTTTATTGCCAAGATTAAGGACATAATATTAACGGTACTTTTCTACATTTAGAGATCTTTTTATAGATTTCGGTGGCGGTAAAACTTATAATTTACATTTTCGGAAAAAGAGCGCCTGCATGTGCACATACTGTCGTCTGAAAACATTATAGGTAGACTATGAGCATAGATATAGTAAATAAATAATCTGAAATGGCACTTGATATTTAGAAATGTTACAAGTTGATCGGTTTTAATAATTTAGTTAAGCTATCAATGTCAACGTTACACAATAAGCGAAAAAAACTCGAGTGACTAACTTTTCGACAACTGGTTTTGGCAATCGAAAAAAAAAACAGTTATACTAGATCGTAAACAGCTTCTTCACGCCAAAACAGTGCGTAATTATAAATAAGAACCTTGGTATGTGATGAAGTTAAACAAACCATTAATTAACTTAATTTATGTGCATCGAGTTTTTTCTTACTTTTTTTTTTAATTAATTAACTAGACTTATACACATAAAATTAATGGCTAAGTGTTCGCGTCGTTCGTAAATAACTCGTTTTATCTCCTTTACTATTAGTCACGGTATTCAAATAACAATACTGATTTAAAGTTAATAATTTAAGTAGGTAACCATTTCTCACACACTAAAAGTTCACTAAAAACCTCACTTAGTTCAAGGGCCTGGGATCATAAGGCGTCGCATTATGGCCAACATATCTGTTATTTTTCCGAATTTGGAATCCCTCTCCAGGTGACGTATTATAATAGATTACTCTACGGATACCAAAAGGATCAACGTAGCCGAAACTTCCAGTCCTATCATCAGAACTACTAGTTTCTTCCTCATGGTATTGTTTGGGTAGATAGTACCTAAAACCGTTTCTTCTAAATGCTACGCCATCGTAGCCAGGGAACTGAGGTGTATACCCGTCACCGATGGCAGCTCCGGTTCTCTGTCGTTGCAGCCAAGCGCCAGCATGTCTATAAGAGTTGGGGTTGTATATATCAACTCTTCTGTAAGGTGTGCTATCACTCGCATAGTAACCGTCATCAATCGTATTGGTATTCGACGAGTCGTAGTCGTAAGGGCTTGGAGACGGCGATGCTTCACTTGCAGTAATCGGTGGGACGGTGGGTCTGAAGTCATACGTTGGCGTTGATGAGTCTATGGAGTTCGGTGATACATAAACTTGTGGTGTTGACGAAGGTTGGCGGTGGGTTGGTGGTGTGACTGATACTTCTGCGGGGAAGGAATACGGTGGGGCAAACGTGGAAGATGGTGACGGCGGCGCTTGGGTGGTAGTTCTGAACCGCGGCGGCCCGCGATTGACCACCACTGGCCGGTGCGCTGGCGCGGGTGTTACGCCAAAACCAGAATCCGTTGGAGCAGTTTTGGCGATTTTCAGTGACTCCTGAAATATAAGAGGAAATTCTTTTTAAAGGATGGCAAGGAAATAATGGTTTTACCTATACGAGCATAATTTTTCAATCGCGTTCATAAAAAATCGTCAGTATAAACCAAATGACATTTTGGCAGGAAACCAAATGCGATCAGAATTATGTGACCCACAATTAACGAGTTATAACAGTCATAAAACTACGCTTATTTTCAATCTCATGGCATTCAAATTTTTAACTAAAAGTTAACATCAAAAATATATATTTATCACTTCTTTGCCTAATCAATTAAGATAGGACACATACCCCAATTGGTCGATTTTGTCCGACAAAAACTGTCTTCGATTTGTATATTCTGTAGCCTTCATTGTCCGCTATGTAGTCCTGCAATCTGAGGTAACCATCTGCGCCAACCCATCCTGTGGTACCTGAAGCACAAAAACAACGTATTACGCATGACTATATTCCGTATAAGTACTCCATAAAAATAATTGGTAAGTGGGCGCAGTAAGTAAACTGTATCATAACGACCTATCAAAGTCTACCGTGTGGGCGAATTCTCGGTCTGTTTTTTAAAGCTTGGGGGCCATACACCAAATAACAACACCTGTGTTTTTTTTTATTTGTTTTTTTTTTGTGAATCTGCAGCTTTTGCCGGTCCCCAATAACTCCTAGTGAAAAGCATAGCGAAGAAGATGGAACACACTTGTTTAGTGTATACCCGTTAACTCTTGAATTGAAGACGGCCAGATTGTAGCATTCAGAAAATACAAACCATTCTTCTACCCTTTGACAAAGTGTACATCAAGTTAATTTCCATTATGAGTGATTAACAGCTTTTAACCATTCATTATTTATTTAACGATTATTAAGAACAAGAAAAATAAACTTAATGCTATGTCAGATTCTATGAATGATAATTGGTGTATATCTTTATTGATTGTATTTGGACAATGACGTATCTCACCAACAACCGATCCATCTTTCAGCCTCCGTTCCTTACGGTACTGCCCATTGTGTGTCTGGTAGAGGAAGTACCGCTCGTCATCCTCGTCTGTCTGGATGTGGAACTGGTCAGGGTCCTGTTGGGGACTATAGCCGTCTAGCGCAGCGAACGCGCTGCAAGCACACACCTGGGAACAAAAATACAGTGTCTTTTTAGTCCAAGATAATGGTGTAGTAATAAAAAAGGGATCTTATAAATCATTTTTGGCTATCGTCCAAGAGTAAGAACCGTATCAAAATTATTCTACGTCGAAAGGACTTCTCACAAAAAAAACGAATACTTTGTTAAGTAACGTCTCTCTTCAACTTTACCCCGGTTCATTGTTACCTACCAAAATTTAAAATAAAAAACTTGAGAGGTGTCAAGAGACACCCGGATGGAACGAAGTTCCTTTCGATTAATTGGTGAAGGAATTGAATTTTTTTTTTTTAAGTTATAATAGGTAATATTTTTTTATGTTTTGTACCATTGTATTTTGTAATTTCTCTCTTTCACGATATTCTCTACATCTTTGTGCACTTGTATTTTTCCTTGATATTATAGTTTGTACCTCAGTAGTCGATGCTTTAGTTGATTCGCTATTGAAATAAAACTTTTGGTCTTAATTTTTTCCGTCTAGCCCCCTTTCGTTGCTAATTGACTCGCTACTTGTCCTGCTCGCTCTTGCAGCGGCGTGGTAGTGCCTTGATAATTTCCGTGGTAATTGACTAATCCATTTTATCCATTTGCTATGAATAACTTCCGGTACAACTAGTGTCGTTACAACTTTTAGTCTTAATTTTTTCCGTCTAGCCCCCTTTCGCAACGCGCGATAAGGAACTTCATTCCAAAAATATCTCTGAATTGTACCTATGTCTAGAATATGTGGCGTGTATCCAGAGCCTAGACCACTCACTGGGACAGAGGAAGTATTAATACATAGTGAAGGCAGGAGCTCAGTCAAAGATTACATCGGTGTAGGTACAGTCAAGTGTAATAATATGTATCTAGTTAACGTTTCAAAAATAAGTACCGTACGCTCTTGCACCGGTGTAATAAGGTCGTGGGACATATTTTTGAGAAGTTCGTATTCCTACTTATTTTTGCACTTGACCGTACTATTGGTTTACGATTGTGCCTTCTTGACTTGCACCGCTGACTTCTCAACATAATTTTGTATTGACCACGCAGTTCCAAACGCTAGCGTTTGTTTGTAAAATTATGCCAATTCGTGTAACCAATTGCGACTAGGGTGGTAATGTTTCTATATGACCGCTTCAAAGGTATTTCTATTAAACTTCCGATACACTTTCGCGTTTTTATTTGCTTATATATCATCATAAAAACTATTTCTAAGATTACCTACCTTCTCTTTATAGATGATTTATTTGCGTAGTTAAATCATAAATATCATTAAATCGATGAGCGCTGAATTAATTTTGTTATGTAATTAAAATGTTGAAGTATTTTTATAACATGTAGGTAGTAGGTACATGTTATGTTAGCACACCATCGTTTTTTATGTAACTTAAATTAAACATAGCTTAATAAGAGTAGTTATAAAACTGGCAAAACCAATAGACCGAAATGTAGTTATTTCTTCATTACAACTTGATTATTCAATCACGAAGTATGTAAGAAGCAGAAGCTTTGCCTATGTTTATTTAGATACCAGCATTAGGATCCAGTATTCAGATTTAGGTTCCAGCATTATACAACTACTAATCTTTCTAGTTATTAAAACTCTCGTATTATCTAGGTGATCGAAAGTAGTTTCTATACTGCCGTGCAAAAATAACGGGTCACTTTTACAACTTTGAATGGGAAGTGACCCGTTATTTTTGCTCGTCAGTGTAGACTAATAAGATATTTTATGTATCACATAACCTAACCCAGCAGCCGTTGATTAAAGTTTGCAATATGAAATGTCTGACTATAACTGGATCACTAATGTGCAATAGCACCGTCTTATGTTTTTGTACCAACGTTTAGGTTTGTAGTAATTTCCCTCTAAAGGGAATTTATTCAAAATAGTTTTGTTTCAAGCCTGTGACGGTAATTCAAACCGAAGAAACCAAGTACCTACTTAAACAGTTCGATATTAACAGGAACTGACGGGAATGAGATACCAAAGAGCAAATATAATTTAAGTCCTGTGTAATCATAAAAATCCTCTGGTATTTGACATCAAACATAATATTTACGTCAGATAGGTAGCTACGATCTCTTGAATTTGTAAAAAGACGCTGTTTTAATAAAAGATTGACACATTTGTGGATTTAATGCGATCATTCAGGTTCTATCTTTGTGTAGAACTCGAAGGAACGCAGAAACCTAGAAACTTCTATATCCCAATTGCGACGTTTTCTGCTATACCCTAACTTGTAATGCAATCAATGAATGCAACGAAGGTTCCTGTTGCTCAACAATTGCAGTGCATTCAAGGTCCGCACCACTTGATTGGTGTGTTAGATTCTAATGTTGGAGCGTGGGAGCGGGACTGCTTATAGCTGTAAATTAAATGCGCCAAGGACTCCAAGCCCATTGATAATAACAAATTATTTTCTATCAAAACACCTGACGTCTAGATTGGATGTGCTAAAATTAATGAAGATAAAGCGCCGCGGTTCATAAGTTGTAAGTGCCTAAGTCACTGTCGCATAGTTTAAGCTTTTAAATCAAGCTGAATAATTGCAAAACATTTGTTTTAATACTTTCGTGATTGTTGTAATATTAGATAAACAAAATTAGGATCATGATACTATTTGTATGTTAGGACTGAAGGCAGTGACCAATGTTTATTGTAAACGGAACATAGATTCATGTTTAAAATAAAAATATCTAATTAATAATCTTCTTTTTAGTGAAATCATGAATTGCACATGTTAGGCGACAGGACAGCACCCGTACAAGTTCCACTAGAGTAATACACGCACATATTAAACGCACATCTACCTACTGTTTACAATCTGACAGCAGTATTATTGATTATATTCCACAAAAGCGAAGGCCACATCCTTTGTATGCTGTGACATACCCATTAAATACGGATAGTAACACAATACATATACGACTCTATCAAACAAGTGGAAGGCTGCTCCCGACACGCAACTAATGAAGTATACTTAATCCGTCCTTAAAGAACAATAGGAACTTTTCCATAATGTCCATCGAAGGCTTGTTGTGTCGAGATGCCAGTCAGTTTGCGATACACGATACTGTAAAATCGGGCAGCGGATTGTGTGAAACAATAGGTTTGCCACGAATTAGAGACGGAATCAGTAATCTTCTGAACAATAGATGTTAACCGAACCCCGAAGGCCGGCTGTGAGGCAACTGCACGCACCCGCTACCCGCTACACATCACATGGAAAAACCATACAGGAAAATAATGTCCGTGTTTGTGCATTTTAATTGTCCAATTGTAGAGTGTCAAGTAAACAGAATAATGCAAATCCAAGAGATACTGATCAGCTATATGGTGACATAATGAAAAGTTTAATACAAAAAGTTAAATAGGACATCAGGGCCCTTACCATGACATCTTAATCCGATTCAATTCCGATTCAGTTTAGGTTCGCTCGCTGTCAGATCCATACTAAAAATGACAGCTAAAATCTGAACGGAGTCGGAATTGAATCGCATTAAGACGTCATGGTAAGGGCCCTAGTCCTGTTAAACAGATTTCACTGACGCATAATAGATAAAGTGTATCGTTGACAGTATAAACAATGCAGTAGGCACCTAGGCACCACAACATTTAAACTTTACAACCTGTCAGAAGTTTAATCATGCTGTCATACGTACATCACGCATCTAAAGTCACTCAAAGTGTTTAGCGTTAGATAAAGGTGCTAATTATGTTTGAGGAAATGCCCATGTAATTTGACTACAAATTGTGAATACCTATTGTGACCTTATCGCTACACGGAATAACAATACAGTCATCGTTCCTGCGACCTACGTCGCTGGGCTCAGCCTCAGAAGCAGACGTGGGCTGATAACTAAGGACCTACGCGGAAATATTCCACTTTACACGAAGCCGTGATGAGTTCGATCAGCGATCTAATTCCCACAAAAAATATGTCCGTCTTTGGTTTTTGTTTATCTCTTTCGTAAATTCCTAAATCGGCGTGATGAATTACGATTCTAAATAAAAACGATGACGATCAAAAAAGCGATGTTGTTTCTGTGTCGGAGTGGACGTATGATGTCCATATAGAGGCATTTGCATGCAAATAGTTCGTTCTACTGCTATTGATCTCACCCGTACTTCATAGGTGGGATTTGGTACGCTGTTAACGTGCAAAAAATGAGTCACGACGTCATGTCAACCTTACTATACATATGAACGAATGACGTAATGCTTCGTTTTGTTACCAAAAAACTGTAACTCAACAAAATTACCGCAGAGGGTGTTGGCTACTGGCTGGTTTGCGGCCTACTTTTACCCTTTTTTGATACATGCCAATTTTTAAGTATGTCAGTCTGCCTTGTGCCATCTTATGTACGTGTTGTGTTTTTGCTAGTTATTAAATACTGATACATTCTAAGGTGTTTCCATCATCCTCCATTAACTCTTTATACAGTCCACTAACCAGTAGCTATCAGAGGGTAAATTTTTATACTCGCAGACAACCTTAAAGTGCATCACGCATTGAAAAATAAAAAACCACTAAGAATTCACAAAACTTGGAAAATAATCAGATTTTGGTTTTATGATGTGGTTGAGAACACCAAAGGAATAAATTTCATTATTTAGCAGAGTTTGAGGAGTCAGTGTAACAATATGTATGGAGAAATATCGTCTAACAGCTGAGAAGTTTGTATCCGTGTAGAATTTAGTTATCATATTGGCTCCACTTGATGGAGCCGTCTCAATAGCTGTTTACTCCTTAGATACTAGGTGACCTTAGGTGTAATTCAGACATTAGTTATGCCCTTGTGTAGTGTGACATAACGACCCAGTACTCGATTTTAAGACCTTGTCACAGGCGGTTTGCCCGCGGCATGATCACGATGCATAGCTGACGTCTGAACGTGGACATTATAGTAATTAGGAGATTCCTTGAACTTAATAATTAGATCATAATTTATCATAGATGTACACCTACATAACATTCTTATTTAAGCTGGCATTAGGAGCATGATATTGTTCAGTGACACCATGGTTTCATTCGACGATGATTTGACCAAGCTAAGGGGTTTTCCCTCGCTTTTTTTGTAATTTAATTAGTATATTTTTAAGCTAATATCACATTCAAAATATGTAATATACTGCTAAAAATGTCTAAAGATCAAAATTGTATTTATTTAAATAAAATAGGTACACTGGTACTGGTAATAAAACAGGTATTTAAAGAAAACTAAAGTTTATTTTGTTATGTATTCAACGCCTCTAAGTAAGGAAATATTTCAGTTAGAACTTATAACTAACTAGCGGCCCGCCCCGGCTTCGCACGGTATATTATGCATGTATTATACATACAAACCTTCCTCTTGAATCACTCTATCTATTAAAAAAAACCGCATCAAAATCCGTTGTGTTGTTTTGAAGATATAAGCATACATACGGACACGGGGACAGAAAAAGCGACTTTATTTTATACTATGTAGTGATAGTGAAGTGATAGTGATAGTGATGATAGTGATAGTGATAGTGATGACTATTAAAAGAAAACTGAGATAAATGACCTATGTTTTAAAAGGATGTGGTATGGTTTGCTGAATATCATTTTGTGAAACTGATCGTCTCTCAGTTGCGCGATAGTTAAATAATGGCCTGTTAGGTAAACTGACTACTGTTTTTAAGACTTAGATTGAATGTTGTAGGTAGTGTTGGTATTTATTTTGCTTAAGTAATGGTTACAAAGTCAGATGCAATGCTAATAGGCGACATTTTGTTCCGGTTTGTCCGGTACCTAGTATTTTGCATCACAGTTAAGCATATTTTTAATCAACGTTTAAAGTTACCCGCTTATTAGTTATTAGTCATTCGTGTAATTTAACGATGAGATTAACATGGCATTAGGTAAGGTCCATTATTAGTTAATAATGTGACGTGTTGCAATTAATAGTATTTCTTGTAAATATAAAAGGAATGAAAAGTGAATTCAGACGTCACTCACCGTAGTTACCTGTACACGACAAAATGAAGCTGGTAAGTTCCCACCAAAAAAGCGTTTCTAACCGAACATAAACAGCAAAGTATCGTTTATTTTAGAAAATATACAATCGCCCATTTTTATTCATTGATGAAATTAAATAAGTACTAAACTTGCTACTTGCTACCAAGTGTTTCAACCACCCCGTCTTCTTTGTCACCAAAAAGGACTAATATGTCCATGAACTAAAGTTACCCGACCTTGCTAAGAAGACAACACATTGGATTCAGTTCATGAATGTATTCGTCCATTTTAGAGACGAAGAAGACACGATTGTTGAGACACTTCATCGTCAGTCCCATAACCTTTTTGACTGTCATGCATAGTCTTAAATACCTTCATTTCAACGTATGCTGCTTGGTATCTTACTTGCTTGGTATCCCCTACGAGAAAGAACCGAAAACCTATACAAAACTAACCAACTCAATTGTTTACAGTTCATAGTAGCCGTTTGCCTGATCGCCGCAGTCGCGGCTGCTCCCAGTGATACCGAGGCTCGTCGCGCCCTACCAGCTCTTCAACACGAGGAGATTCATGACGAATACGGACAGTACGCGCTACGCTATGTCACAGCTGAGGGTACCGTGGTCTCCGAGCGTGGCCGCCTGGTCCCTACCCCCGATGGCAAATACGTGCTCGTAACAGACGGTGAGACTTCATTCATTGGCGACGACGGCAAGACCTACGTGACCAAGTACAGTGCTGGACTTGACGGCACCCGTGTCGAGGCTGCTCATCTCCCGTCCAACTTCGAAATTAAATAAATATCCATAGAACTTTATTCTCTGTTTAATTTTCTATGCATTTAATTGTATTTTATTATTTATTTTATTTATTTACACACTTTTCCTACACAAACTTATTTGTGCTGATTCCGGTCCAACGCGTTTGATGCAAAGATGTGAAGAGTTTGGCTGGAAATCAGCGCTGTAGTAGGCACCTACTGCAGCATAATGCTGAGTCGAATACCTTTTCGGCATCATCAACTCAGTATATTTTTGTATTAGTTTAAGAGTCTGTGTATTTTTTGATGTCGAATAAAGTTATGTCTATGTCTATGTCTATGTCTAAATCGTTTTTATGTAAGAGACCCCTTGGAAGATTTTTGAGGACATCACTCATTACCGAAATGGATGCTATTAAAACACACTAATAATCGGCGCGGAATGATATAATAAAAACTAGCATTCTGTTTAGGCATTGGACGTTAATTGACTGTGGTTTTTAATTGATATTTTGTATGTAGTTGCTAGTCACGTGGAGTCAAACAAGGTCCCGTGAATCAACCGGCGATCATCATACATACGGCGCGCCGTTGGCCATACAAGGAAACGACTTAGGGCTGGGGCTGATAACATGAAGTTGGGTGAATGGTGTTGCAAATTGACACCCACGTGAGTCCAAGGCCTTAGAACTGTCAGATGACGTGGCGTGGCCGTTAGTGAATTTATGCGGCGCTAAAACTCTTAAGGGTAACGTTAAATGTGACTAAAGGTTTCAAGAAAAGGAAATAGCAACCGCGACTAAAATAGACAATGACGCTATGCATGTGGTCAGGAGAGAAAATAAAATGTTCAACCATGAACTTATCAAATGTGAATTATTGAACTTTATGTTTTTTGCTGGCCAGTATCAATAACCTAGAGACGCAGTATGTTACTCGTCATTTGTTTTTTTATTCATTCGTAGTTGTATGTATGCAACTGTGTCACCGCTTATTTAGACACAATGGTAAACAAGCTATGGAATTTCATTGTTTCTTTTACGGAAAAACGTACTTATGTTTTAATTATGTTAGATTGGTAATCATCAGAGCGCCTGGCAGTTTAACAATAGCATTTAAAAATGAACTTCCGCGTAGGTTTGCTTTACTTATTGCGTTTGTTTTTTGCGGTGCCAACCTAACACCATAACATGATACAGGCCACGCATGGCTGCCAATTTACAATTAAAATATAAGCTGTTGGCATAATTATTGTGACAGGAATGCTAAGATATGAGATCAGCATTCGTTAAGGCGACGCAGAAACAATTCGCAACGACAAGTCAATTGCGACTCTATCATAATGGAATTTTAAAACCAAGTATGTTATAAATAAAATGTATGTATTTATCTATACAAGTATGTTTACCCGTTGTCTAGTACCCCTAGTAAGCTTTGCTTAGCTTGGAACTAGTTCGATTGGTGTCCATTCTCCCAAGTTATATTTTTATATTTATTTATTTATTAATTAAAATTATCAAAGAATATAATTAAGTGCACTTCAATTTTTTATTGTGATGACCATAATAAAATACAAAAAATATTACTTACTCATACCCTCAATATTAAGGCAAAGTATTATTGTACGTTTTGGTTTACTCTGAATGTTATCCATACTTTTATTTATGTATGTTTCTTTATGTGTACTACATTACTTTAATAAGTACGACTCAACCTTCGACGAGTGGGTGATGACTTGTTTAAGTGTAACTCTCTGATTGATTAGAATTCGCACTTAAGTAGCGAGCATTAATGCGTTTTGGCTCCAGTTTCAATGTAGAATCAAGAGACAAGTGCGCTAAGACCTTCAAGTCACATAAATACGTTTGAAATTGTTGATTACTTCACTTGTCCGGCCTGTGGGCGCCGCCTACGACTGTGTGTGTGGGTGCTAGGGCGCGTAAATCCGCATTGCAAGAAGCAATGTTACCAGCCTTGTATTTACGTCTTAACTGTAATTAATATTCCTTAAACAATTAGTTAAAAGCTACGCCCATGTAAGGTACTATCGAAAATTATGAATGCGTCCACCGAACGCGGCGGCGGAGGCGTATCGATGCGTGTCTCACACGATAACACCCTTATTGCTTAGCGATGAAAATAAATTAGTGAATAACATAACACTGCTTAACATTCTGATAAATAACATTGTAACTAAATGTGTCTCTCATTTAATTGAAGAGGGGCATGATGTATGGGATAGTGGGTATGCGTTGACGATTTGTGTTTCGGCTATTGTCAAGTATGTCGACGAAGAGTGACTCTGAGAACTTCCGAAGAATATGCCGGCTACCTACAAGCTCAGCTTAGTACCTAACGGGCGGGTGGTACTAGATGATTTCGTTTACGCAAAACAGATTGACGAATACATTATTCGACTGACAGGCAAATCTTCGCTATATGAACTGGCGCTGCCCGACATCCTTTGGAACAAAAACTGCGTTTATTGAAACATTAATATTTTTTCGGAGCTCTAAAATAAACCTTGAATATAAGTAGTCTGACATGACAGCGGATAGAATCAGGCTGATATCGATTGATTAAGGAAGCGTCTACAAAAGTTACTTAAACCAATAAAAAGTGATTTATTTTATAGCAATTATTCTGATGAAATACCGTAATTTAGTGAACTGAGGTCAATTTCGTCAGTGGGACAAAAATGACTTCCACCTTTCCCCCCGTCCACACTCGGTGCAACGAGGAGCCCGGGCCTTGTATTATTATTACGTTAAGTACTTGATTTCGAAATAATCTAGGTTAGTGGGTTCGCTTTTTGCAACTGAAGAGCTGCATTTTATTGAATAACGAAAGTGAGTCATGTTTTCGTAATTACTTTGGATGTTTGTAATTAATTTGATCTAACGTGGGATTATTACCGCTTTTTATCGCTACTTGTTGTACCGGACTGCGTGTTTGTCGAATGCTATTAACTTACCATTAAGGTATTTTATTGGCTATCAAATAATTATTTGCTAAACTATCAAAGTCCCAGTTGTCCTACCTTGTACCTGTACGCAGTAGGTATATTACAAGCTTATAAGAAATCAACTAATCTAACCAACAGTCAAGTCGTTCCCACTGCCGAAAATTGAAATTTATTTATTTGGTTTGAGATGCACAAAAAATCGGACTTCAAGTTTTTATAGCTATTAACGGCTTCGACGTTTTAAAGATTTGACGTTTCATTTATTAGAACAGTTGCATATGGATGATTGATTACAGGGATTTCAATAACTATAATACATACAAAATGAATTCGATTTCATTTATTGGTAAATAGATTGTTTCTGCGTTGTGTCGAAGTCCATAGTTGAAGTCTTATAACGATGACCGAGGTACTTGTTTATCTTGACACCAAGTTGGTTAAATAATTGCGCAAAGTTATGTGATACCACGATTCATTAGGTATTCAAAATACATATATGGTCACGGATATTGCTTTCGTTACAACGAAATATTTCATTTAAAAAATGAAGTGTATTCGTTGAACGTTTTAATTTCTAGCATTTTCATTGCAAAAAGATCACAATAAGTCCTGATCCCTCAAAATGGTTCAGCTGTAGAAAATTAGTATGAGTAAAAAAATAATTAAATCCTGGTTGCGCCGCGCTGCTGTGTCCAAAGAGGAAGCAAACCAAGCTATAGCTGACCGAAATACTCCTGATGTCACGTGGTTTGCGCATGCCGCCGCGGCGTGTTGTCGTACAAGAAAAACTGCAGTCAAAGTGACTTTAAAAAAATACGCTCCGAGCCAAGTCTTCGCATCACAATCTTAATTATATTGATATAAAGCGGCGCAACGTGCGACATAATAATTACCACCATCCGCCGCAGATCCGTGGCCAGTTAGGCAAGACGGCGGCGAAGTAAGGTATACCTCCTATATTCACCTCGGCACGGGCCGCACCAAATCCATTTCGCCGGCAAAAATGAAAAATAAAATCGACCCAACCGTAGTTCAGAGCCGTCAACTATAAATATGCATACGGTGCATCCACGGAATAGTTAACGTTACAAAACAATGAGACAAAGACGTCTAACTGTCATCGTAGAAAGTTCGCATTGAACTTCAAAGAGTTCACAGATGTAAAGAAACTCATTAGATCCGTTTGCCTAAAGGCATTAAGTGCATGCCTTGTGTGGCCACACATTGGCATACCAGCCGGCTGCAGCCATGCACCGCTATAATTAGGGATGCCACAAACTTGCCCATCCTTCCTGAGTTTCTTAGGACAAATTAAAATTCTTAAGTAACTGTTGGAGTCCTGGAGTAAAGTGTTTTGATTATCTTATTTTTGTATGGATTTGAATTAAGAGTTAAAAAAACTCATTGCTTTCAATAAAATTAAATGAGTTTGATCACCATGAATTTTATTGCCGAGTAACATTAATAGAATAAGTTTTTCGGGTTTGCCGGACGAGACTTGTACTCGCGATGTGCAATAGTTCTATCTTTTAAATACAATTACTTATTGGAATGCTGTATAAAACTTTATCATATAAGTAGTAACAATTTAACTGATATTATTGTAAATATTCGACCCGGTCAATGTCTTTCCTGGTCGACATGATAAATTTTATTACATTCAAATTGCCCCACAAATTGCAAGACATTGACATTGTATAATAACTTTGATGCTAGGATGTAAAATGATTAAAAGTCATGGTCCACAATTTCATGCAAATTACTTTAGTGCAAAAATAAACACTATCAATTTTAGGATAGTGGTTTGATAGGAACTACTTTACACTTTTGTATCAAGTGCTGGAAGAGAAATAAACTAAAATGTAAATTTTTAAACACACACCTCGGTTTCTACGAGCTTATATTATCTCTATATAAATTTGTCAACCCTAGTTTATAACGTTTGTGTCATTTCAAATGGTGACGCTCGGCATACTACCTCTATGGTCACCGACAATACTTCACTTAGGAATTGGGTTGCTTAGGTAACGTTACGTCACGTGTACGCGAACCAGTAAGATAACACGGAACTTAATATTCTGCGAAAGGTCTAATCTGATAATTTGTCATAATAAGGTCCATTTATGCCAAATAAAATAGATTGAAATCATAATGAACCAATAAAGGCGTAGTCGAGTAGTTACAAAACTGGCATTAGACTATAGATGCGCTCCCCTAATTAATTGTTTTCTAGGAATGTTCCTAGAAATTAGATGCATTTGATAGGAACATTAATCACTTAATCCAAGTCCACCAAGTATTTAGTAGGTTAGGTATTTCATACTCGTAAAATAGGCGATGACGACGCTTGCCAAGAATTTTCTAATTTCTTATTTGAATTTAATTGATTTATGATAGAGACAGAACAACATACTTGGCTCATTGACATTTACAGGTTGTTTTTATTGCAAAACCACTCCTTAATTCTGTCTTGATAATATTTACATTTGGGGACTTCTTTTTATGTTTTAATACTATTATCATACCTTATCGTCCGTGCTGGTCTGGGAGTAAAGCAAAAACATAGAATGTACCAGATGCATAACTTCCCGCGCAGATGGTAAAATCCTATCGATAGAATGGGCAAAAGTCTTAGGAACCATGTTATAGGCGATGCGGCTAGCAACCCATCACTATTTTGATTACCCTTTCCACCCTGTTCGCCCACAATCATGCGTGGCCTTTCGGTCTTGTTACTTTAGGTTCTGTCTACCCCGGTAGGGATAAAGACGTGATTTATGTACCTATGTAAGTATGTATGTATCACACCTTATTTAGTGAGTAAGTGAGTTGCGCTTTGGACATGCTTATTATAGGATTTCGTAGCGATTATGAAAATTCTTTATACAATTTAGGACACCACAATGCAAGTTTAAGCATTTTATTATCTGGTTCCTAGGATTATTCCAATTTTGAATCTTTTTATTCATGTGTTCATGAGAAGAAGGGGATGGATCTTGCATATCGCTCGCTGTCGCTCACGTAAGTAGTGATATAGTGCTCTAGTGCTCTAGTGATCGTACTCTTTTGTTCTTACAAATATGTGACCAAGAGGAAAATTTAAGCTGATGGTAAAATACAATACAGTCAAAGACATAAAAATGTGAAATGAGAGCCGAGTTCAACTTTAAGAATTTTGTGTGTATCAAATTCACTGAATTGAGTTCAAAATGGGTGCCATGTTCTTTAGATAATAGGTGAAACTTTTTCCAAGAAAACACAATTCCTTGTTTCATTTCGCTTCAAAAAAAATTGCTTAATTTCAAACTTTTTTAATTTGGGCAGTCTAATTATTTCCATCGAGCAGGTAAGTTAAGCTAGTTTTAACAGGACGAACCTCACTCGGTCGGTACCAGAATGCCTTAAACTAATTGTTCAGTATACCAGGGCCTCACGGTAGTTTAAAAAAAATCGTAGGATAGTCAGAAAAGTTGGAAGAGTTGGTATTTCCGCAGTGCTGACAACGAAAGTGATGCGCGAACATGCCCACAATGCTCCAAGGTTCTCACGACAACCAGCTGACGTAACCGTGCGAGCCCGTGCTATGCCATGCTAACTAACCATTTTACCATACACAACAATCGCATTATGATAATAGAGGTTCAGCAGCTTATGGTTATACATTTTAACGCGCTTTGGCTAAGCAGAAGGTTGCCAATTTGCATCTGCCAAAGAATTACTATTAATCGAGAGATTCAAATTCACATTCGGTATGATATATCTCGTCAATGTTGATAACTAAAATGGCGAAATGTACTTTACTTTAAGCTAGCGTAGATCAAACTAAAGTTACTTGTCTTTGTTCTGCGGCATGTGCTCTTCTGTTAATGTTTGGGGATACTCTTGACTTTGAGTCGCATGGAACGCATTTTTGATAACTCAAGGAGCGAATCTCGGGTTGATCAATCTGCTTGCTCGCGATGCCTATGTATATAAATGCATACATAGAGTAAACGCGAATAATCACGATAGCGCCTGTTGTGCCTAACTTCGTTGGTAAAAGTGCCTACAGCCTGTCTCACTCAACAACCGAAAGTGAAGGATGTACTGATGGACTTTGGTCCTTTAGTGTGTTTGGTGTATGACATCTGTAGAATAGGAAATATCAATCTTCCTTTTAACTGAGCAAAGACAAAAATAAAGGAAAGTAGTAGAAACTAACATTCAATAGTAAATCGAGATAAAGGCGTTGTTCAAAACTTGTGACGTTTTTGGGTCAGCTAAAAGTAAGTGGCAGGCTGCCCGGTGTCTAGTACAGTTCACATAAAGCAGTTTTTGTGCAAACACTCCTTTCGTTCCAATTTGTTAATTTCTTGCACCGCGCCCACATTTTGTACCAGATTATAAATCACTATGACCTCACATCCTTGATATTGTATAAATAGCGCTAAAATCTGTACTTTCTAAAGTTAGGATTAATTAACACTATTACGCGTTCTATTTTCGCAGACGGAAACGTGAATCTAATATGAATACAAAATACTCGAGCTTTCGATGAGATTCGGTGGAATTGCACCTGCCCTCTGTTTAGTGTTATTTCGCAATGCGCATCTAACGACCGCAAGAACATGACTCTTTAAGTTGTCATGTCCGATCGGAAGTCCAATACATTAAGCATGTTGGATACTAGTTACACAACCCTGTTGCATAACATGCGACACTTGAGCATGTGCCGAAAATTTATCCGCTTTCTAATTGAAATCTCCACCTGGATAACTCAATAATGAAGACAACACACGTCGTTAGTTACCTTCCTCGCTAATCAATTAAGAATCAGCTTATTTATCAGTTGAGTTCTATTCACAGCCGACGCTCTTAATCACGTTTGGTCAGCGCCATATTTTGTTGATGCTCGAAACAAGTGCGTCAGAGAATAAATAAATATAATTTAAACTGGTTTGATTTGATGCAGTCAGATTACATCACGGCAAATCTTTATAAGACCAGCGCAATGTGTGCAGGGCATGTTTTAAGAGTGGAATTCTCATTTTCACCCCGTGTTGAGTCAAGTTACCGAATCGGGTCATATAAGGGCGACTTGCGAAGGAAGGCTCCGCTGGCCACTTTCACCCACGCGGCCGGGGAGAGCACGGCCTCCGACGACGACATTGCATTACGTAAATAACGTCGTGACCTGCCTAGAGTTTTTCTTAAAAGGATCCAGTTATCCGTTCAAGAGAGAAGTTACCAGTGCGCGTTTAGGCAATTTATTTGTCTATCGGTGGCGCGTAGGCTCTCTCTTATTTAGGTAGTCCTTGTCGGGTAATGATCATTAAGCACGCGAGATTACGAGCGAACAAAACGATTTCATTGCTTGGTATTTGTAACAAATACCTTTCAATGCCATAAACATTCAACGAGTGCGACTTTAATAATATTAGTCGCATTGCATTGGCTGTCGCAATATGTCATTGCTTTCCTGGTTGCTCCAATTAAGCCCATTGCCATATTATTTGTATGTAGTTTAGTTTAGTAATAGTCCCGAGAGATCGCAATATGATGGTTGACTAATAAATCAAAATGGTTGATGGAGTAACACATGGGGCTAT